>CM023362.1:23687061-23815053 GCA_013282895.1 Eriosoma lanigerum | reverse complement strand
AACGTTAATGATTATAACTTTTTTCTCCAGTATTTTCCAGCAACAAAATGAACTACTTCTAATGATCCGATCTTTTCGAACAAGATAAATAATATTCAAAAAGATATCTTAAAAATGAGCTAAATAAAGTACCAAGCAAAAGCAATTTGCAATTGTTAATAAACAATATATTTTAATTACTTTTAGAGCTTAAGGTTTTTTAAAAAAATATTTGGGTAAAAAACTATGGTAATGAAAATATTGTTGCAATTTACAGGTAGGAAATGGAACCATCACTACTACAGATTTTACAGTACATACGGTCGATTGGATTACTCAGAAGTATCTTCCATTTTCGTTTTTTGATGATAAGGAAACACAGGACTATTTTAAATTAATTTGTCCAAATTTTAAATTTCCTAAAAGATTTACTCTTCGACGTCAGGTTAAAGACCGATTTGAACAACTTAGAGCTCGTGTTAAAAATCAGCTACAAAATTGCTCTTCCAAAGTTTCGTTTACGATTGATGGATGGACATCCATAGCTTGTAAAAGTTTCTATGGTATTACAGTTCATTTTATAGACAATGAATGGATTTATCAATCAATGGTCCTTGATTTTGTACCCTCTCATGGTAAACATACAGGACGAGACATTGCTAATATTTTTCATAAATGTTTAGTTGAGTTTAATTTAGAAAAAACAATTCAAGGTATCACTGTTGACAATGCATCTGCTAACACTAAATTTATGACTGAACTAGAAAAATTGATCCCAGGTTTCGATGCTGAAAATCAACATTTTCGCTGCATGGCACATATTTTGAACTTGGGTGTTAAAGATTTAATGAACAATTTAAAATTGCAAATTGATTATGAGAGTGAAGATGAAATGGATAGTGAAAATGGATTGGAAGTGGACCAGGATAATGATGAAGAAATGGAGAGTGAATATGAAATAGAAGTGGACCAGGATAATGATGAAGAAATGGAGAGTGAAAATGAAACAGAAGTGGATCAGGATAATGATGAAGCTATAATGAAGTTACGTTCTATTTTTAGTAAAATAAAAAGAAGCGAAAAGATGAAAAATAAATTTCGTTCAATATATGAAACAATGGGTGTACCAACAACTATAAATCCCATACTGGACTGCCAAACAAGATGGAATTCAACTTTTGATATGCTTGGAGTAGCATTAAAACTGAAAAAAGGCATTGTTACATTATGCAGTATTTTACCTGATTTGAAAAAATTTCAAATCTCTGAAACCGAATGGTTGATATTTCAAAAAGTTCACAAGTTTTTAATCAATTTTAAAAGTCTCTCAACAAGACTTGGTGGTGAAAAATATGTAACTCTTCCCCAAGTTATTGTTTCATTTAATCTTTTACTTGACAAAATAGAAACTACCATAAAACAATTAGATGAGAAAATTATGCGGACTGAAATAGACGAGCAACTAATATTGAGTTTCCAAGCTGCACGAAATAAAATTCTGAAACATTATAAAAAAACAAACTGGATTTACTGCACCTCACTTATTCTAGATCCAAGGCACAAGGCAGAAACTTTTGATTTAACATCTTGGGGTGCAGAGATAAAAGAAAGGAGTTTGAGAAAATTTGAAAAAATTTATGAAGTATACTTAAACAAAGAGCCAGTGTCAGAGTTGCTAGAAGAAGAAGAAGATTTTATTGAAAAGGATGAAGACATTATAGACTTCAATGCGCTATATTCAACTCCAATAAATTTCACAAATTCCCAGAATAGTAAGCAAGAATTGGAAAATACCTAAGTCAGCCGAGGAGTGCAAGCAGTGAGGATATATTACAGTGGTGGAAGCTAAATAAAGTACAATTCCCTGTATTAGCAAAGATGGCAAAAGATTTTTTATCGATTTCAGCAACTTCAGTTCCCGCAGAGAGACTTTTTTTAAAGGCATCATTAGTTATACGCAAGCACCGGAATAAATTAAATAATGAATCTGCAAAATGGCTACTTTGTATAAACTCATGGTCAAAAAAGATTTTGTAAATTTACTTGTTATATTCATGATTATTTTTATTATTTAAAAAATAACTTTTAGGTTATATTTTCTTATACATTATAATTAATATTAAAATTCATTTAACCCATTTAAATTGCTACACATATTATATTATTATAAGAAAATATTATTTGTATCTATTAATATATCAATTAAGAAACTTAATTTAAATATTTAAAATACAATATAAATATAAAACTCTTACATATTATTTACATATATTTATAATAAAATATAAAATTAGAAGGAAATTATAATTATTATTACATTGAATAATTACAACTTTTAAAATTATATCTTATATATTATGTACTTATTACAATTAGTTATAAATTCTAATAACATAATGTGAATGTGTATTTTACTTGTATATTAATAAATTATTATATTGTATTCAATTTTGTTTTGTTAAATTTAATATATATTTTTTATTCTACATGGGGAGGGGTGGAGGTGGGGGTTATAAAATGTTGTCACAGGGCGGAAAAAATCTAAATGCGATACTGTTTATATATTTTAATTTTAAATAATGCAAGAGTCTTGCAACAAGACCAAGACTTGAAGTGCAAGACCAAGACCAAGACTGAGTCTGCAAGAACAAGACCAAGACCAAGACTACCATAGTCTTGGTCTTGGTCTTGTTTTGCTCATCACTAAATTTTGCCAAGTTTTTGGTAGTTTTTCTTCTCCTAAGGAAAAACTCTGGAGAAATTCGAAAAATGAGCTTAATAAAGTACCAACTAGATAAGATTTGCTACCGAAAGCATACCCCACTTGTGATAATCGGACGATTATTTTTGTTCAAAAAAATGTTTTCATATATAAAAAAAAAAAAAAAAACATCTTTGTAGAAACAATACATTTCTCGCGCCGCTCAAGATCTAAAAAAATCACAATATTCAATTTTACTAAAAATATTCAAATTTTAGAAGTTTATAAAAAAAATTGTAACTTTGTAATTTTCAAACCGTTAAACCTAAAACTGCAAATAATCATAAACATTTTTGGAAAAAATTTCAAATTTCTATACTTAGTCAGAAAATCAACCACTAGTTTCCAAATTTGTTTTCTTATGAAGACCATCTATGTGAATACTCCAAAAAAATTTTCAAGTCCCTACGATTAAAACTCAATCACGAAATAAAAAAATTTTAAATAACAGAAATCGAATTTTGCCAATTTTCCACCATTTTTTGGTAGATTTTCATCTCTCAAGGAAAAACTTTCGAGAAATTCAAAAAATAAATATAAAAGTACCAACTAGATGCAATTTTTGACCGAAAGCATATCTTGTAATTAACTCTGTAAATGTAATTTACAATTAATTCCAAAATATTTTGGAAATAGATTAAGTTGTACATTATGATTATGCGTTTTTAAATATTTCAAATGTAAATTAAAAACATGTTCAAAATCATACTTTAATATTTATTAATTGTTTATTAATTATCTTATTTTAGAGTCATCATAATGACTTAACCATAGTAGCTGTTCATCGTAGGTTCATAAATATAACACTTGATGAAGTACTGGATGAACTTGAAAAAATAAAAATAGATTTAATAATTTAATAATTCTATTATATTATTTATATTATCTATCCATTAAACACATTTTTTCAGTTTGTACTTTATACTATATTATATCATTAAATTATGACTGATATTTACAATTGTCAAAGTTTATGTTGAAAAATCAGGATCATCCCCCCCCCCCCCATGACAAAATCATTTGACCGCCACTGACTCAAGTAGTAGTCATGAGTCAACAAATAAAAATAAATTATTTTAAAAATTATAAAAAGAAAAATATAATTTGTAATACTTTTCTAACACCTATATTATTTTGTTATAAATTTATAATACAAATAAATAACGTGTGTGTCCCCGCCGCCACATTTAAAAAATCCCAATTTTTTTACGCAAATATTAAGCATGTAATTAGCATGGATTTAGTTTAAGAAATATAAGAAGTTTTCAGTGGGGAATACGTGTCTCCAGCCCCCCACACCATAAAATATATATTTTTTAAATTTTTTTATGCTAATACTAGCATGTAAATAACATGCATTTTCTATTATAATATTTTGCTATAATATAAATACAATTAAAAATTATTATTTATAATATTTTAATAATAAAATATAGCATGTATTAGGTATACTAATAGTATAAAGTAAAACATTTTTCTTTTATAAAGAATGCCAGTCACTGCAGACAAACTACTAATAATTATTGACAAGAGATAAAATCCAACAAAAACTTTGTTTGTACCTAACTTTGTAAGTTACAGATAATGTAAAATAAATAAATTTACACACACATAGTAATTATGTAACAAATTAGACATAATATAATTTAATTATAAAACACTAAAACATCAATTATTTTATTATTAAATAATAAAATTAAACACAGGGACGTCATTTAAACTTTTTAATAGGAAGGCAAATATTTAATGCAAGCCAATTTTATTCTTAGATGGGGCACTTTTGTATAATTTCATAATAGCGCGCACGTACATACACACATTATATTTCGTGAATTTTAATTAGTTGTTTATAATTTTATATATTATATTATTGTGAATTATATAATCGCGAAAAGGCCATTGTTCAGAGTTATTATTGTATTATAATCGTTGTTTTCATATTCGTTGGCAATCAATAGAGATGTCGCGGAAATATCGTCGTTCAAATATTATTGTCGTGTGTGAGCAATGTTTTTGTGTCGCTGAACAATTTATTGGAATTTATATAGTATATTATTATACTGTATTAGTCTTTTATTAAGTATCAGTATTATCGTTTAGTATTCTGTAAGTATCTACCACTTTTTGTAATATAATATTTGTGCTTAAATAGCCAAATTATTGTATTAATATTATATGAATATGACGTGAACCGGCAATGTTAATTTGTATTTAATTCATTTAATTATTGTATTTTTTAAATAAGTATTACTATGATTGAATTTGTTCGTATTTATTTGTATACTGCGTATTTTAGTATTTATATTTTATTGTCGACCTTAAGCGCCCGTCAGGAAAGTTTAAGCTCAAATAGCAAATAGTATTGCATTTTATTTAGATATTGACACTAATTGTCAAAAAATGTAACGGCACTAATCGCCTTTTACGTAATTATTACATATTTACTGTCGGCGCTAATCGTCTTCATATACTTTTGTATTATAACGTTATTGTCACCATTTTATTTTTGTTAATAAATTTTATTATTTTTTATTATTATTATCAGTTATGTGTTGAGCCAAAAGTGCTAATTTACGAGTTTTAATTAATATTATTTTCATTGGTCAGCGCAAAATACCATAATTTGTAATACAATATTGTGCTCAAATAGTTAAATTAATGAATTATTATAATTATATACTGATGCTAATCGTCATATTTGTTAATTTAATTTATATTTTGTATTTAAATTTAAATTATTATTATTATTATTGCTTTGTGAATTTTACACATTTTATTTATTTATTTTGTTGTTATATATTGAATTGTTATTATTATGCCGACCAAGCAATATTAAAATTTTATAGTAGACGTTTTGATTTGAAATATTAATATTGTAATATATAAATAGTACTTAGGTGATTTAAACAAAATTATTTGTACGTGGTGTCTGAACGCACGTAATATAGTTTTACGCTTTCGGCCCAAACACTAACTGTATTAACTATATTACATATTTCTAGATACATGTTAATTGTTTATTCCTTTTAGTTTTTTTTTTTTTTAGTATTTACATTATATTATAATAAAATAATGTAATCTGTTATTTACCAGGTACATTTTTAAGAAAAAACTATTTAAGTATTATCATAAATTAAATTTATAAATTTAAGATTAACATTTAAATTAGAATATATTTTAATTGAAAGAATATTATAAACAAAAGTCTAAAAAAAAACAATAGAAAGTGCTCACACAATATAAGAACAATTTTTTTCTAAATATTGAATACCTACCGGCACAATTATTTCAGTGATGTGGGCCTATCATTAATATTGAAAAAATAGGAGGAAAAAAGTATAGTCTAACTCCCTCAAATGACGCCCCTGATTAAACATCGAAATATAAATCACTAAACACCAAATATCCTAATCTAACCACTCAATTGAGTAGATCCTATACGTAGTGTGAATTTCATTATTTGACATACGTTAATACTATAAGTACATATATTAAAGAGAGATAAAAATTAAGTATCTAAAAGTAAATATTTTTTCTTAGTTTGTTAATATAATAACATAGATTTTAAAAAGATTTTATAATATTATAATTTAATTACATTAATAATTTGTAAGTTATAAACTCGTGTACTTTTTTTATATACCTATAAATATGCTGTTTTTAATTTATTACACAAAAATTATAGAACATTTGAGACCGTGTGTTTTTGTCATCAATCTTTTAACATGAATATCTAAACCCTATTTTCATGTATATAATGAATATTTACGTAATGTAAGACCTGGCACCCACCAAATTAACATCATGAAATCGTTGTTTTAATCACATATAAAAATAAAATAATACATGATATGACCAATCTGTGTGGACTATGTATGTTTTTATATAAAATTGAATGACTATATAGTGTCATGTTAAATCATGTTTCACGTAACTTGTTGGATCACTTGTCATATTACTTTGGTGTTCGTTAGTTTAAGATAAAGCATTTTAATTTTGTATTATATTATCTAGAATAAGGGAGATCTGTCTTCTGTGTTCGATTCTAATTAAAGTACTCGAGATGCCTGTCTTTTCAGTTTTCTAGAACTTGTTGCACATTTTTTATTTTACGTACATTTGTAGTGAACTGAATTTTCTAAGTTCAGTCCGCGTGGATGAGTATAACAGGAGAATAATAAATAACAAGTAGTTTAAAAGACTCACTGAAACACTGACCGCCGATGGGACGGTCCAGGTCTCTTTTATATTATATTACCAATTACAATAAGACTAAAAATAACAACAACGATAATTATTATTTAATTGTTAAGTATTATTGTCGTGAAGGTTATATGCTTACGACACATTTTCCAAATCCATTTCATTAATTACCAAGTCGGTAAAACGTTGATTTGAAGAAATCTAATAAGAAACAATATTTTCATATTTTTTACAATCCACTTTATATTCACACTATCACATTATATTCATAAGATATAGGTACATCATTAAATCATCCACATATGTTTGGATAACTAAATCTGCTTTGTGATCCTTAATCAAAAAAATGGTTAAAAACTATTACAATATTAATCTTTATTACCCAAATTGTATTCTATCTATAAAATGACTTCAAACTAAAAGCTTACAAAGTGTCGGTTGTAAATTATAAATAACAACCTTTCCTTTGTTTTTGTTTTCACATTAAAAGGAACAGAATTAATGTACAATGCGCTTTATTTGTAATAATGTCCCCCCAAAAATATATAAATCTACCATTCTATAAAAAAAATAAGTGCTTAAATACAAGTTTAAATTTAAAAGTATATTATATTTTTTCTTAATATGTAATTATACAATATACATATATAATTATATTTTAGTTCTATAACGCGTAATGCAAAAATATATTGATTTTAAATACTTGAGATGAAATTATGTGTTTTATACATACCCCGCCATGTGTCGCATGAAAAATCCTTCTTTCTTTATACCATATACCTATATATATATATTACATTAGTACAGGAAGATCCATATGCCGTACCATACGGGGGGTACCGGACGAATTTTGTTTCACGCCGTAATTATTATTACGTAATATCAATATTACATCATGTTGTTATTATTGTTGTTGTTATCATTGATGAGCTATAACCTTCGGACCATCATAAATGTAAATCAAATGTTTTTATCGATTATTATTGTATATGTTATACCAAGACCGTTTCCTATACCTATTACTTATATATTTATACTATATGATATATACTGGTAGATCCATATTCCGTGCTATACGGAGCAAATTTTGCTCGTTATATCATAATATTATCTGATATGTTACAATTAGGACTATTAGACCTTCTAAATCGTTTTACGACATCATCGCACTAATCTCGAAAAACATATTATTATTGTTACGTTCAAAATAATATTGGTTGAAATCAGTATGTCACCAGTTATAATTATATTCCTATTACTCCAGTTATTAGTTATTAATTATTTATTATATAAGTTATATTAGGAATTACTAAATATACCCCGGAATACCGTCATGCCATAAACGATGTACATAATTTGGGTAGATATTTATTATATCCATTCATTTACAATAGAATAATAATATTAATTTCACATTAGGTCTCAGGCACGTGCCAAACCAATCGACCCTTGGTCAAGCATATACCTTACCTCCCACAACAGATGCCACCTCGTCTATTGTTACCTCTGTCAGCGCCGCCTCCGCCACCGCCGCTTCTAGTGTTCACGTACCTGCTGCTTCTAGCGTAACCCCACGTAAACGAAAAAATATAAATACAATGAAAAATAATAACACGAGGAGAGCGAAAGTGATACGAGTACAATCGGTAAATACGTCGGGTTTTATTGAAATCGATTCTTCACATAGACGCGCTGTTGTTTGGTTTTATGCAAAAAACGTAGATCGTATTCAAAGTTACAATACGTTTCTTCATTCAATAAAGTCCGAATTGATTGCAAAATTACGCGAAAGCGTATGTATTCACCCGATTAAATATAATATAATCTAACATTAGAGGCCACATATTCACTACCGACGTTGAAACGTCTGTGGAGAATAGGTCGTTTAAAACGGGTTCTCGCAAAATTTTCCGAAACAACGATATAGAGTCTGCGGTCGATCAAGATTTTGGCAATCTCCTCACCGAGGAAGACGTTTGCGCGGGTAAAGGTAGCGGGTTCACCTTATCGTGTATAGACGGGCTGCTTTTGGGCGTGTACACCCATAGGCGGCTCGTCGTATTTACCATTACCGGCGAGTATTTATAATAAAAAGGCTGTCATAAATCCACAAAACATAGACAATTGCAAAACTGCACATTACGACCATCTATCCGGTATACATCTATAGATTTCTTAAAACTCTGTGCAACACGTGCAATTTAAAACTTAAAACACCGAAATTCGTCCCCTGTTTCCTACATAATCTGTCGAAATACGATGCGCATTTTATTATCCGTCATCCGGGTCACGACACAAAGAGGATATCGGTTATTCCTAATAGTGAAGAGAATTTCATATCGTTCTCAAAGTACGTGAGTAACGACTTTTCTATTAGGTTTATCGGTACCTGTCGGTTTATGGCGTCCAGTTTGGCCACGCTAGCATGTAATCTCACGACGAGTGATTTTGCAAAGTTTCGTGAAGTCTCGAAAGTGTTTTCGTTCACGGATATGCATTAAGTCACCCAGAAAGGTGTTTATCCGTACGAATATACCGACAGCTGGGACAAACTGTCCGAGACGTCCCTGCCGGAGTCGAACAATTTTATAGCGCGCTGACAGAGTCGAATATTTCGGCGGCGGATTATGAACCCGCAAAATCAATATGGTATCACTTTAATTGTACTACACTCAGTGATTATAGTGATCTATATTTGAAAATAGACGTACTGTTATTGGCCGACGTGTTCGAGAATTTCCGGGACATTTGTATTTCAACATACAATCTACACCCGGCGTATTATTATACCGCTCCTGAGTTCAGTTTCGATTATATGTTGAAACACACGTCGATCAAATTGCAGCTGATAACAGATTACGACATGTTGTTGATGGTAGAGAGTGGTATACGCAGGGGGTTGGTATAAGCGAGCATGCGGTATGCGCGAGCCAACAACGAACGGACACCCGGATTCGATTGTACAAAACCGAAAACGTAGCTAATCTATCAGGACTGTAATATTTATCATATTATTATATCGTATACAGTTAATATTATTTTTTATTTTATAAATTTAGGCAATAATCTTTACGGATGGGCCATGTCCAGACATCTGCCGACGGGTGACTTTTCGTGGTATGAGAGAAATTTCGATGACGCGTTATCCGATCTCGATCGGATGAGATCGGTAGAATATCGATGTAATAATGTATAATCGATGTAGATATTTCTTACCCGCAAAGTCTGCACGATGAACACAATGATTTACCCTTCCTACCGCACGCCAGTATACCGCGTGGTTCATCCGTCCGCAAACTGATGGCCACGTTTGAGACGAAAACGAGATACGTTATTCATTACATAAATTTAAAACAAGCCATGGCCCACGGTCTGATCGTCGATAAAGTACATATCTTATTTACAAAATATATATTATTTTATATGAATATCAAATATTTTTTATTTTTATCAAAAATAGGTTCACAGAATTTTGGAATTTAATCAATCACCGTGGTTGGGGTCCTATATAGGTTTGAATACGGAAATGAAAAAGAATGTGAGAAACGAGTTTGAAAAAGATTTCTACAAGTTGATGAATAACGCGGTGTTCGATATATTTTATACATCATTTACGTGTAATTATATTATATTATTATTATTATTATTTTAGGAAAAACTATGGAATCGATACGAAAACACATTAAAATCGAACTCGTTTCATGTCCGCGAAGATTCTCCTAGCTTATTAATCGACCCACCTTCAAATACTGTACGTCTTATGATGAGAATCTCGTAGCGGTGTCTTTGCATAATAAAATAATAGATTTCTGCAAACCTATTTATATTCGTTTCACAGTTGAGCAAGGCACTCATGTACGAATATCATTACGGTTTAAACATCAGTTGAAGACCATCAAAACTATGAAGTTAACACTTAATCGTTTTGATGATAGCGTATTGTTTTAGACAATCAAATCGATACGTTAGCACACGATCACTATAAGACCTTTGAAACGTAACTCTATTATTTAAATATACATATTATATACATATTTTCTTTTGTTTTGTTTTATTTTGTTTTTTTATATATTGAAAAATTTGTTATTATATTATAAAAATAATCTAAACCGTTTTATTTGTTCTAATAGAAACATTAGTCTCTGTACACACTCAATATATGACCTTTAAAATGTAAATATATTATTTTAATATACATATTTTATTTTTATGTCTTAATAATTTGTTATTATGTTATAAAAATAATCTAAACAGTTTTGTCAGCAAGCATATTTGTTTTAATTATTATAATAGAGACGTTAGTCTCTGTACACACTCAATATACAACCTTTAAAAGTTATATTTTATTTTTTATTTCGTATTATTATCTAATTTAGATGATAAATATTATTTTAGAACTTATAATTAATAGGAAAAAGGAAAAATAAATAATAATAATTAGTATTATAAATAAATTTATTCTATACAAATTATTATCTAAAAAATTAAACGCAGCATTCACGCTATACAAAATTAACAACATACGTTTTTTTATTTTTCCCTATATAGACTAAGTTTACATCTCTCTCATTATATTGAATGCAATCCTCGTCTTTTAGTTGTATTCTTTTCTGGAGGTAGACAACTGTCCTTCCACCGCTGTCGTCAAAGGTACAGCTCATTGTACGGTCATATGTCGTTTCTTTTGCTATGATATTAAGTATAGGGTATTCCACCCCCACATCCGACTTACTCATGTTCTTGTAGCAAATGGGTTTCGTCTGTTATTGCAGCTTTGATAATATATTACTAGAAAATAAATAAAGAATAAATATGTTTCCGTTTTTCTACAATTATAGGTTAATGTTTTACATTTTTAAAATAATAATTGCCATTATTTTGTAATCATTGAATAAAATAGAAAGAATAGAGTGAAAATCCATAATTATATATATAAAAGTTATACAATTTTAATTTAAAACGTATGTATTTTTATAATATATATTTTAAACAGTTTATGTACTTACATCGTAGATCTTGACTTTTCATGAATTTTATTTGTTTTTGGCATTTTTTCGCAACGTGCCTGTAACTTATCTAAAATTAAAGCCAAATGAATTAAAGGTCATGTTATCAAGAACCATATTACCTTTAACGACTATAAACAATGTCTATTCGAACCCGATGATGACGGCGGAGATGATACGATGAAGAAACGAGAAGACATCGAGCACGCAAAAATTATCGTCTGGTTATCGAGAATATTCATCGCCGTCCTGCCAACGCTGAATTGAAAAACACTCTACTACCCGTCTATGTACCATATACCGACTATAGGGAAAATATTTCCATACGTTCGTTTTAACACGAGGTTAAAACAATAAAAACGCTTAAAAAGTCATTAAATAGATTTGACGATAAACGAGTCGTTAACGATGACCGTATTCAAATCCTTGCGTACGGCCATTATAAATTGGTAGCTAATTAATATGTATACAATTACTAACTATAATTTTCTTAATATTATCATTACTATTATTATGATAAGTATTTAAAATAAAAACATGTTTATATTATTGTTATAATTTTCTAATGAATACAATTATGAATACAATATTTTTTAAAATATTATATTATTGCCTTATTGGAAATCAATATTAAAATATTTGCCAGTTTTCCCCTTATATACTAAATACATTCCATTTGATGAATTACAATTATAATTTAATATATCCGAATCAGTCATCTTAATCGATTTTGGTGGATTTTTACGGTAATGGGTATATTAGCTTCGTCATCTTGCACACTGTAGACATTCCGTATGCTGTCTCCTTATTCTCGAATGATATTATTAATTACTTTTTATTCAAGTTCAAATAGGCTATGGATCTGTATTGATTTCTCGCTTGTGCTTGGAGTCGTGCTTTTAATGATTCCATTATCTGAAATAATCAGGGTTGGACTGGCCCGGACCGCTAGTCCGCGATCGCGGACGGGGCTTCTGTCTAATTTTGGTTATGGGACTCCAGATTTTTTGTTCGTTATTATTTCTACCAGTAATACAATAGAAAAAGCAAGATAAAATTTATATATTTTGATTGATTAATCTTAAAATAAACGAATCTTAAATCTACGTAATATTTGTTTACGATCTTGTGATATTCTCAATAATTTCGTTGGTTTCGACACGTATCAACTTAAATAGTAAATAATATTAATCAAACAACACACGTACGAAACGTCGCGTATGATAACGCGTCAATGCGAAACGGGCGTCAGTCAATAAAGTTATTTTGTTCCTTAAAATAACTGTTCTGACTAAATTTGTAATAGCAATTCACCAAATAAACAATATAACAATTCTACTGTACCATACGATAGTTGTATTGAATTGTGATGTAAGCATGAAGCGTATTCTTAAAATTATTTTTTGAAATACCGAATAACAAATAAAAAATATTAATATCTAAATATTATTAATATTAGTAGTATAATATTTACAAGTATTTGTCTAAGTTTGTTACTAGGTACTCTACTTTCGAGCAGTACTCTAATCAGCACTAACGTCAAAGTTACCGAGTGACGGGTTTTATATTGTATTCGATTTAAATTAGGTATTGTTTTTTTTTTGTGTATATCGTAATGTTTACTTATGATAACTTATTAACTTTCTTGTAAAAAATGCAATAACTGTTTAAAATTTGCGTTCAATGTAGCACATGACATTATACAGCAATCTGGTAATTTCAATCATATTTATTTTACGTATAAATTTATTCTAACATTACCATGTACGCGAGTTACTTATGAACGTACATTTTTCAAGTTGAAAAATATAAAAACTAAACTTAGATCTACTATTTTTCAAGGTACTATGGAATCAATGATTTTAATTAATATTGAAAGATATTTTGTAATCGATAAGAATTTAATTATTAATAACATGGTAAAAGCTCCAAATAACTGTCAAAATTATTATTTTAATATATTGTTTGTAATTTCTAAGCAATTTAATATGTCATATGTACTTAATTGTTTTATTGTTATAATTTTATAATAAATGATTATGTTTTAAAAAATGTTAAAATATTTTTGGCTTTGAATATTTGGACCTAGTGGTGGCCCCTCTGAACTAAAGGCAGACTGAGCTTTTTGATCCCAGTCCGACACTGGAAATAATATAATATAGAATATAAATGAGGTGAATTCATTGCATAAGGATTACAATGCATCACTAGTATTACAAACATTATTTTATTTTAAAATATATCTATGTGTATGTGTATGTTTATAGGTACTTAATCAATATAATAATAAGATGATCGTTGGTTTTGAAATTAGAGTTGTCACTAAGACTAAGGCGTATTCTACGGTTGTGATAAATAATACAAGACTGTATGTCGTATTTATATGCAAAATATTAGGCTTGTCAATGTTTTTCTTTAAATATATATATATGAAATTTTCTAATAGTAGAAAGTACAAAATATCTTACGTAATACTGTTTTATTATAAATTGTTTTCTATTATTTATAGAACTTCTTAGTTTGTGTGTGTGTGTGTGTGTGTATAACAAAAAAAACAAAATAAAAACATCAGTTTTGATATTTTCGAAATCGTTAAAGTATTAAAATCGTTTTATCGCGTTATTTCATTATTTTGTTTTACTATCGCGAATAAATTATAAAGATTTTAATTTTTTGTTTTGTTTAATTATTATTACTATTTTTATATTTAAGACCTTTGAAATGTAAATTTAATATTTAAATATACAAATTTTGTTTTTTTATATGTTAATTATTTGTTATTATATTATACAAACAATCTAATCAGTTTTGATAGCAACTAGCAAGCGTATTGTTTTAATCGTTCGAATGGAGACATTAGTCTAATTTAGTACGTACTCACTCAATATATGACCTTTAAAATGTAAATATATTATTTATTTTTTATCTTCGACATGAGTACATTTATTTTAAAGTTTATTATTTTAAAATATAATTTCATTAAATATAAATATGTACAATATATTAGATTCATATGAACAAGCTGCGGCTAAAGATAATGGAATTTTTTTTTCTGAATCGGAATGCGATGAACATTTAGGACGTGGTAAACGTTTGAAAATTTCAAATACTCATTATAGTAAATCACGTAATGAAGAAAGTGATAGTGAGTAAAATATAAATTATTTTTAAATGAATAAAAAAAAAATATATATATTTTTTGTAAAAATAAATCATAATAGCAGGTGATTCACAAGAATAGAGTTCTTTTAACGTTTATATAAAAATTATACCATATGCAGATCATAATATTGACAATAATAGTAGCTTAATTTCAAGTAATTATTTAATTTTATATAGAATTTTTATATTAAAATAGATAGTCGTTAATTTTTTTATGATTTTAAATTTTAATTCATATTTTTATAGGTCCAAAATCAAATATTTCGGCGTCAAATTTAAAAAATGATGGTAGGTAATCTCAATAATTTAAATTGTTATAACTTTATTTCTCTTATACCCCAAAATTGTATTTATTTTAATATATTTATATTGATTATTAATTATATTTATAATAGATATGGGTTCTGCATCCACATACCAACTAATTGGTCAAAATGTTAATGTTAATAATGGTTTACAAAATAGTCAAGGAAATAACTATAACCTGAGTATACACTATTAAAATTAAAAATTGTATTTATTTTAATAATTTTAAATTAATTATTAATTATATTTATAATAGATATGGGTTCGGCATCCACATACCAACTAATTGGTCAAAACGTTTCTTCTTCGTCCCTTCGGTCCTCGGAGAAATTAATGGTTTAATATAATTAAGATTTGAATGCAATGTTATTGCATTAGAAAATACGATTCTGAGCGAAACTTAATATAATTATACAATATATTATACTTATAAGCTATTCATGTGTAATCCATCTATGAGGTTACAAAAAAAAAAATTCAATTATTTATGTTCAAAATTGTATTAGTTATCATGAAATATCATTGAAATAATGGAAACCGTAATTTTGCCAATTTTTTTCATCTTTTGGTAATTTTTCTTTTCCTAAGGAAAAATGTTTGAGAAAAATGAGCGTAAAGAGTACTAACTAGATGTAATTTGCTATTGAAAGCATACTTTATTCATGATAATCGAACCATTATTTCTACCCGTAAAAATATTTTCAGAGACAAAAAAAAGTCATTATTGTAAAACCTTGCTTTGCTCAGAATCTAAAATAATATAAAATTGTATATCTATAATAATGGACAATATTAAAATATAATCGTATTATTATTATTATCAGCAATTTAATGTTACATACGCATATAGGTGTATATACAGGGTTTTTATATAAAAGCACATACTAATTAGGTAGGTACTTTTCCGTTTATGTACACAAGAATAGATAGGATAGGATTAAACATTATGTTTTAACATATTATTTTAGTATTGGTATGTCATATTATATCGGTGTCTGGGGGGGTCCAGACCCCATGGACCCTCTCCCCCTAAATCCACCACTGTAAAGTACCAAATAAACTTCCTTGAATTTTTAAAAAAACAAATTATTTGTGTAGTAATGGATTGCTGTAATCGTGTTAATTTCTGTTTTTTATAAAGATACTATACAGGTGTCAATTTATAAATTTGCTAATTTTTCTATGTATCTTGAATTATAATATAAAATATTTTCTATTGCTTCAATCATTGATTTATTTAAGCTATTAAGTAATTTTATTCTATTTAATATATCTTCATCAATTTTGTTTTCACTTTTTCAAATCCTTCTAAATTATGAACTTTTTTTTAAATTTATTTAAACTCTAACAAAGCTCCAAATTAGTGGCTGCATTTACTTCGTTAGTGTGGATTTCTAAGCGGTCTATATTTTTTTCTTTATTAAAGAAGTGACTATGCCAATACTTACAATACACAGTAACTCGAAATAATTTATATATTGATGAATATCTTTCCAGCAAATTAAACTCCTTTTTCATTTTGTAGACGATTGCTTAATTTGTAGTATCTATTAATATAATTTATTCAAATATTCTCTAATTTCAATGGTTAAATCTTTAATATACCACTGTGGTAGATTGGTAGTATCATATATATATAAATAATTTTGCTAATGATTTATAAATAACTATATGGAACATACTGCACATACATAACGTGTATTTACAGTGAAATATGTATACATACAACAAAAATAGATAGCTGATAAATAATTGGTAAATATAAATAATTAACGAGTAAAGTAATAATAAGTATAGATAAATAAATGTAAGGTATTAGAGGCAGTAATTTATTAACATTTATGGTAAGGCTAACATTTTTAAGATCAATATTGCTATTTTGAGTCATTACATTGTCTTTTAGTTTAAATACTAAATAATATTAAATTATTATGTTTTAAATTTCAAATTATAGTTATTAATCAATTTTAACACAACAAAATTACTATAGAAGTAGTTAGGCACTTTATAAACACTAGTGACTTTTCTAACAATCCTAGAGGTCTTCTAGTAAACTTGCTATGATATAATGATCGAGAAGGTGTAGAAGTAACAATTTTAATTTGTATTAATTATCTAATATAATATAATAAAAATCGTAAATTATAACTAAATCATTTCAGAATTATAATATATTAAATATATAATTTATATACATATACTAAAGAAATTAATATTTATCCTAGTATCATTCAATTAATTTAAATAAAATATAGTTATTTAAACGGAAAATAAAAATAGTATATTGTTGTATTTAATGTATTATAACAATAAAATACATTTAATTAATTTTGAAATATATATATATTAGTAGTCATAAAAAAAATACTTAATATATTCAAAATTTTAAATGAACTTAATTAAAATGGATATAAATTTAAAATTCTTCATTTATAAAGGAATTAATGAGTTTCCCAACATTTTTGTCAAAACCAGAAATAAATAACATATTATGTTCACGACTAAGATTTTTTTGCTCATAATGTTTTCCATTTAAACAGCATACAATAATTCTGAAAAAAATAAATGTCATTTAAAGTATTTTATTATTATTATAGACTTAATATCTCAACAATATTATTAATTATTATACTATATTGTATGTACAAAAATATTTGATATAAATTATTTTTGAACAGAACACAGTAAAAATTGAAATACATACCTCACATTTTTTTTCATAAATGCTCGATATTCTCTTACAGCATTTTTTACATTTCTAAAATTCATTTTGTGAGTTCCCAAAAAAACAATTACATCATATGCTTTATTAGTTTCTTTGGCCCATTTCATGGTAGTTAAAGGATAAACTTCTGGTACATATTTTATGTATGGATTTAAATCGCTTACAAATTTCTATGAAAAATGTTAAAAAATGTTTAAATCAAAATTACATAATTTAATATCAAATTGATAAATTTACCGTAAACAAAGTAGATTCTACATTGGCAAATGTTCGAGGCCGGTTATAATCAATATTAACCGGATGACTATACTTCATTTCTGATGTTGCGAAACCATGTATAGTAGGTTTTTTTGAACTTTTACTAGGATATATTAATGACAATATTATTAATGTGATAGCTTCATGTACACTAACTAAATGTGCATGTGCACATGTATTTTTTGTCACATACATACGATTATCATATGCAATCAATATACGACGGCTGGAAGGTTTTAAGTTCTAGAAAAAAAAAAAGATACATATATTCATATATAATAAAGTAATTTATATTAAAGAAATTACTTTAGAGATCAATTATAAAATTATTGAAGCTGTTATAGATTGTTATAGCTGTTAAATTTTTACTATAATTATAATATTTATAAATAAATACCTCTAATGTTTTTTTTAATAGGTCTTCAGATAAAAACGTTAGCAACTGCTCCACTTTTTTGGGAAGCGGTTTAAAGATCAAGCAATTTGGTTTCTTATTATTGATATCATACTTATTATCAAGTTTAATTTTATCTAAAACTGATTCCATATTTGATTCATGATTATTTGTTTTGGCTATATTTTCTACTAAATTTGTTTCATTCAGAATTTGGTCATTTTTAAATTTCTCTAGTTCAGACTTAGTTGATTGTTGTTTAGATTTATTTAAATCTTCTTTGTTTATAAAATTCAAAGATACATTTTGCATTTCTTTATCTTCGTTATAATTGTAATTTTGATTTCTTGATTCTAATGGTCCCAATTTAAGTAATTTACTTCCATGATTTATTGTTGATTGAGAAGAATATTCTCTTGATGATGTATTTAAGATTGAACTTTCTGCTTGGAAATTAAAGTTAGAATTTGTATGATAACTTATTTCTATTGAAGTTATTAATTTATCTTCAGGTAGTGCAACAATTTCACAATTGCTTTGTTTTTTAAAAATATTATTTTGCACTTTTAGTATATACCTGAAATTATACACATTTTTATAAAATTAATATAATTTTATGTAATATAATTATATTTTATAATTTATGTTTATCCTTCTAATACTATGCAAAATCAATATTTCAGAACTGTATTTATCAAACACAGATCAAGAGAATTGTAAAACATAAAAGAAACAATTTAATGGTAATTTGAAATTTAAAAATGGCAAAAATGTTACAAATTAATATAAAATAAATCTAAAAGTTTAAATAGCTTTAACTTGTGTAATTTTGTACTTAGAAAGTAGATTAAATCAAGATTGGAATTTAATTAGTTCTATGTGTATAAAACGTTTTATACGTTACATGTATAATACCTCATGTATAAAATATATAAAATGATTAAAAAGTTAAATATGTTTTGTTTTTGAAATCCACTCTTAAAAAAATTGAATTTCTTCCTATTTCAGATAAGATTTTTTTATATACTTAGTTAAAATATATTATATAATTAAAATTATATATGTTATATAAATTATAAATAATATTTTTGTTTGCAATTTTTTTTCATTCTTTTGAATAGGTACTTACCTAAATATAAACTAATAAAATATTGTTATAGTCACAAAATATAAAATATTTTTATATTCATATCATATAGTAAAATTTATAAATATGTTCTAGTTAATAATATAGAATATTTGTTTACATATCAAATAAGTCTTTATCTATTACATTCAATATCATTATTATTTTTTAATCTATACCAGATTGAAATATAATTACCGCTTTACAATTTTTGTGATGTATAATCTAATAATATAAAAATTTAAAGTGTTATAAATATCAAAGTACAATAAATTTACTATAAATATGTCTGCAATAAGACACTGATAATTATTAATAATAGATTAATAGCACCACAATTGTCTATTTATAATTTATATTCTCATTTTTTAATGTTAGTTTAAATTAAAAATGTATATTTATTAATATAAAACGTATATAAATTTGTGTTTTACACTATACTTTTTATATATACGTGTAATACTATACCGTATTGTATTTTTAACCTTGAAATAAACTACTAAACATATAGAACATTTATTATTTGAGTATAGTTTATAGTTTAGTTATTTAAATTAAAACAACTATAAAAGTATATAACTTAATTAGAAATTAATAAACATATGAGTAGTTATAGAATTAAAAGAGATGAGTAAATTATCTATTATATTTCCTTAAAAATATAACACACTATATTTTTTTCAATAGTATAAATTATATTATAAACTTTAAGTTATTACTAGGGTTAGGGACTTCTAGGAGTTTGCATGTTTTTCAATAATCATTCAAAACATAGCTAAGAAATATAGAAATTTATTTCATAGCAATATAATTCTATATTTAAACATTTTTGTTACATATTTTGCATATTTGACCATTTTTTCATTTTTAAGTGTATATAAGACCTTTTATTCATTAAAAGGTATTTTTAATATAAAAGTGTAAGATTTATTTATATGAAATTAATTTATAAAATTAGTGTTTGTATTTTCCTCATCGTTCACTCACATTGTTTGAAAAAATAAGAAAAAAGGTGGAGAATAAAACTATTAATTATTACAAGATTTCCTTTATTATGAATGATATTATCTAGCTATTAAAATAAGATATTACAAAATATTATGTTTTTTTTTTTTTTTTTTTTTTAATGCATATTTTTTAATAACATGTTCAGTGATTTTTTAAATATATGCATATTTTAAGATTTTTTAGGGCATGCAGTCCCTAGTCATTACTCTTAATAGTAAAATGATTAAAAATATTAAACTACATAAAATGATTAACCACATGAATAGCATATTAGCCAAATAAAGGTACCTAAAATTCTAATTAAAATTCTTTTATATTTCCAATGTTAAAATGTAATATATAATAAATCTTGTGATACATTACAATATCAACTATATGGGGTTGACCATTCTAATTATATACCTGAATAGATCTCAATATCAAGGTCTTTTCTACTCACAGCTATTTTCATATCACTCTATATTCCACCTATCCACCTCTTTCCTTTTACATTTATTTTCATAATAAATTATAACTCCTAATAGTGTCATAACATGTTTAACCAAACCATCTCAGATTATTCTCTTTCATTTTCTCCACATTTGATGCAACTCCTATACTTTCCCTAATGTATTCATTTATTGTTCTATATTATGTTATAAAATTTATACTTACGTGCTTGACCTATAATATTTAACATATTCTAGATATGATTCAATCGGATGAATTTTAGATTTTTTTAGTTCATATGTATTGTTGAAACGTGAAATAAATGCCCAAAGCCCCGTATCAGGTGTTGAATTGTAAAATAATTTTTGTTTGGCAAAAAAAAATGTATTATCTAGAAGTGTCTTTAGTGGCATATACATAACAAGTGAAGTTAAAGCCTATAAGATACATTTTAATATTAATTAATATAATTTTTACAAGAAATATAGATAATAACTAACTTTTGTGTTAACCAATATTTTACTAGGTATAATTTCAAATAAATGTCCAAATCGTTTTAATTCAATTTCATTTTGTATTTCAGTGTCATCCATTTTATACAAATTTTTCAATTGTTTTAAAAAATTGTAGATAAATTTTAATTGTTTATTTTCAAATGTTTCATTTATATCATCAATATCCACATTTTTTAATTTTAATTCAAATAATTTTTCTACCCTTTTCATACCATATAATGTATAAACAATGATCATATGACGACCTATAATTTTTTAAATGATTAACTCAGATTAAATATCCGATTATAATATAATATATATTATTATTATTAATTAATTAATTAATACATAAATATTTAATTACTTGGATCATTTGAATAAATATGAATAAGTTTCATTACATCACTATGAGACCAACCATCATAACGTTTATGTCTTATTATTTGTTCTATAGTTAGAAGTGGATCTCTATTTAAATACCAATCATTCAAAGCTGTACGAAAAGCTGTACAAAACTTAAAAGGTTCTACTATTATATAACCTGAAAATATTGGTTTAAAAATTATTTTATTTCAAATATCTTAATGGTTATTGATTTATTAATGAGTCAATTAGATCCACTGCATATTTCCTTCTGACCTTTCTTCTAACAGTTAGCGTTGTCACTGTAATAATTAAATCTCATAATCTCCCACCACCACTAATATAAACAGTCATAGCGCAACCACAGAATAAATTATATCGTAGAGGTACACTATTATTTGGAATAGAGCATGCATTATTTATATTTATATTTACACATAAATTACCTTCGTCTTTAAGCATTTGATTAGCCGTATTACAAAATTTAACAAACATCAACAATTTTAAGCCATCTGTACAAATTATTGATACTGCTTTGTAAGCATCAGAGACCATTTGTGCACATTCTTTCAAATTAAATCTGGTACATACAGCCAATGCAAAAATCATTAGACAATCATCATAAAGTTTATCTTCTTTTTTAATCTAAAAATGAATAGTAAATAAATTATTATAATAAATAATATTACTTAATAATAGTAAACAAATTTTCAATTTTATATAAACTAACCTTTAAAATTATTGAAACAATAGAATTAATATCTTCGGTTTTCTTTTTATTTACAATTTTTCCAATTATTCTTACGGCAGTAATTTTATCATGATTTTTTTCCCCCTGATATATAGATCGTAATGAAGGAGGAACGTACAAAGAATATTCATTACCCAAGTATAAATATTTACGTAGTTTATATTCAATTAAAGAATAATGCATTATGTTATATAACAGTTAACTAAATGTATAACTTAAATTAAGGCAGGATAGATGGAATAGAGAGTGAGTGATATAAAGATGGTGTGAATAAACAAGAGGGATCGAGGTGTGTTTAGGTACACAAGGAGTGGCCGAACTTAGGGTGATTTGATGGTTTGAGTTGTTGGCGAATTTTAAGGAGACAAGAAGAAATTAAAAAAAAATAACACAAATTTTTAATTGTTAGATATTTTCAGTTATCAATTTCACTCCGCAAAAAAGACAAAAAAAAAAAAACACCACAATAACAATGTTTCACTGTTCGTCTGTGACCACAGGATCACCGTAACGTGTCTTATCAACAGGACCCGTGCTTGTGATGACTGTGATGCAAATTAACGAGAATATTTAGCACAAAAAAAAAAATAAATAAATAAACTGGTACGGTTATAAAGTAATTGCTTGTAAAAATATAGACGGTCGTGTACGTGCGCACACAAGAGAATAATGTAACGACGGTCAGCGAAAAAGTATGTTTTGATATCTGATAAAAAAGTAACAGCTGTTTTTTTACATTAGCTAGAAATTATAAATTTGTAATAACATAAATTATTAAACTAATAAACATTATTACGTCATGAATAAATAATAAAAAAATTGATAACACTATTTTTTCTTTGGTTAGATGCCAAATTTTAGATTTCGAAAAAAAACTAGAACTAGCTTAGAAATGGTTAGAACGGCAACACCGTCAGACTCAGCACGAGGTTCGGAAGGCCACCCCTGTCACTCTTACCCATTGAAGAGTTTATTTTTATTATGAAAATATAAAGATAAATTACAATAAATATATTATTAGGTAGTCATTTTATACGGGGATCCAAATCTGTTAAACCGGCACTGAAAATACAAAAATTCCACAAGAAATATTTGAGAATATACCACTCTTTTGGTAATAAGTATAAAGTATTTAATTTTAGTTTGTAAGTTTAACTCAAATGTCACAGTTTAATTTCTTTTCGGTTGTGATTTTACAACGTTTTCCGTTGGATAGAGCGAAATATGTATACAGCAATATAAGACGAACATTTCCCCCTCTTTAATGCTGCTCGTATTGCAACTGTGACTGCGACCTGCAAGACTATTTATTACTATTATCGTTTTTTTAATTATTTTATTAATTTGTATTTTTTAGACTACCTATTTAAAGCTATTCATTAATATTATTAATCATGTGCATGTAATAATAAATAAAATTAAAATTTTATACTATAATATTTTTAATCTATACAATTTTTATCTTTAAACTATTACAAAATAAATAAATAAAACATTCACATATTAAATGCATATTAATCATTAAAGGGTGTTGAGGTAATTAACAATATGTTCAATTACATAATTTCATATTGCGAGAAACGAACGTTTATCAGATACATATAGATTATGTTTATTTTTCTAAAATATTGACTTTTATCAAATAATTCAATGTTATATAATAAAACGTAGATTTATGGTAAACACAAATTAAACATCTAATCATTGTACAAACTTTTTCTTTTTTTACTTTTTCATAACAAGGATCCCATTTAGTTTTGTTTTTAATTTCTTTAGTTCTTTTAAGTATTTCAGTACTACTAATTACATTAACATTAATTTCCACTTCTTCTACTTAAGTAATATTAACTGTTGAAAAGTTAAAATAATTAAACTATGTTAGAATAAATTTGAAAACTTGGATGTTTATTAAAATAATAATATATTTATTGGTTATTAAATTAAAAGTTTAACAATAATAATATAGTTATTGTACTAATAATAATACAATATGGATTCATAAACAGTAGGTATACAATTTTATTTTTATTTGATTACCTATTTACTTGTGTTCTGTTGATTTGTTTATACATATTTAACCAAAAATGAATAAACAAAAGTATAATAATCATAGACATATACTGAATGTTGATATTTACTTATCTTGACTTATCATATATATATATATATATATATATACGTATTCATATACATATTTTCCAACTAACATTAATCTTTACTTAAAAAATAATAAAAACCAAACTATCAGTATCATATTATATTATTATTGTTATTTAATATTTTATAATATTATATTATAGTCATACCACTCATAACTATCATCAATTTGTAATATTAATTATTTTGTGTGATGTAAAGTTAAATACAAATAATAATAAATTATAAAAACTGATGATAATACTCAATATAATATATATTATAAAAATTAAAAATTAATAATAATTACTTTTGTTTTTAATTTTAGTACACTTCTCTACATGTCCATCATCTTCCACTATTCTCTTTTTTAACAATAAAATGATCCATAGTACTGTAGTAGTATAGTATTATTAGCAGAGATGTATTGTTAAATATAGTCTTGGGTATATGACATATTTTCCTCAAAATTACATTAAAAAGAAAAAAATACTTGAAATGATTATTATGACATTAATTTATTTTTATATTATTAGTCAAATAATTAATTTTAATCCTTAATAACTATAAATAAATTATAACTAGAACTCTATTATACTCTATACTTTATTAAATGAGAATTTCTTTTGTTTTAAAATTTTTTAATATTAAGTCGTAGAGGTATATAATGTATTATATACACGAATTAATTAATAGAAATATAATACCTTATACATTTATTTTTATTAATAAAATACACTTAATATTAAAATTATATACATTTATTGTCATATAACGTACAAGAAATTTATAAATTATAAAATATTATGGCCGTATACCTACCGTATACTTATAAAATTATTATTTATATTGTGTATACACACTTTTATAAAAATATTGTCATGAGTATACGCCATACACTCCTGTATACGCTCCAATACACCACTAATTATAAGTGTAGTTACACACTAAACAATATATTATACTATTATAGTACCAATAATAGCCAAGTGGACCAAAATCAGAAAAAATTAATTTCAAGTTTTTATTTTTTTGATAATGCAGCGAGTGTGGATTTCAGCTTAGTGTATGCGTTGAAATTGTATGTTAATGAAATCGTGGGGACTTTGCCCCCCACACCACCCTATAATGTTTTTTAAAATTTTACATTCACATATTGTATTATTTGTATTCATTATTGATATGTCACACTCATAATATACAGTTAATACGCACGTTACAACTTATAATAATTGTTTAATATAACCGGCAGAATAATGAGATAGACGACGGTCGATGATAGCGTATGCAATACCGATTCCGCATAAACGAGTGACGAATACACGTCCGCGAGCGTAACACGTTTTGTTATAAATATTATCGATAAGAAATATAAATTATTGTCGCTAAATGTCTGTACCCGTATGCAATGGCCAACGTGCATACTGCGTACATAATAAACATGGTATGTACTAGCATTGATTATAGAATAAATATATATAAATAGTCTATTCTATAATCAATGGTACTAGCCAATAGATATTATAAGGACTATAGCACGGCGCAGCCGTAGTATTGCGGATAAATCAATCTCAATGATTAATGAACTCCATTAATATCAATAAAATCCATATAATATTATGTATATGCATAATATACAATATATAATATATTATAATACTAAATTAGTAAAATTGAACATTTTTTTTTTATAAAAATATAGCATTATTAATATATGTATATATATAAAAAAAAAATAAATATTTTTGTAACTTATGAAGTGTATGCTGTGCAGCTGACATCAAAGTTTTATCTAGTTTAGTTATCATTTATCATTCATCCCAAAAAAAGTGTAACTATGGTATACATAATAATATAATATCTTAGTTCGTGTAACCACACAACGAGGATGAATAAAATTACAATATCATAAACCTTTATAGCTTATAACCAGTTGCGTAGTGGAGGGTATATGGGAGTATACGGCGTATACTAATAACGATGAAATTTTAAATTGCGTATAGGTAAGAAAATAAATCGAAAACGCCGGTGTACGCCTGGAAATCTATAATAATAACATTTTAATCATTTATGTGAGGGTACTTAGAATTGTTATAATTACTCATTGGTCATATATGAAAAATTAAATATTGAAAATTACGTTTTAAAATGGTGGTGTAATATTTATGTTACATAGTAATGAGAATTTTTGAAGAAGGAACGCCACGGTTTTCTACGGATCTACGGTTTAAAATATACGTTTGTTTATTACACGAATTAATATAAGTGGTTAAATAACGTGATAATATCGTGATTATGAAATCAACAATATCGAATGTTAAATCACAAATAATGTTGTTAGTTGTTACTGATTTGTTTTATTCTTTTAAAATAAATTTTTATTAATTATGGCATCGCAAACACATAAAATACGAACTTTATATACTTATTTTTCAACTACCAATAATAAAGATCAAGTAAGTGTTTGTTAAAATTACATTTAATACTTTATTACTTTATTAGTTGATTAATTCTCTGATCAATATTTTTACAGCTTTTTAGTACTAATATTAGTTGTCCTGATGAGGTAACTGAAGAATTTGTTAATGATTCAGTAACAATTTCAGATTCAGTTATTTTATGTCCTGTTGATAGTAATCAAGTAAGATAAATTATAAATACCTACATTATAAATAAAAAATACTAATTTGTTTTGTAATAATAAATTTCTATTAGACATTCGTTTTTGTTTACGTTGTATTTGATAACAAATATAATTTGTTTATTGAAATATAGTGATTTTAGATTTTTCAATGAAATTATTTCTTTATAAATTTGTAATTTCCTAGCTATTTTTATTTGGGTATAAAATATACATAATACATGTATAAATGTATAATAAATAATAATTTATGTATTTTATTAGTATTACAATTAATTTTCTGATCATTTTTATTCATTAGGTAGGCGTAATAGAATATTTGATCAAATATTACCTTATGTTAGAATTTTAGATAGTATGAAAATATTAGAAATTTAACTATGCATGGCTTTTACAATATGTAGATACAATAAAACTAGTATTTAAAATTTTATTTTCGTAATTATTAATTTTCATCTAAAAATGTCACTTTCGAAATGTTATTATAAATTAAATTATATTCTTTAGAAAAGTATTTTACAGTAATATAATGTATTACTTTAATTATGCGTAATTAATTATCAAATAACATTATTATAAACTGTTGTAGGTATGAATTAATATAACATAATAATATATAATTTTATATAATATTATTATGGGTATCTATAACTAAATATTTCTAAACATAAATTTTGTTGTTTGTTTCAATTAGAATTTTGTATTTATAATTTTTTATTATTTAATTGTAAATCTAAGTAGTCAAGAAGATATATATATTTATTAAATACTGTCTATAGAAAAGTGATCAATGGCCAATGGTATGGACTTTTGATCAATGTATAAAAAAAAAAAAAAATCAAGATATTCATGGCTATTTTTTTAAAAATATTAATTAGGTTATGCATATTGTAAGAAAATTCATCTATTGAAAACAATTAAGAAGAGATTAAGAAGTGTTGAAATTAGTAAAGAATGGAGTATGTGTACAATTAATGAAGGTGATCATCTAAGTAAGCAAACTAGATTGTCCAACTTAAGAAATAAAATAAAAAAACATGCTGATTCATTTGCACATAATTATGCTTATAGCATAAAAAAATTTTAAAAATCTGAATTAATTGTTCAAAATTTTGAATCAAATTTTCATAAAAATAATATAAATACTGAGTATATTTTTCGTACAGCGTATTACATAGCAAAATATAATAAGCCATTCGATGACCATTCAAAACTAAATGAATTTCAACAGGCTAATAGTATTTCTTTAGGATAAATATTACATTCTAGATACTTTGTTACTAGTATTATTGATCATATTACTATCAAAATGAGAAAACAAATAATAAATAATATTATTGCATTATTTTAATGCAAAATTTTCGGCACTAATTGATGAGTCCATAACATTGAGTTCAAAGATAAGTGTGGTAATTTATATTAAATCTACAATATCTAATGATGATACTACATTTATATTTTTGGAACTTGTTGAGTTTGATGATCAGTCTGATGAGAATATTATTAATCAACTTCTCATTTGTCCTTATAAATGTGATTTTGATGAACCATTTCTTCAACAAAATTGAGTTTTATTTGTTTGTGATGGAACAAGCGTTTTCCTAGGTAAAAAAATGGAGTTGCCAAACGTCTAAAAGATAAATATCCCTTGATATTTAGATGGCACTGCATGAACCATCGATTAGAGTTGGCTGTCAATGACTCTGTAAAAGATGCAACTGCCACAAACCATTTGAAACGTTTTTGGATAGCCTTTACACCCTTTATAGCAGATTACCAAAGAATCAAAATGAGTTAAAAACAGTATGCGCTGATCTAGATTTAATATTTTTGAAAATTGGCAGAGTATTAGATGTCCGTTGAGTGGCCAGCAGCTTTCGAGCGGTTCAAATTGTATGGTAAACATTCCCAGCTGTATATAATCATTTAAGTATTTTAGTTTATACAAGAAAATAGCCAATTCTCAGTTTTTTTTATATTTGGCTCTTATGTGTGATGTTCTTATGGAATTGTCTTGTTTATCCAAAGAATTACAGAGTCAAACTACAACATTGTTACAAGCCAATAAATATATTAAAAGAACCATTAAAATTTTGGAACCTTTTAAAACTAAAAATGGAGAATGTATTTCAGAAGCAAAATTGGCTCAGAAAAATATGGTGTTTAAAACAATCACTTTAAATGATAATTGAAAATTAGATTCTATTAATATAAATCAATTTCTAACTAGTATATATAACATCCTACATTTTTGTTTACTTGATACTAATGAAGAAGAAACAAATTTATTAACCAAATTTTTGATAAAAAAACGGATTTTGATATAAGAATATTATATTATATCAATTATATAATAATAATATTATATTATAATTTATTTCTTCTTCATTAGTATCAAGTAAACAAAAATGTAGATTGTTACATATACTAGTTTTAATAAGGCATGGGGAAAATGAAGTAAAATGATTGAGCCATAGATTCTTACTAAATAAAACAAATCTAATTCAAGACATAAGAAATTTTGGTGTTACAAACATATGTAATGAAGATCTAAAAAAAATAATTTTATTAATTAAAACATTTCCTGTTTTAACGGCTAAATATGAGCAAGGGATCAGTGGTTGTATAGTGTACAGTAGTGTATCGGTGTGTCATACTATCATGTGAGTCGTTGCAAGTATTGTAAAATATTGTACTTATTATTTCTATGAATATATTATTAATTGTACTTTTATTCTAATCAAGTGTATATATTATATTGCTACAATACTAAAATTAATTAATACAACATCTATTATTAAATTGTGTATTTCATTTCGATTTTCCATTCAATTCACCTAATTATATAAGTTATTTACGATTATATTCTTACCCACACTGCGATGATACCGTGACCACGGTATATGAAAGCAATGCATGACAAAATAAATATAATTTATCATTATCTTCAGTAGCGCAAAATCGTGTTGTTTGGTGATGACTGGTGATAGTATTTATCACAAAAACGAAACGTTAAACAATTATATTATTTTACACAGAGTAAATAATATTTTATAAAATTAATTGTGTTTAATAGATTCATCAATGAGGGAACTATTGTTACATTGGCTCATTTTTGTATTGGTGGTCAATTTGATCAATGGAGAGAAAAGCGACTCCAAATATGATGACGATGACATTTACGATATGAAAACACACGAAGTAGATGAAGGTGACGATGTTACCAAACATATGTTGATGATCAATAAACCTGCTTTGAAAATTGTCGATGCTTCTGATTTATCCAAGGTAACAAATACTGCATCATCAATTTAATGATTTATTGATAACTTTGTAAAATAACGGTTTAGGAAAAACTTACTGCTCAATCTCAAGACCAGTTGAAAACAGAAAAGTTAGATGCCGACGATAATGTACAATCGGTCAAATTTTCAACAGTTGGTTTGCTCAACTACTGGGCAGATATGTCTGATGATGACATTAGCATAAATATTGATGATGATGGTGATGAAGACATTGATGTGATGGATTGGAAAGAACCAAAAAAAGAATCTCTAAGTTCATCTAGAGAAGTTCAAGGTAATTGATTAACTTTGTTTATTCAAATAAAAAAAAAAAATTCCAATTTAATCAATAAAAATTATTTTTAGCGGAACAATTATATCGTGCGGGATTAAAAAAATTGAAATCTGCTCTTGGAGATCATTTAGATGCGTATGAGTACTTTTACAAAGCTTATACTTTAGGCCATGAAAAAGCAAAAGCCAAATTTGCATTTTCCATACTATTTGGTCTGAAATACACTCAAAATATTTCTAAAGCATATGAAATATTTAATGAGTTGTCACAAAAAGGAAATCATGATGCTCATCTTGTAACTACCCATTTTAAACTTTTAATGAAATATATTTTTATTTTTTTTATAATTTACGTATATATTATACTTTAAATGCATTTTTAGGGTATGGGTTTCTTATATGCTATTGGATTACATGTTCCCGTTAATCAGGCGAAAGCCCTTGTACACTATGTAACAGCTGCAGTCAGTGGTAATGTTTTGGCCCAATTAGCATTAGGGTACCGTTATTATTCAGGAGTTAATATGACATATAATTGTGAAAAATCTTTAGAATATTACAAGGCAGTTGCAAACAATGGTATGGAACTTACTTTTTTATTTACTACAATAGTAAAAGACTAATTAATTTTTAAATTTTTAGTCGCTAACGATTTAACTTTATCTGGCAGACCATTTGTTCAGCGTTTAAAGTTAATGGAAGAACATGATTATTCTACATATGATAGTGAAATGGTACTTTCTTATATATTGGATTATTATAAAATGTTAGCCAATAAAGGTGATGCTCATGCACAGGTATGATATAATTAAATAATGATGTGTTATAAATATTAAACAATATTGAAATTTAAAATAGGTCAGTTTGGGTCAATTTTATTTACAAGGTGGACAAGAAGTTCCTAAAGATATACAAACTGCTTACTATTATTTTCAAAAAGCTGCAGAGAAGGGCAATGCTCTTGCATATGGTTTTCTTGGGAAGGTAATCATTTATTAATCGTTTTAGCTAATCAAATATCAAATTTTAAAAAATAATTTATTTATAGATATTTTTGGAAAAACGTGATAATGGTAAACCAGACTATGAAAAAGCTCTTGAATATTTTTATAAAGCAGCAGAATTGAAAAATCCAATTGGTCAGAGTGGTCTTGGTTATATGTATTTAAATGGTCTTAATGTAGACCAGGATTATTCAGAAGCTTTAAATTGGTTCTCTTTAGCTGCAGAACAAGGTTGGATAGAAGGACATTTATATGTTGGAATCATTTATTATAGTAAGTTTAACTTTAGTAATTTAAAAAAGAGAATGACATTAATTATTTAATTACAGAAGGATTAGGTGTGAAACGTGATTACAAATTGGCCATTAAAAATTTTGGTTTAGCATCTAAATCTGGTAATATGATAGCTAACTTTAATATAGCACAAATGTTTGCATCGGGTATGGGTGTTCTTCGTTCTTGCACAACTGCTGTTGAGGTATTAATTTGAATTTTGAATTTTAGCTTTCTTACGATAACATGGAGATCTATATAAAAGTTTTGTGATTTCAGTTGTTCAAAAATGTTGCAGAACATGGCAAATGGGGTGAATATTTAATGTATGCCTACAACGCATTTAAAGAAAATAAATTACAAGATTCGTTTGTTTTATATTCTTTCTTGGCTGAAATGGGATATGAAGTTGCACAAAGTAATACTGCATTCCTACTAGATAGAGGTAAAATTTTTAAATCAAATATTGAAAAATGATTTTTTTTTTTATTTGATTCATTTACTGCTCAGGAGATTTTGATATCAGGGTAACTGAAAAAGAACGCTATGGTCGTGCAATGATGTATTGGAGTAGATCAGCTGCTCAAGGATATGGAGGAGCCCAATTAAAACTTGGAGATTATCATTATTATGGTCTTGGTACCAATGTAGACTTGGAATTGGCTGCTTATCACTATCTTCAGGCATCTGAACAGCATCAAAACCCTCAAGCAATGTTTAATTTGGGTTACATGTATGAAATGGGTTTAGGAATGGACCAAGTAAAATAATTATATATTTGCTGTAAAAATTTAATATAATTTATATTGTCTACTATTATAATGTTGTGCAGGACATTCATTTAGCAAAGCAATGTTATGATATGGCTGCAAAAACTAGTCAAGACGCAAAAGTACCTGTATTCTTAGCTTTAACTAAACTTAATATTCTTCAGATGTTCAATATTTATTACACTGTAAGTTTTTAACACAGTTAAATGGCTTTACAATGTCATGCTAAATTTGATTTAGCTGTCAGTTAAGCTAACGTAAACTTTAACAGCAATTTTAGCATGAACTATTTTTTCAATGTTCACGCGCTAACTATCAGCTACACGATTTCACTTTATAGTTCAAATTTTAAAATTATAAACTATAAACTATAAGCCATATTTGAACTTTAATACACTGTGTGTATTATAGCATCAATAAATGCATAGTGCAACCCATTTACAAGTTTATTATGCACATTTACTTACAAAACAGTACAAGTATACAAAATTACAAAATTTTTACAATTAATTTACTTACTAAAGATTTTACAAGTTTGCTGCATAGAGAATACATTTCTTGGGTATCTATTGGTTTCTTAAGGCTTAATTAATAGCATAGGTAGTATATTTTACAAAAAAAAAAAACAAACTGTAGTCTTTACATAAATATAATTATCAAAAACATATTATTAACAATAAAGGTGTAATTGAATAAAACATTAATAAACAATTTCAGTACTCTATGTATTCTCCGGATAAATGATTTAACTTACCCAAAAACTAATTAACTCAAAGTGACGTTTAGCTTAGCGTAATATTGAAATGACAATTTTTTTAAAAGAAACTGCTAAAAGTCTCTGCTACATTAATTGCAAACTTGGCTTGTAATTATAATAACAGTTCTAATGCTGTATATCCATAAATTTATTTATTGTAACTAACTGTTTATTATATTTCTGGTGTTTCAGGAATTACAAAATATCATGAATATATTATTAAATAATGTTGCTGTACCAATGGGAATTAATTGGGATTTATATTTAATGGCAGTACTGATTGCATTACTTTCCTATATAATTTATTTGAGAAGACCCAATAGACAACCATAATGTGCGTGAAAGTAAACCAATTATTTATTTTTGATTATATAATATATACACACATATATATATATATATATATATGAAATATTTGGATACTATAAAGTAATAATTAGAAATAAATTAATAAATACATGAAAATAATTTGTACAATCTATGCTTATGATAATGATTATTATTATAAACAACTATTATTTGGATAGTTTTATCAAAAACTAAAGTTTGTGTAGTAAATGTAAATTAATTAAGTATAAAAAATTGTCTTGTGTATAATTAAAACACCTTATTGTTGCTATTATTTTGGTTGTATTGTAAAATTATTGTTTATTAATTTTCTTTAAATTTGTATTATTTTTCTGGCAACTATTTTTTTTTTTTTTTTTTTTTTTTTTTTTCATTTATGTTTGTGTCGTAAAATTGCTAATTTATGTATACAAATTATTATTATTGTTTAGGTAGCTGAATTTATTTAAACTATTACATTCCTGTTCTATAAATCAATTGAATACAATACATTTAGCATTTATCAAAAATAAATATATTATATTATTACAACTTATTATATTGTTATATAATGACATAATGAAGGTTTCATATCATGTATTATAGAGTTTGAAAAAAGTATAACATTATCTTATATAATATAATATATACACAAATAGGGTACCATTTTAGTACCAAATTTCATCTAGTAGGTACTTTATTTAGCTTTTTTTTTAATTTCCCAAGTTTCCTTAAAAAGCGAAAAATCCGCAAAATTACGGTTTTCGTTATTTTAACTAACATAGATAATATTTACGTGTGGTAAAATTATGGAATGGATTGGATAATTGGTTATAAATATAGTCAATAGAAATGAACTAATACCATAACATAGATTATTATGTAATAGTTGTTATTATTATGAAAATAAACATACGGATATTTATTTAGTTATTGATATTTAGAAAAAAAAAATTTAGAATCAAGTATAAAAATAAGTTTATAAAAAAAAAAAAAAACCATTAATTGTTTCCAAAGAGTGAGAATTTGTTCTCGATTGACGAGTTTGATTGTCTATCTATAGAAAAGTCAACAAAAAAAAAGGTCATTGAGTACAATGGATACATTGAGAGAGCGTAGAGTCTCAAGCGAAAGACAAAATTTAAGTGAAAATTATATAAGTTGCAATAAAATAATTCGCACACAAAACAGTATTAATCATTTTTTTTTCCTATTTATTAATTTTTATATTATTTCTTTTGCTGTACTATTAAAAGCCGTATCAAGTAATGTGTTTACATTTCATAATTATAATTTTATTGTTGTTAATCAATGCCTCTAAAAAAACTATCAATGGACTATACTTAATTACGATAATAGTAGGTTGTATAATTATACATATAATAATAAAAAAAAACTAATAACAAAATGTACAGCAAACATTGAACAGAGCATCATAAATAACGAGAGAGTAAAGTATAAGGAGAGAGCAATTTAATACATAGCATATTATCACATTGAAAAAAAAAAAAAATACACCATTAACGGAATTATGCATTTAAAGAAGACATAGTAAGTGTGTTAATAATAAACATATAATATTTTATGATTTTTCTATTTAAAATTTTATTTTAATTCATCATTGGAAGTATCGAATTTGCTATTACGGATAATTAATATGTCATTAATAATTATAATTAATTTTATTGTATTAAAATAAAAAAGTAAATAAATAAAATAAAGTATATTATGCGTTTAGCATAATTATTAGTCGCATAAAATGTATTAAAACTAAAAAAAAGGTATTAAAAAAGTATTAAAACTGTTATAAAAAAAAAGTATGTAAATATACTATGAACACAACGCCGATGCACCGTACATTGACAATCATCTCAAATAACGATCATGAAATGGAGCATTATTTTTTGTACTCTTTTCGGGCACAGTTTTCGCTCTATACACCAGTCGTATAGAAACGATGTTGCCGTTACCTTGGATTCAGTATGCCATGACATGTTTGTCTATTCTCGGACATACATCCAAAACATCAAACACCGCCGCACAGTGGTTCAAAAACCAAAATAGTTGGCCAAAATTTTAATTTTTTATTTTCTTTAAAATAATTTATTATTCATATTTTTAGCATAAAACCTCATCTATTACATATATTATAATTATTTGAATATAAATTTAACACAATAAAATAAATAAAATATTATTGGTACTTATATTATAAAAAAAATATAATAAATTATATAATAAAAAAAAAAAATTGTACTTATTTAATATGTAAAATATTTCAAAATATATATTATAATTTAAAAATATAATATAATAAATTTAATATAAGATAATTTGAAATATATAATATTTATTTAAATGAAGAATATTAGGAATATAATATAGTATTATAATTGCCTATTATTCTTACTCGCTACTGTCAATGTCATCTTCACTACTACAATCAGAATGATTATCACTTATTGATAATTCAATTAATAATTGTTTAACACCCGGATGTGAAATTATTTTTTTCTTATTAAAATTATTACTATTTATATTACTTATAACTGGATCTGATGACAATAATAATCTTTGAAAAATGTCTGTATTAATATTAATCCTTGATGATTTTCTACTATACTTTTCCCTATACTTTTTTATATCCTTATTACGGGCTTCCTGTGTTTCTTCACTTATTTTTTCAATGGATAAAATAAATGATTTTGCTATGGAAGCACTATGTAATAAAATTGTATGCACATTTGGTGGTATATAATACCAATCGTATAAGTTTGTATACATCTGTGCAGTTTCCCAATAATAATTACCTAATTTTTCAAAATTTAAATTACGACCATATGATAAACTTAGTAAAATTATACTAAATCTTTCAATTAATCTTTAATCGATTCCCATTATATCTGCAGATATTTGTGAATTTTTAAAAAATCGTTTAGCCGTATTTCCGTCATTAATAGTGCCAAAACCGGGTTTTGGAATATCAACAAGCAATCTTAATTTTTCCTTTTTCAACTTTTCGACCTTTTCAACCTTTGCCAACTTTTCAAATTTTTGAAAAAGTTTTGATAGAATTAGGAAAATTTTGAATCAATGTGTCGCTGTGAATGAAAAAAAAAAAATTTTATTGTATCAAATTTAAAACTTCAACCTTAAATTTAAGTCATTCTGAAAGATAAAAAAAAAAAAATTTTTTATGTATCAATTTTGAAATTTCAACCTTAAATTTATGATGTTTTACTAAGATTTTTGAAAAAGTTTTGATAGAATTAGAAAAGTTTTGAATTAATGTGATGTTGTGAATGTAAAAAAAAAAATTTTTTTTTATCAAAAAAATACTAATTTTCAACCTTTGCCAACTTTTCTTTCATTTAGAATCAAATCATTCCCATCTTTTTTACATGCCTTAAACAAAAAAATACAAATTTGTATTAATTTTTTATCTATCTAATAACTGTAATAACGTATGAAAAGTAAATTAATATATATATATATATATATATACATTAATTATTAGCCTATACAATTGTGTATATTGTATTATAATATGTTTCAAACTTAAATGAATTACTATTTTATATTTTCTTTAAATATATAATGAATAAGTGCAATAGGAGATTTAATATTGTTCATCAAATGAATACCTATTAAATATAATTTTTTTTTTCATTTTAACAATATGTATCGTATATAATTAACTTGTAGTTATAAATATAAACTAATATATCATTTCTTAATTTTAAGAATTATCAAATAAATACCATTGGAAATTAATAAAGATTTTAATTATCTATATTATGGTATAAAAATAACTAATATATATTCAATATTATTGAATTGCTATGTACCATATTAATTTTACTTTACTCTATGCTTACTAATTGTAGCAATATTTTCAATTTCAGTATTAAAAATAATAAAAAAATTGCTAATATATAGATGAATTTGTTTATAACTTATAACTATTGTATTATTCAGTATTTACTAAATATAGTAATTAAAAATCTAATATCAAATTTGAAAAATTAATTTCTAATTATTGTTTTTAATTTCTTAAGAATGAATTTCAAAAATCAAAATATATTTTACTTTTTATACATTATATACATAGTTTTATACATGAATATTATATCATATATGCTTATAACTCTTATAATTATTTAATTCATTTTTTATATTTTATTTTAAATATATGTTACTAGTTACCTTCTATTTTTTTAAAATCCAAACAATACGATATATGAAGAAAACACTCGAAAATATGCAATATTATATCGAATATATGCATGTAGAGTAGAAAGCCCGAAACTATAATAATTAAATTATTATATTAATTAATAATTATTACTTAAATGTAGATATATCTTCAGTTTTTTCACGTAATAATTCCAAATTATTCATTTCTGATATTTTCGCACCACATACATAACACTTCATCGACGATGTTTCAGTTATTGCATTACACATCTACATAAATTATAATATAAACTAATAATACATATTAATAGTAAATAATATATTAAATAATTAAATAATATTATTATTTTATTATTTTATTACTATTGCATTATACCTTTCCGTCAATCATTGTAAGATCCATTTGAAAGTTTACTACAGACCCAAAATCACTAATGAATGGTGAAATATTACTTATTTGTTCATTAATATACTTTTCTTCTATTTGAATGGCATTCACAGTTTACTTAACATATTATATTGTATATTTGAAATACTTTTTAAAAGTCTATGTGCTGTATGATTAAGAAGGCATTGTAGTTTCACCTGATAAATAATTTTAATATTAAATTAATATATATATATTATTAGATATATTTATATATTATACATTATATTATATATATAATTTATATATATATATATATAATTAGAATTACAATAATTATAAAAAAGAAATATATAAAAACTATATAAAGGTATTCATTTACCTCACATTTTTCTTCAGTTATAAATGTGTCATTAGTATAAGTCTCAATTTTCGCAACTAAAATTTTGTGATACGATGGGTATAAATCAAAATGATGTTTTTTTTCATTTTTTCGAAGTAAATTGTATTGTAATTTTGAAAGTGATGAAGAAATTATTAGAGAAAGGGCTTCATCTGTACTCAATGGCGTAGGTTCGTTTTTTCGTTTTTTACATAACCACGACTCGCGAATTTTTTGTCCTCTTGTTGAAGAACTTTGTGTAATTTCTTTTACTAGTTTTGCTGTATCTTCATTTCCATGTTTTCGCAAGGCCATTGATGTAGTTTGGCTTAATTCACCTAAACTAGATGAATTGTATAGATGTTTACACTTGCGTCTTTTTGTACGTTCACTGCAATTGTCATAAAATAAAACTGGATGACCACAAAGTTTTGTACCATCTGTATATTATTTAAATTAGTATTAAATTATACTTATAAAAAAAATATATTATTACCTATTTGAACGGGAATATTGCTATATATCGAGTTAGGAAAAATTAGAACCGTTTGTAACCACTCATGATTTTCTTTCATAAATCTATCATTTTTCCTATAACAATTGTTCCATTTAATAAAATATCTGTAATTATATATTTACGAAAATAATTATTAAATAAAATATTTGATACCTAACCGAAAAAATAAAAATTGTATAAACGTTCATGTTAGTACCTACCTGTTAAAAAATGAGGTATTTAAAGTTTTTTTGATAATTTCAATTTTATTTTGTTCTTTTTCTGCGTTGTTTGGGTCGATTTTTAAAGTTATTAAAATATAATTTAATGCAATTTCTTTTTTTTCATCATTACAATGGCTTATAACTTTAGATAAAATATGTTGATGTATTTGCTCACGGGAAATTTTCGGAATTAAAGCCATTATATACAAAAATTGAAAAAATTATTAAGGTATTTGCTTACACAGCTAAAAACACTCACTAAAATAAAACGCGTAAATATGCGCAACTAATAATGACATATTATTGTTCAGTAGGTTATCATCTAATCAATGATACTATTTTCGTCATGAAACTCGATGAATAAATATATTAAAATTATGCGTTAATACGTTTACTTCTATATTATTTTCAAAATTAAATATTTTAATCAGTATATACAGTTTAATAATAATCGCAACATCATTAATATATCATTAAATCATATTAAATATACTTATCTTATAAATATTTCATGATAAACATCCTAATTAAATTTTATTTATTTATATATATATTTTTATTACAACAGTTATCTCGTAATGTACACCAATCAGTGGCGTATTTAGAAATTTTTGCTGGGGGGGGGTCCAGATAATTTTTCTAGCACAATCTAGCATATTTTGATTTCATAACTACATTACTAATACTCATATTGTTGTAAATTATATTAACATACCTGAGTGTTTAATTTTTTATTTACATTTTGCGAATCGTCGTCATCACGTGATCTTTTCACATTTATGCTACTACTATGAGAAGTACTCGCCGTAAAAAAATTAGTGATTTTAGACATATTGCACAGGAAAAAATTATAACTCAAAACCGAAAAAAGGGAACAAATTCATTAAGCAGTTAATAATACAAATTACATAAAGAGTGTCTGTCGATCAGTATCAAATTCTCGCTAAATGCTAATATTAAGTTATTATTAGAATTATCAGTATTTACATATCAATAGGGTCATGGGGGGGGGGGGGGTCCGGACCTCATGGACCCCCCCATAAATACGCCACTGACACCAATGTAATACTGGAAATGGTTCTTCTACTGCTTCTGGTACTGTTACTGATCAGACTGCCTCATGCAACCAAAGGACTTTCGTTTAAAGACTCGACTGTTCCACTCATCCCTGGCATAATAGCCCTGTTGAACATTTAACACACGATAAAACTAAATGTGCACATGTGGATCCGTTTCAGCGTATAGCTGCTGAACATCTTGTAAAGTATTCAAATAAAAGTATTTAAATACATTTGAAGTATTTTTCGGTATTTTAAATTAATTTTTTTAGTATTTTTAATACATTTTAAAAGTATTTTATACGAAAAAAAATATTTGTATTAAAATAGCCACCGATAAAAATTTTTTCTTTGCATTTTATTTTTATACGTTATAAAATTAAGCTACTATGAAAAATAATTAATCATAATTTTTACACATTTCCTTGCCATTTTTTAGCAATGTATATTGTACATCAGGACTGAGTTTATGGAAATAACAAGTATTTTTCATGTAAAGTAACTATTAGTTATATTCAATTGGGTAAACTTAGTAGATATTTTTTATATTTTTAAACACTAGTTAATATATTTAATATTAACGAAAGAGTACTTTTATTCAAATACTATAAAATTTTGAAAGTATTTATAAAATACTTTTTTTTAAGTATTTTAAAAGTATTTAGAATACAAATTTATTCCAATTTAAATATTAGTATTAAAATACTTTTTCAAAAGTATTTTTTACAAGATTGCTGCTGATCGAGCTGATTGTATACGTGTTCTACATCATGTGGCACAAAGTCGAGGACTACAAGCAATTGAACAAACCAAAGAAAGGCCCGCCAATGTTTCCGCCACTGATACGAGTTTCACTACATATTAATACTATTATTATACATTGTAACATGTATTTATTTATTTATTTATGTATTTTTTTTTTTTTTAGTATGCCAGTTAATCAATTTTATAATACGGCAAATTTATATTATTAGGTTCTATTTATAAATTATATTGTTATATAATAAAATAGAATAAATATATTTTGTAAATAAAAAAAGGAGGGGGGTAATGTAACGATTGTTACATCATATTATTACTGTTATAATGCTGAATAGGCATTTAGTCTATATGACCTACTATTGTGAGGCCAATGGCCAAATACGTATTTGTAAGAGACAGTAGTTCAATAAAAACAATATAGACAACTAAATCCAGAATTCCAATCACTGACAAAGTTAACAAGACCAACCTCAGTCAACACTCAATCAATTGCAACCACATTTGACATAGAAAATAGAATCAGATTTTAGGTTCATTATAGTCAAACATATCATATAACAAAAAATAGTTTTAAATTGTTCTATTAAAATTTTTTTTTTTTCTCGAATAGGGTGGTAATATTACGGTCTCGTTACATATATACATATAGTACATATCCACAGGAGATATAGTCGTAGGTACGAGTGTGTATATGTATACGTATATTTGCTGACATAAACATTCAAGGGTGCCGTGCAATATTTGCATAGTCTCCCACGATATTTAATAACATTGTAATTATTGTCATTGTGTATTTTGTACGAGACTTCAGTTCTCCGCGAATAACATCAAGTGTAACACCCGAGACTCCGTACAGCTACGATACGCTACTTATCACTGTAAAACTAATCAAAGACTTTTTTGTAAGTTATATTCAGTCTTGTAAAAAATACTTTTGAAAAAGTATTTTAATACTAATATTAAATATGTTAACTAGTATTTAAAAAAATAAAAAATATCTACTAAGTTTACCCAATTGAATATAACTAATAATTACTTTACATGAAAAATACTTGTTATTTTCATAACCTTCAGTCCTGATGTACAATGTACATTGTTAAAAAATGGCAAGAAAATGTGTAAAAATTATGAATTTTTCATAGTAGCTTAATTTTATAACGTATAAAAATAAAATGCAAAGAACAAATTTTTATCGGTGTCTATTTTAATACATGTATTTTTTTTTTTCGTACAAAATACTTTTAAAATGTAATAAAAATACTAAATAAATGTATTTAAAATACCGAAAAATACTTAAAAATGTATTTAAATACTAGTGTTCAAATACTTTTATTCGAATACTTTACAAGACTGGTTATATTGTATTTGTATTTGATAAGCAATTATATTAATTAATAATTACTTGAATTAACTTTGTGTTATTAAGATCAATTCTTAATACCTTGCTCCCAGCTACGGTTACAGTTTATCCAAAAGGCCAAATACCTTCCCTATATAACTTATATTTAACAGGGTCATCCCCGACCACGTTACAGTTACAATTTATTAGTAATTAATATTCAGTGTAAAATATATTAATTCATTTCTATAAATAACCTATATTAATACAAACATATCGCGACTGATGTTATTTCCCAGAATTTTATAAATATAAATAATAATAATAATATATTTATAAAATATTTTTAAATTATAATTAAAATACGAATAATAGAAACAGACGACAAGTTATAATCACCGCCGTCCGCCAAACAATATTCGGTAGAATACATTTTAATACAAATTTATTCAACGATATTGTATTTTTATTAATGTATAATGTATACTTACTTGTGTAATAACATTTCAGATAATATAAGAAAAATTATGTACACACTATAGTCGCATATTGTAATCCTAAAAGCCATGTTAACTTTGTCCCGTATTTTACTTTTTTTTAAATCTGGCAACCCTTAATTATTAGATAATACGAAATAAAATATTCAAGGATTCATAACAACTAAACTTTCCATTTTATCCCTAAGAAATTTTTAATAGATATAATTCGAAACTGTGATTTATAACGCACCTTATTTCTTACATGAAACGTGAGCGAACCCATGCGTATCGCACCGTATCGGTGTGGTGCGTTATTATGACCTATATTACGAATAATATTGGAACCATTACGGCGATACGACGCGATGCTTAATTTTAAAATACCTCGCGTTAAATGTTTAATCTTAGATCAGGATTTAGAAATAACTCTATACTCATTTCTTTTACATAGTAACACCCATCCACCAACTAAAATAAAAAAATAAATAAATATACTCCTAGCATAATTATATGGCACTTACATACAATTTTTTAAAAAATGAACCTTTTTACAAAATATTTTGTAAAAATATATCGATAATCCAAGTTTTTTTACAATTTTCTAAAGTTATAATTTTTTATAGAACTTAATAATATGATAATAATAATATGATTTTATTGTAAGTTTAAACGCATAAATATTTAGATTTTTAATATTTTAAGCTAAAATTGTAATATGTGTTTTATCACATACTTTTAAAAATCCATGTAAAAAAATTTGAAAATCGTAAGTCACAACTTTTATTTAGAACTTTAATATTTTACATCGATGTTTGATTTTTGTTTTTGTTTTTTTTATAAGTTTTAAAAGAAGACAACATTTTTGGGGGAAAAATAATGTTCCGATAATCGGAATCCGATTACCACAAGTAGAGTATGTTTTCGGTAAAAATTGCATTTATACTTGATACATAATTCAGCTCATTTATCGAATATCTAAAAAGATTCTCCTTGTGATAAGAAAAATTGCCAAAAAGTGGTTGAAAATGGCAAAATTTACGGAAACTGTAATTTTGACGAACTATAACTAATTATTCTGTTGCCTATTTTTACATTATTTTATTAATAAAGAAAATTTTTACAAAGATATCTTATCAGTGTAATATATTTTGTACAAACGAAGACACAAAAAATTTTAAGCCGAAGGACCAGTGAGGCAAAGTAAAACACTCACACAAATTAACAACAAAAAAGTGGGAAGGCTGATTGTGGACGTTCCTTCTTCGTCCCTTCGGTACTCGGAGAAATTAGTGGTTTATTATAATTATTAAGATTTGAATGCAATAATATTGCATTTGAAAATACGATTCTGAGCGAATTTTAATATATTGCAATATATTATACTGATAATCCATTACAAAATTTACCACGAATGTAAATATGCAAAACAAATTTCAAAATCCTACGAACAATATTCAAGGAGTTATAATTTCATGATAAAATTTGTCGGTCACGATTTTCAAAATATATTGTAAATAGATTAAATAGTATAAAGTAGGCTTCTATAAAAAATTCATACCGTTAAATCAAAAATTGCAGGTAATATTAAATATTTTTGGAAATAATACAAAGCTCTATATTTAGCCAAAAAATAAATCAATCCTTTTCAAAATTTTATTAAACGTAAATATTACCTATATTAATACTCAAAACAATTTTCAAGTCCCTACAATCAAAACTCAATTATTTATCACGAAATCAAAAATTAAAAATAACGAAAAACGTAATTTTGCCAATTTTTTGGTAGTTTTTCTTCTCTAAAGGAAAAACTTTGGAAAAATTCGAAAAATGAGCTATAAAGTACCAAGTGGACACGATTTGCTATCGTAAGCATACCCCACTTGTGATAATCGGACAATTATTTCTATCCAAAAAAATGTTTTCATACATAAAAAAAAAAAACATCATTGTAGAAACAATACATTCCTAGCTCCGCTCAGAATCTAAAAGAAACAATTATAATAAAATTCACGGCGTTAAAAAAATTAATTAATGTACAAGTTTAGAGTACATTCGGTGGTTGATATTAAGGGGAACTTTGGACAAATAATTACTATCACACGCACAACGATAACAGTTCGCGGGAAATTGTGTGACCGGTTAACTTGTGCAATGGTCACACAATTGTACAATACCTACTTAATATTTACGAGTACTAAGATCTAAACATTAATTGCAAAACTTAAAATCTACGGAAGTAGGAAGGTAACTAAGTTGGTTACACAACGCGAGACAAAAAATATTAAAAATAATAAAACAAAAAACGACGTAAAAATAATAAATAACAATATATATATAATATATATTTTGTATATATTGTAAGGATTTTATATATATATATAATATGGTACATTCACAGTGAACGACGACGAACAAAAAATAGTATTTTAATTTCATTTTCAATTACGAAAATTGAAAAGTACAATGGAACGACAAACGACAATATAATTACGAAACGACAGGTAAACGCGAACAAGTAACAATAATAATACATATAATGTTGCCCGTTTACAAAAATATGAACATAAACATATCGATAATTAAATTTTAATTGGTAATAATAATAATATTAATATACATAGTATATAACAATGCGTATTGGCACGCACATTTGTATATCTGACTGAGTTTCAAATGTATGCAATATTATGCCCAAGAACTTGGCCCACTCATGTCGTTTTTCAATTTTTTTTTCACTTAAATATTGCCAAAAGTTAGAAAATTGTTAGCAAATAATAGCAAATATTATATTTGCAAATTTGTTCCCAAAGTTTAAATATTATTTTTATATAGGTGGGCTAAGTTATGTTTCCTACAATATCTGATTGATATCGTATTATTTCTACAATTAAGTACAATTAATACATTTTTGTAGTAATTAATCCATTTTGTTTTAGTATTACTGTATTAGGTAGATTACTTTAGTGAACTAGTAGAATTTTACTAAAAATAAATTACATTTTGAAAATTTAGATCAAGAAGTATGAAAATTATTTATTGTATATTACTATATGTTAGATATTTTACGTATGTGTGGTGTGGTATTCGTATGTTGAAAAGAGCACAGAGTTAACAAATGTGGGTAACATTGAATATTATAATGAATTTAATTATTTCATATTAATATATAAATTAATTAAATATAGCATATGGCATTACATTATAATATGCGTTCAATGTTTATCCATTCATATTATATTTTATTAATAATATACATTTATTTTTATAACATTGTAGTCATTAAAATACTTATTACAATATGGGATAATCATTGAGGTATATTATATTCGGAGCAAAGTGAAGAATGTATTTAAACGATGTTATATTAATATTATTCGTAACGTTATTACTAAAATTATGTAACTGTAAGTGAATTGTACACAAATTAAAATAAAAGTGCAATTACATACATCTACAATAATATACAAATAAAAGTAAAATTGGTGTTTTTATTTTAAAAATAAATTAATAGTAATACAATTATATTCAAAATATAATTTTATCACTCAATAATTATTTCATTTCGTTATGTGACTATGTTAGAAATTTTATAATAGTTATTAATTTTTAATATACAATATATATAATATTCTTAAATGTAATAAGGTAAGTTAATTAAAATTTTTTTTTCGATTTTTGATTTTCTGTATTAACTCTCATAATCAATAAATAACTTTAAAAAATAATGAATAATAAAATTAATAAACTTAAATCAGACGCGGACTTGTCAAGGAGGTTAAGGGGAAATCTCATTTAGTAGACTAGGGGTAGAATGTGGTTGGTTCGAATTGCGGAAACAGTGCAAATAATTTCGGTTAAAAATTGGTATAAATAAATGTACTATGAAGTATTTGGATGTGTAATAAAACAATAATTTGTCATTAAATAAATTAGAATATAATAATACATTAATTACTTTTTATTCTTGTTACAACTTTCTTTGTATAAAATATATTAATTAACAATAGCAGTATCAACCATTGATAAATACTTTTTAAATGTGTTAACATAGGACGGATTTTATATAATTTATCAAATTATAGTGAATCTCTTGAAGGCATTTGGAATTATCATTAAGATACTAGAATTTTTTTCGTGGTGGAAAATATATGTCATAAACAAATACATAAACAATTTTAGTACTTACAAATTACGTCATTATATATTTGATGTTTTACCCACGTTTGTTGCCTTTGTTCAACAGACATATTTGTCTAACATATAGTAATATACAATAAATAATTTTCATAATTCTTCATCATTATTTTCAAAATGCAATTATTATTTTTAGTAAAATTCTACTAGATTACTAAAGTAATCTACCTAATAATAAAACAAATTGGAATAATTAGTACAAAAACGTTTTATTTGTTCTTTTCAGAAATAAAATGATGTCGATCGGATTGACACGGCCTGTGTTTCGAATCGTTTATTTCATCAGGTCGAAAATAATCAACTGTCGAAGCGCCTTATCGTGGTCGTCTCCATCGGCAAAATATACATATCTATAATACTACGGTAATTTCAATTATGTAATCGGTCTTTACTAATTATTACCCGCGAGTCCGCGACTGTATATCGAAACGATACAAATAAGTATATTATTAATTAATAAGATAATGTGTAAAAATCGGGATTACGAACGACCGACTGGCGAAGCACTATTTCGTTGGTAGAGTCTAAACGAGATAATTATTAAATTTTTATTTATTGTACATGCAAATATTAAAATAAATTTGAATTAAATTTAACACCGGTGCAATGAGTTTTTTTGTTTAACTGTCAGACCCATGCACCGTGTTAAGATATTGTAGGAAACATAAATTTGGCCCACCTATATAAATATAATGTTTAAAAATAGTGAAAATGATTTGCTAACTTTGGGAACAAATTTACTATTATTTGTTAACTTTTGGCAATAATTTAGTAAAAAAAAAAAAAAACAAACGACATGATGGGTGGATCAAGTTCATAGACGTTGCAATATTACATACGAATCTTAATAATTATAAATTATAATAAACCACTAGTTTCTTCGAGGACCATTCGGTCGCATATTTTCACGATGTCTGGAATCGACTTCCCAGTTTTTTTATATTTTTATATTTTGTAGTTTTTATGTATCTAATCCTATGTACTTAAATTATGCATTAGACATATTAGGTATATATTATGTGTATTGTGTATAACTATTATACCTGAATTATTATGTACCTATAGGTATTTTTTTTCATTGTTCCAAATTGCTTTAGATTAGATTAAACAATTATTGATTGAAATTCCAAACATCTGTATCTATCCAATTTTTTTTTTGTAGTTTTTCTGTGCCTTTGATTGTCGTTCCATTGTTCAAATTAAATTACATGTAATTAAAGATTAAACGCATTTTTATTCATCAGCACGTTACATGACAATACATTTTGATTATTTTATTAAACAAAAATGTAATAAAATCAATAGTAACATACCAAAACTAATTTAACATAAAATTGTTTTATGTTTAAAACAACATCATTAAAAAATTTAAATTAAACACAAACATTTTTTTTTAGTTTAGAATATTTTATGATTCATTTGTCTCTAATAAGAATAATAATAATATAATTTTTATGATACATCATTGAGGTCTGAGAACAATATTTTTATTTGAAAGAAAATGCACGTCAATATTACACGCTAATGGGTACGATTTTTACAACAAACTTGGTAACGGTCCAGAAACACACTTTCCGTTCCAGATAACAGTTTAACACTAAACAATAAAACAATTATTAAGGCAACCTTCAATGATTTAAACCATAAAACTTAACAAAATTAGGAACACTTTGAATACTCAGAATTTAATTCTGAAAACTTGTTTTAATGCATAAAGTATTTTATTACTAAATTTAGACTTGTAAAAGATATAAAATAATGTACAATGAAACGATTAAAAATTGTGTAAATTTCAAATCAATGTCAGAATTTAAAATGAACTAATCTAAATATATAAAATTTTGTCAAGCTTAGTCTTGAAAGGTGTGAAATAAAAAATTAGTGTGCATAATTAGTGTGTCATACGCCGCCTTTAAAAAGTGCACCAATGAATGAAAACTACTGTGCCATGTATGATATTGAATTGCCTATTCAAATCGCCGTGAAATTTGTGTATTTACGCAGCAATTGTACTCACCATTGTATAGGTTTAATGAGAGATGAGGTAAAAAAAAAATATAGAAAAAAACATTTTTGACATAAACGCTTAAACATTTTTTATTATTATAAGGTGACTTAAATAAAATAAATGGCATGAATCGGTTAAATTAATAAATTAAATTGATTTTCGGTAGGAGTTCATAGTATAAAGTGGGACAAGTCAAAATTATCTAATTTTCAGGAAATACAAAAAAAAAAAAATACACAATAGTTTCAACTGTTTCAATTGCTTAAAATATGTAAATTATGCATCGATTAATATAATATATCCGTAATATGACATTTCCTTTCTTATAAAACTATAGACATGACTTAAGCTTAACCACATTAGTTTCTCTAAATAACTATTAACTATGAAAATAACGGTGTAATTAATGGTTAATCAAGTGTAAAATTTACTACAAGATTGATATAAGACCCAAAAATTGAGTTTTGATCATATGGATTTGAAAATTTTATTGAGTATCAACATAAGTGTTTTACATTAGAGTAAAAAATTTGATTTGGTTGATTTTCTGATTAAGTATAGAGCTTTGAAATTTTTTCCAAAAATGTTTAATAAAAATATTAAAAATATAACATGTAATTTTTAGTTAAACGGTTTAAAACATGTATAGAAGCCTACTCAAATACTAATTAATCTATTAAAGGTGGTTAGGTTAGGTTTTCAAATTTAATTATTTGTTCTGTTATTTTTGTTAAGTATAATTGTTGTACACATATTTGTATTATATACTATTTGTTGCTTATTGTTGTTCATTAGTGCCATTAGTCGAACTGTTGCATTTTCTTGGCTTCGATTATCCGCGACAAATACTAACTATAGCAATAGTGCGCAGGTTTTATACCTAATGTTGGCGAACGGTCGTGTCGTCGTACATATTAATACACTCGTACATTTATTTTATTTTTCATCTTTAATATTTTTTTAAAGTGTAATTTGTAGATTAGGTACCATTTTTTATTTTATTTTATGTCCCCATCGCTGTCGCATTTATATTCTGTTAATTTTATATATTTCTTTTTGTGAATTGCACTCTCGCTGCGACCATTAAATTATACATTACAATAAATACGTATTTTAATATTTTTTTGTATTTTATCGAGTGTGTATTTATCATTGTCACTATTATATCTACCGTGCCAAATTCATCAGAAAAGATCGTATATTTATATTATTATTATTATTGTTGTTGTTTTGTAATTATTTGATATTTGCAATTATTATATTACTTCCCGTGATTTGTAAATAATAATTTGTATATATGTATATAATATATATATATATATATTCTACATTATTATTATGTTATATTTTATTTAATTAATTAATAATACAGTCCACTATATTTAACATTTAATCAATTCCATCATTTTCCTTAATTTCTTTATTAAGTATAATTTGTACGTTAATTAATCGTCTTTCGGTACTAACCTTCGACTCAAACATTTTGTCAGGCGTACGGCTCTGACACTATTTTAATTAAATATTTCGGATTTTTATTTAGCTATAATGTTTTATGTTTATTTTTCTTGCTATAGATTCTATAAAAAAAACAAACACAATTTGAAAATATATTTCAAAATGAACACCAGAAGTTATTATAAAATATGTTTTAGCACAAGCTCCATTTAATATTAAGAGGCAACATGAAAATGAAGAATAAAATATAATAATATAATCAAAACATTAACAATTAATTTATAATTTATAATTATATTTAAATATTCATTGTATCTATATATATTAGGTATATCGTAATGTGGGTATAATGTAAAGATAATTTATTAATCAAAAATAATAAGTATTCTTTAAAATAAATGTATTTTCAATTGTTTTATTTATTTCCTATGTTGCAGCAAGTATTACATTTCCTTATACTCAGAGTGGGTATGTATTCAAACATATATTAAGGCAAAACTATAATAATATATAGTGTCTCTAAAAACACAGTAATATATTATAAAAGATCTATATGAACATCTTGCCAGGAACTAGTAGATTTATCAGGATTATTTCCGGCAGTGACGGATTAGGTACCCACTAGGCGAAGTAGGCATCCGCTTAGAGACCCAACTTAGTTTTAATATTTATCTTTGGTCTTTGTTCTCTACCTAACATAAATTAAAAATTATTACTTTAAAGTGATATTTTTTAAAATAATTAAGGAACGAATAGTGGAACAAGTTATTTTTTAACAGGAATCGGATTTGGAACAAGTTTCTTCTTTAAATAAAAAACTAGGATCTGAGACGAATTCTTATTTTAGGAAAGAAACGGGGAACAGAACGAGATTCTTTTAAAAAGGAACATTCCCAACACTAAAATATTGTATTCACTATTCCTTCTTTTCGAACTATTTACAAGAACATACATATGGTAATTGTCAGTTAAAATTTAAAAATAAATGCACTCACAATAGCTATGATACTTTTATTATATTATAAGTACTATACAGTATTGAATATACACAAATACACAATGTCGATCATCTATATATTATATGTATATATAAGCAGAGATGTATTGGTAAATGATGTTTTGAGTATACGACATATTTTTCTCAAAATTACATTAAAAAAGAAAAAAATACTTGAAATGATTATTATGACATTAATTTTTTTTTATATTTTTAGTCAAATAATTAGTTTTTATCCTTAATAACTATAAATAAATTATAATTAGAACTTTATACTTTATTAAATGAGATTTTTTTTTGTTTTAAATTTTTTTAATATTAAGTCGTAGAGATATATAATATACTATATACATGAGTTAACTAATAGAAACATAATACCTTATACATTTATTTTTATTAATAAAATATACTTAATATTAAAATTATATACATTTATTGTCATAAAATGAACAAGAAATTTATAAATTATAAAATATTTTGGCAGTATACCTACTTATAAAATTATTATTTATATTGCGTATAGGCACTTTTATACAAATATTGTCTTGAGTATACGCTGTATACTCCTGTATATACTCCTGCATATAGGTACTGTATGCCACAGATCCACAGAAGACACATGTGGCTGATGTTATCTATCAATGACGTCTTTTGCTATATAATTAATATTTACGGTTTTTTATTTGTTTATTAGTTATAATTTATACACAATATTGCAATTAAATATAAAATTTCCAACTTTAATAAAAAAAATATAATACAACTTAATTTATTTCTGGTATTTAAATTATAAATATATATTACATGTTATTAAAGTACCAAAAATGTTGCCGCCTTATGCAGAAGCTTATCCTTATTCAGAGGAAGTTTCACGGATTTAAACCACCTTCGAAATATATTTAAGAAATATATTTTTTGGATTATTAATATTGTCTAGTGGGTTTTTAAATAGCTATTATAGTCATCATTATTATAATATTAAAAATTGTTAATATCATTTTGCTCAATGTTGGCTGTATTATTTTGCTAATCAACTGCATTATTATGGATTCGCGATGTGTTAATAATAATAAATAAATGTAGTTGATCGATACGGCGCGCGCGGATTCGGCATGAACGGCGGTAACCCGAGTCTCGCACGTCATTCAGCCGCCCGTTCGTCTGTTCGTAATTGTTTTGTTTATGTTGTTTTTGTTGATATTAAATATGTACAAAATTAATATAGAATATACGCTGTGATTATATTATTATTATTTTTTTTTCTATCGGTTAAACTATGATAGTGAAGAAGTCGCCAAATAAATATTAATTCACATATATTCAGAAATGCGAATATCATTCAATAATATTATTATTATTATTATTATTCTCCTTTATCGACATCGTTATTTTATATTTTACTTTATATAAACAAATAAACATTATATGCGATATTATGCAATAACGACAAACATCCTTTTCTCAGCCACAGAAATATGAAATATCATTGAAAGGGTTGACAATTTCACCATTGATACAATGTGTATTACGTTTTTGTGATACTAGCAATTATCAAGTAAGTATTCAGATAGTTTGTAAATTTAAATATTATAAAAAGTATATAAGTGGACAAGAGTGTATTTAGAAATGTTTAATTTATAAAATAATATTAATTAAATATCAAAAAATGGTATTAACTTTATTATTTTATTTGTTTTTATTTGTTTCTTCAGGCAATAAGGAAACCACGTAATTCATATTAAAATTTTATAAGTATAATATTTTGTATTTACTTTGAATGTATTTTTGTGTAGTTTATTTAGAGTTACAAGTCCTTTACAATAACGTTATTATAGTATGGAAATTGGAAACTAGTATATATAAACTATTTTCATATAGTCTATGATTCCGCTTCTGCTTCTCAAAAGTCAATTAACACAATACACATGGTCAATACGTCTAATTATTCAATATTTATTGTATATCAAATACCTATTTATTATAGTCACAGATAAGGGTGATAGTGGACTTCTAATTTGTATTTAGGTTCACTCATATATTTAAAAATAGGAAATGTGTACACGCCACCACGACATCACTGCCTACATTTAAAAATACCAATTACAATGAAACCTATTAAAATAACGACTTACAAGAATTAATAAAACATTCACTGTTGGAAGCCTTTGCTGCTAATAAATATTTGTCTGTAAAGAGAATAACACCATAAATAATTTGAACATATTTATTTATATTTTAATACATGTAGTGTCATAATAAATACAGCGTTTACGGCAATATATAATATTTATAGAAATAAAGTTTTAACATATTCCTTTAATATTAAAACATTTTTTTTTCACATTTATATTAATTATGTACGTTTTATTATAATAATAAAATTATATTAAATTTTATATATTTATACAATTTTAATCATATACGCTATGAAAAGTAGTATCTAATAATTATTTACAGGAAAAATTATGCAACATTTAATAAGTAATAAGTATAATAAAAACAATAATGGAAAGGCATGATAATATATTTTTTATAATTAATTAAATAAGTTTTAATGATACACGAAATATTGTAGAACATAAACGAAATAACCAAAATAATGCGTAATATTTTGTATTAGATGGTTTATCATTTTAATTTGAATAATATCCAGGACCTTTGTTTCTATGGTCCCGTGATAATGAAGCTGATTTTCTAGCACCTTGGGAAATACCAGCAGCAGTTCCAGAACTCCTTGAATTTCCAGGCAAATGTCCAGTACTTCTAGAAGACACCTTAGTCAATCTAGTACCCCAGGAATTTCCAGTTGAATGTTCAGCACTCCGGTAAGTTTCAGGAGCAACGTCTTCTACACTCCCACTATATGGAGAAACCAAAGGACTTCCATTGTTCGAAATAGAAGCTCTTTCGTTCAAACATTTCGGATTATTTCCCATTATTTATCTATATATGTTTCTCTATAAAAGGAAAACAAAATATGAAAAATTTTAAATTATAAGGTCAAACCTTTATGATATTTGTGTTTTACCTTACATTGAGTAATTTCCTTTATTAAATATATGAGTTACCATAAATGTATCTACATATACCAACTTTGTGAAAAAATCATAATTAAATACAACTTTTCGGAGGTTAATATTTTATAACGACGTTTAAAGAAATTTTTCGAATAATGTTTATTATTTTTGAAAAATCAAATAGGAATTATGACATGTTTTTATTCTTGAATTTAATTACAGTTGAAACATAAAATTACAATCACTCTGTAACTCTGTATTATAAATTATAATTAATATTAGGGTTTGGATATTTATGACTTTTTTAAATATTAAATTTCTACCATTGGACACCCACAACGATTATAATTATATTTATTACCCATTTATCCCTACATCAATCAAAATATTATATTTATTAGTGATGAGTCATAACTTATGCGTCATAGTTTTCGTTTTAACATATTTTAAATTACAAACATAATTATAAGTCTAAGTATAAGACCCTCCTAATTTTTGCCTATACGTGGAAGACGAGTTTTTTTTATTTTTCGATAATTTATTCTTTACTCCTCTTCTCGTTATTTCAAACATGTTTGAGCTTTGCAATATAAATATTATACTAGATATTGGATACTGGGATAATAATATTAATGATAGACAATATTTATAGTTTTACGATTTTGCAAGAAATCCATAATATTTTACCGATGGACGATAATCGACAGACAATAATAATTTATTAATTTATAGTCAATAAGACAAAAAATAATAATACCATTAGGTATATTTTCATTCAAAAATTATTTCATAATCAGCAATACTCAAATAATATAAATTATGAACGTTATTTTGAATAATTAAAATCTATGGTATCAACCATTAATTTAGCAATCCTTTGTTGGTGGGTGGAAGGGGGTAACACCCATAATCCTCCAAAATCTCCTCTTTCGTTGCATATATTAAAATATTTATCAATTAATAATAATATTATCAGTATATTGTATATCTGATTGAGTTTCACTCAGAATTATTTTATTTATCATTGCTTTTAAGAAACAAAGATACGAAAGAAAAAAGTCTAGACAAATACTGATATAGAATCAAATACTGCCCGGCTTTTTATTACTTATATTAAATTATATTTATTAACAATTTTTTTTTTTTTATTATTGTATAAAACTAAAATGAAAGTAAATATTCAGAAATATTTTTCATGCATTGTAAATATTACGTCATAAATTATGATATTAAAAAAAATTACTTAAATGACATTTTTCAGGCATAATTTCATGCATTTAATAGAATGTTTAAGGTCATAAATATCCTCTACCCCAGGTTGTCATGTAGGTATTAACACAGAATATATATACTGCTATTTATTATTTTTCTAACATTATTTTATTTATTATTTATAGTATAATTTATATGTTTGATCCTCTCTCCCCTTTTGACGTTTTACCGGACTGTAAATAATTATATCCCAACATTATAATATCGTAAAGCTTACAAAACTAATAATATATAAAATATAACTGTGATCGGTAACTAGTAACGTTACGTGTTTTTTTTCTTTTTGGAAGGATTACATATTTAATAAATAAATAATAATAGTAATAATATTTTTTTAAATCGAAAACAATTATACAATCGTAGTCATATTTTGTAAAAATATAATACTATTAATACTTACAGATCTTATTTATAATAAAGTCTTATTCTATTCAAAATCAGGAAACTCGTCAGGACGTTCAATGAAATGTCACTTATTCACTACACACGCGTTGGATGAACAATGAAAGTAAATTTAAAAAAAATAATAACATCAACGATTATATTATGCATTTACAATATTCGAATGCGTCATTCAGTTCAATTATCACAAATAATATTATCGAGGAAACGCTTCAACAAAAAATATTCAAAAAAAGACTATCATAAAAATTATATGATTATAAAGAACGATTATCGCGAGTACCCATCTAACAACAATATCGAACGTCTCATTGTAAAATAGAAAACAATTAATACAATATTGATTTAATACAATTAATTAATTTAATTACAATTGATATAATAATATTGATCGTCTCTATAATATTGTAACGATATGTGTTCTTCCTTATACTCTTCATATATTTCAAAACTGATTAAATGTAGAAAATCGTATATTATTTTTCGTTGTAATGGAGTTACATTTTTTTTTCATTTTAGGTGTTCCTTTATTCATAGCTTATTAATAAATTTCAATTATATGTATAATTGTCCATTTCGTACGATAGATAACAGTTTGTGATTTAATACATTAGTCACCAGTAGGTATTCAATCGAGATCGATACACTAGATTAATGTTTCATTTTTTTATGAGTTGTGAGTAGTATCTAAAACCAACGATTTCGTGTACTTAAAATATGTAGTCTTATTTCTATTATTTTCTATTATGTCTTTATTTGTATATTGTCTTATGCGTATATTTTACATTTTTTTAAAATTCTTTGTAATGGTATAATACTATTTTATATTATTCATACTTTAATTATATTAGTTATATTTGTCATATAATATGTTACTCAGATATTGAAATATGATATTAAATAAACGTGAGGTTTTTAAATATTATTTTTTAAAAAAATATAGCGTAATATTTCATAGCTAATCGCGGAACCTTGAAAGTACGAGGCCGGGGCATGTGCCCTGCTCTTGCGCCGATCATGCTTAGAAATAATATGTGCAGTTGAGGTATTTGGATGTAGCTCAGCGATTTGTAAATACACATTTTACATTCCCAAATTGGATATCCTTAAAGACAATCAATGAAACATAATCGGCTTTCAAACTTGGCTATATTGGCATTTGAGTCCGAACGGACAAAAAACTTAAATCTAGAAAAATTATTAATGAATATCAACAATAAAAAGGATAGGAAATTACAGCAGTATAATTAATAAAATATCAATAAAATAAAAAAGAATTCTGTATAAATTGATAATAAAACTACACTATTAATATTTAGTATTTAATAATACTTACTAATAACTCATTATATTATTACTTAAACATAAATTATATTTCATATAAACAAATTTACATTGAAAAAGTCATATAACATGATTTTATTCTAATCCCATCTTAAAATTCTGTTTACCTACTTAATGATTTGGTCTATCTTCAGGCCTGCTCGTATTATAGTTCAAAAGGCATTAATATTAAATTTAAAAAAAATATACATGTAATAATGTAAATATACTCAAAAGGTAATCAATAATAATAATAATTATAATAATAATAACAATAACACTAACCTTAAAGGTTCACAGGTAGAAGGGACGGTTTCCGTCCTAATTCCCTCACCTGTACACGGTACTTACTCCGGGTAAAGTCTTTGGATCTCCTCCAAAAGCTCGCCATCGTCATACGATGTATCCACCGATTCCCCGTTACCAATAGGTTCATTTAGGGTCACTCTGGCTAAGACCGTAGACGGTGGTTTCATCTTGTACTCCGAATTACACTCGGTTGACCTTTCAGGTGAGTCGTAAACAAATAAAAGTCAAACAGAACATTTTTTATTAAGTACGAACGCCCGTTTAGTGGAATCCGAAGATATAACTGGCTAGAATACCTCTACATTAGAAGGCCTAAAGTTCTATGTATGTTTTTACAGTCCTAGAAAGACTACTAGAACTCATATTTTCACTTTGGATTTAAATAATTTCAGTAAATAATAGAAATATTTTAATAAGTAAAATAATATAAATTGATACACCTGAATCTGGATCCAATCGATGACCAATAGTGATTCGTATGACAGGCAGAGACGATACGCATGATAAATAAATGATGTAATAATATGTAAAATAATATAATGTAGAGAAAATTATTATTTTTAAGTTTTTTTTAGTTTTAATTATTAAAATCATAATATTGTAAATAAATAAACTTGTAAACTTTTGAAATAGGTTTTTTTGTTAATACATTGATACAGGTGCTAATGTACTTTATACATTAAGTAAATTGTCTTATTTAATTATACACCTATCAAGAATTAGTAGAAGCAAAGAGAATAAAAAGGGGAAAAATGTCACACTTGAAAAAATAGATCACAATTTTATAATCATTATAACTGGATATTATTACTGGAATTTGCAATATTAACAAAATTGACCTTAATATAATTTAAGTTTTTCTAATTTCAAATATAAGTTGCTTTTGATTTCTATTAAGATCTAACAGCTAAAATTTATAAATATAGAAGTATGAGTTAGTATATACCGCTCAACACATATAATTTTCAATTTAGCTATCGTTGGAAATTCTGTTGAGTAGAACTTTTTTATGAGCTTTATACTATATCTCTAATACCATAATATTTTGCTAAGTATGTTCATTGGCGCAATTTCAAGTTTTATTTTGGGGGGGGCTGGAAAAATTCATAATAAACATGCTTTAACACTACTTAAACAAAATTCTTAAATAAATATATATATTTTATATTATTGATTTGTATACAACTATTTTCAACAAACAATAAAAACACATATATTTAATAAAAAAAATAATAAATATAATATATTTCTTTTATTTGTAACAAATTTATAATTGTAATTTACGGTCACTTTTAACATATTCTTTTAAAATTTCTTCTGAATTTATTTTATTAGATATGCTTCTTTCAATATGAATTATTGATAACTCAGTGAATCTATCTTGTGCCATTGAATTACGCAGCCAATTTTTTATTCTGGGCATAGTAGAAAATGATCTCTCACAATTAGCAGAACTTACTGGTATTGTGAACGCTAATTTAAGAAGTTTAAATAAATTTGGATAAACCTCACGGTTCACAACTTCTTTCAGATCATCTAGATTAATTTCATTCTCCTGGTTTAGTCTTAATAGACAATTTTTTGCCACCTTCATTTCACATTTCATAGCATCAACATCAGTATTTAATAATTCCTTAAAATAATTTAACAACATTAACAATTTTACACTTTATACATCAATTCATATTTTAATTTTTAACTCACATTATAATAATTAATAAAACAAGTGCTGTCATTGTAACTCGTAAGTTTAAGGAAATTGTCTACTCCAATACCCATATTAAGACTTTCTGATGAAAATCGTTTTTTTAAGTTTGTAACTAAATTATCAATTATTTGAAAACAAAGAATTCTCTAATGATCTTCTATGTCAGTTACCGTTTGTTCAGTTTGCATACATTCAGCACTATTAGTAGTTGACAAACAAGTCTTGAAAATAACTAGGTTCTTGTCGATGTCGTTTTGATCCTTATAATTTATTAAAAACTATTATTGTAGTAAATTAAAAATCATGTTATATTTAAAAATACACATTACTTGTTGTTAGTTCTACATTATATAACTCAGCAAATAATTTTACATTTGACCATAAATCAGAAAATGTAATTTCTGAGCGTTTATCTTTCAATGTTTTTATGACACTATTAATAACAGCAACAGCCTTTTCCAGTGTAATTGATTTTTGCTGTAATCGAGTACTCAAAATGTTCATTATTTACAAAACATCTTTCAATACAATAATATGAAATATAAATGAAATTGAATTATTGTCATAATTCCTATAGAAAAAAAATAGCAGACAAAATAAAACAAATATTCACTGATTTATTGATTAAGAAAAGATTCTATAACAAATTTTATTTTACCTAGAGCTTGGGAAATATCTCTATCATTTAAATTCTCAATTTCACTATTTAATATTTCAACTATAGCTTTGAAATTGTGTTTAACTAATGTACAGTTTCTTGCTCTACAGTTCCTACGTGTATCACTTATTTGACCGATTGATATTTTTTTTATTTCTAATTTTTGTTGAATTTCTAATAATTTTAAATTATTTGTTGGCCAGGAAAAGTAAACATATATTGATTCGAGACAGTTGAATATCATTCTAGTACCCTAAGAGTGAAAAATAGAAAAATAAGTTTTACTTATAAATTTGAATAAAAAACATTTTGACATACTTGAATAATTTTACACATGTCTAGTACAATTAAATTTACTCTATGAGCTATACAGTGTGTGTAGATGGCAAATGGATACTTCATTTTAACTTTTTGTTGCACACCACCAAACCGCCCAGGCATAACACTTGCTCCATCGTAAGATTGAGCTATAATTGGTATTTCAGATAATGAATTTGTATCCAAATAATTGAAAATATATGAGCACAAAGAGCTTGCATCTTGTTTTTGTGATACATTAATAAATGTCAAAAAAAGTTCTACTATGTCAAAATTATTTGTATATCTTACACACAATGATAATTGTTGAGTTTTAAAAGACCTATAAAAAATAGTTGAATTATATTTTATAATTTTACTATTTATAATTTTTTTTAAAGCGTACCTTGCTTTGCAACCATAATACTATAAAATCCACACTCTTTGATTTCATCAGATTATTTTATTAATATGCCTCGCACAAAGGTTTATAATAGTATTCTGTACAGACCAACTTGTATGATTTGTCTTTGAATCAAAATGACAAGCAAAATTATCATTAAATTTCTTCATCGACATAGAAGCTTCTTTAAAATTTCCTTAAAAAGTTAATGAATAAACACAATATCTGTATATCAGTTCATCACTAATATAAAAATAACCAAGATGAACGCTTCAGCATTTGCATATAAATCTAATAGTTTATAATAAATTATATAAAGACATTGTAAACTATAAAAAAAGTCAAAAATTGTTAAATCAATATTTTGCAGATTAAACTACAAAATATTAACTACAACAGTATATTATAGTATTATCATATACTAATATATAACTACAGGAGTAGATGATCAATTTAAAAAATTATTTTTATTATATTTGAATTCTTTACGCATTGATTGATTTGTATTTATGCTCAATTTTTTTGGGGGGGGCTATAATTAAATTCTTAGCCCCCCCTAGCCCCCCATTATTTGCGCCTATGAGTATGTTACCTGAGTCAATTTCCCTAGCAGTAAATTATTGAAATCATTCAATACCAATATCAAATAAATAATTGTAGACTGAAGAAATGATAAACATAATTTCTAGATTGCCATGAAAACGAAAAGTAGACATTGTTGTTTAATAATTTAAATAAAAAGTTGAATTAATATATTTTTAATTTCAATTAATTATACTTAAATATTATTTTATTTCATTATATTACCTAATATATATATTTATATAATATATTATATTTAGAATAAAAGACCTTTTTTTTAATGATACATATTTTAACCGCTCCCAAAAAATAAATTTGAAAATATACCTAATCACAGATAATTATGATATTAATTCAAATTATTTTTGAATAAGTACTGTATTTTCTCTTATGCGCTGATTAAATTAAGAATTTATTTAAACATAAATATCCATATTCACAGTCGATTATTATTCAAAAGAAGGTGAGCCTTAGCTTAAACTATAAATGGGCCGAGAGCGAAAAACAAAATTTGCGCGAGCTCGGACACTAAGTACAAATACTTTTATAAAAATCACCTACTAAAAAAAATATGTGTAAAAAATCAAGAGGGATAATGTATAATATTAATATTGCCTGTTTGGCACAACAATAAATAAATATAATTACAAAATAAACGAATAATTAGACAAAAGGTTTAAAATTCACAAAATAATAATAATAACAATAATTGCCTGTTTGGCACAGCAATAGAAAATAATAAAATAATTCAAAGTTAACAATAATAATATGGAACTTTGCGCTGACTAATACAAATAATATTACTTAATTAAAAATAGTAAATTAGCCCTTTTGGCTCAACACATAATAGTTATAAAAATAATAAAATTCCATTACAAAATAAAATAATAAAAATAGCGTAAAAATGCAAAGTATATGAGGGCTAAATATGAATAATTACATAAAAGACGATTAGCGTTGGTATAACTTTTATTGGCGATTAGCGTTTATACAAATAATACTATATAAGTATGATATAAAATGATTGTCCGAAAGTATAATTTAATATGTTAAACATAAAATATTATTACTCACTATGTCAGGGGCGCCATTTAGGGGGGAGCAGGGTGGGCCATGGCTCCCCTATTTTTTTACGTATTTTATCACGCCGATAATAATATTCAAACGTCATACGCCACCTTCATAATCTACAATAACATTGTCAACGGACTTATTCTAAATTTGTATATTTGTACCATTTTATCGTTTGTATTTTGTGTCATTATGGTTTTTTGAGCAGTGAATAATGATATTGTAGGTATGTTTAATAAAATAATTAGGTATAATTAAAAAACATTGTACATTCCAAAAAATGCTTCGTAAATGAAGTTGTCAGTTACTAACATAATATTAATATCAAACAAAATTGGCCCGATTGGCGTGCTTCAATTTTCGCTCCCCCAATTAAAATACTGAAATGGCGCCCATGCACTACGTTTAATAGTACCTATAATATTTCCGCAGATTGACCTAACCTGGCACCGTTAAATTCGGAAAAGACTTCAGCCGCTTCAACGGTTCACATTCGATATTTTTTCACGACGTATTAATTAGACACGGACGACAGTTTAATACGATGGGTTTCACATAACAACACGAAAATATCAATATACATAATCGTCTAAAATTTAGATTTAGACTCTAAATCTAAGATGCCTTTGAATTTCGATAACATATAATATATTATATAATAGACATTAATTAAAATTCACGAAAACAGATAATATGCTAACGTTAAAAATAAAAGTTCGGATATGTGTGTGTGCGTGCGTGCGTGCGCGCGCTGCGTAATATAATTGTAATTATTAAACCCTTACGACTTAAATGATATTATTAAACGATACATTTGTTTAATATAAAAATAAAAATAATTTAAATAAGTAAAATAAAAGAAATAAGGGTTAGAATAGTATGATCAGTAAGTATTGCATAAAGCTATAAATTAATATATTATATCATAAAACAAAAAAAGTAAAGATAAGTGGGGATGTCGATTGTGAACGTTCCTCCTTCGTTCCTTCGGTCCTCAGAGTAATTAGTGGTTTATTATACTTAAGATTTGAATGCAATGATATTGCATTAGAAAATACGATTCTGAGCGAAACTCAATATATTACAATATGCTATACTAATAATCCATTCCAAAACTTTACCACGTGTGTAAATTAGGAATGTTAATATTTTAAATAAATTTCAATTTCCTACGATCTAAACTTATTTAGTTATCAAGAAATAAAATTATGAAATCGTAATTTTGCCGATTTTTAAAAATTTTTACTTTGTAATTTATGAAAAAAAATTGTCAGTCACGATTTTCAAAATGTTTTGTAAAAACATTAAGTCGTATATGTCTAGACTTTGACAAAATTTTCAAACCAATAAACTAAAAATTGCAGAAAATATTAAACATTTTTATAAAAAAAGCCAAAACTCTATACTTAATCAGAAAATCAACCATTTGTTTCTAAATTTTTTGTGTAATGAAGTTTACTTAATAAGTTAATACTTATTAAGTTAATACTCAAAAAAATTTTAAAGACACTATGATTAAAACTCAATTAGTTATCACGAAATTAAAAAATTTAAAATAACAGAAAACATAATTTTGTCGGTTTTCCGCTATTTTTTGGTAGTTTTTCCCCTCTCAAGGAAAAGCTTTTGAAAATTGTAGAAAATCGGCAAAATTACGATATCTGTTATTTTAAATATTTTTATTTCGTGATAACTAATTGAGTTTTCATCTTAGGGATTTGAAATTCTTTTTGAGAATTAACATAGGTAATATACATAGGTGATACAATTTTGGAACGTATTGGGTAATTATTAGGCCCAGTATGAAACTTTGAACTTTTTTCCAAAAATGCTTAATATTTCCGGTAATTTTTGATTTATCGCTTTAAAAATTTTGTCGAAGTATAATCATATACGACTTAATGTTTTTACAAAATATTTTGATAATTGACAATTTTACATCTTTGTAAAACCTATACATTCTTCTGTTCGCTCAGAACCTAAAATTAATATTTTTTATTATGTAAAGTCTTGGTATTTCAGACAATATTAACTCATATTTGACCAAAGTATTAAATCAATTTATGTCGTTTTTATTTATTTATAGTTTTATTTTTTGTAGAATAGTTTATTTAAATATTTGTATTTATTATAGATAGTTATCTGATATATGTTGTTGTTCTTTTTATATTTCGGTACAATTATTAAATTGCTGTTTCGTCGTCGTCCACGTTGATGATAATATTTTGAAGATTTGTGCGGTTGTGTGTAGCGTATACGCATATAATGCCGCAATTGAGTAGACTATTTTATTATTATTAGACCTTATAAATTACTGGGCCTCACTAAGATTACTCATGTAGAGGTCCAGGGTTATGTTAAATATGTTAATTAATCATACATAATATTTACAAATAAAAAACACATATAGTAATAGACAATAATAGTAAATCGTTGATGGTATTTATAAATCACATATTTTAGTAGCAACATATTCATACATTAAACAGTATAAGACTTGCTTTTTAAAAAGTGGTAGTTTTATATTTATTAAATATCTAGGCATTATGTTAAAAATATGAACTCCAACAAAATCGAAAGCCTTTCGACAGGTCAACAGGCCAGGCGGTTTTTTTTTTTTGCTATGATTGGGAGAATTTGAATAAAGCATATCTCGTATTAACATTATGGTTCAATGGCTGTAAGAGCATATGGTTTTTTTATGAATATAGTGATAATTTTCAAATATATGTTTTTAATGTTCAAAACATTTTGGTACGTTTTGTTGGTTTACGCGTGCAATATATTTGCAAACAACATTTAATATTAATGTATTAAAATATATATATATATATATATATATATACACATAATATCCTTGTAACGAGTTGGTAGTGTGTCTTGTGGTGACGGATTATGGTGTTCAATATAACAATACAACACGAATTTACAAAGCCAGTTCCAATGAATCCGTCGATTTTGGGATATGTAATTTGTTTAATCATTATTATCGTTATTGACTTTAGGTTTTTTATATAATTAATTTGTCATCATTTTGATGTATTATATTTAGCTTGTGTGGGTACTTCATTATCATATTATGTAAAATATTACTGTTAATTATTGTTCACAACCTTATAATTGTCTAGTATGTATATACATATATATATATATATATATATATAAATACTATTTAAATATCAATTTTTTTTTTGATAAAATCATTATTGCACATTAGTTTAAAACATCAACCAACCCCGAATTATTATTATCCCATTATTTTCTTTTAGCGTACGGTCTTACGATGGCACCATTGGCATTGTCGATTTAAGCGCAAATATTTTTAAAATAACTTAAATTAAATTAAAATTTTCCACCGCTTATGCCAATCTGTTTTAGGTTCGTTGAATACCATTTTCTTTATTATTATAATAGTTTCAATAAAAATTTCTAAGTCGAAATTATCGCAAATATCAATTAAATCTTGAAATTAACGATTCTAAGATTTTTCTATTTTATTTGTCATTAATACGTAAACCAAAGGTAAAATTCTTGAATTAACCTCTCCAACTGGGGCATGTATACTGTACAGTCATAAACAAATATTTGGTACCGTCTTAAATGTACCATTCATTATTCAATAATCAGCTTCAACTAATTTTTTTAAATTCATTTTCAGTAGAAAAAATAAATATTTTTTTATTGTCAATGGTACTTATCATAATATATCGATCAATAATCTATTTGTTATTTAAAATTGTAATTTCATTATTCATTGTATATTAGTACACTACAAATTTAAAAATAAAAATACGGAGAACACAACCGATATAAACGATGAACTAACGCGATACTAATATTTGAGTATTTGACCTATATTACGTGCAGTATTCATATATGTTAAAGCTATAGATTTTATAATATTATTTGAGAATAATACATATTATTAAGACTTGTTATTGTATAATATAATCCATTGTAACTTGTGAGGTATTAAATGATCTGATAAAAAATAGTTGTCACCGTGTTTATTTTTAGGTAGATAGTTAATTGTTTCGCTATCCGTGAAACCAAAATTCTTGCTTTGCTCTTAAAATCTAGTTAAAACAGCCACATTTTTAAAATTCAGCTCTTATTTAATTTTCGGCTATATGGTTTTGTCGGTCTTAAGTGATTCGGAATTACGACTTTCGTTATTTTGGTATGTCGCCCTCCAAAGTTCGTCCCACTGTCCATATCCCATAATTTTCAACAAATAAGTTATTTTAAAATTAATATTTGGCGTCTTAAATCGGAACTAATGTCTATTTTATATTTTCATATAATGTCTTAGGTATATACCTAATATAATAGCTATATTTCATATAACTTTGATAATATCAGCTTCTTCTTTTGTTTTTATTATGCAAGAAATTAAAAATTAAAAAGTATTCGCAACTTTTTGCAATGCTATAAATCGTGTACGTATTTGAAATAAAACAGTATCAATAATTGAAAGACAAACTTTTACTCTAAAATTATCTTTTGTAATATTTTATCTATCTCTGTGAAAATATTATTTCGCGAAAGTTTAGCGTTTCTATTTAAATTCTGTACGAATTCCCCACTTAGAACATGTTAATTTTGTTGTATTTAAAATATCATCGAAATTTCTCTAATATTAGTTATTGTTTGATGAGCTCAAGTAAATTACAAGTATTTTTAATATTTATGATTTGAGATAAAACTTTATTTGGGAAAATTTAATAAATATTTTGAATGTATCGTTAATATGAAATGGTAGTGTTTTCCCAAAGACATATCATTAAAATAAATTTAAATGACTCCATTGCATTTTTTAAAGATTTACTTACATTTTTTCCTTTTTCCATTTTTTGCTTTTGAAAAAACATCTTTGTAAAACCAATATATTCTTCGTTTCGCTCAGAATCTAAAATGTTAATAACTTTTTTTTCCACAATTATTCATCATATTACAAAGTAGCTAATTAATTAATTAATTAAAATGGAAGGTTATGAATTTAATGATATAATTTATTTTTATTTTCGTTTTGGTGATTTGCGTGAACAACGAGTTTCCAAGATAAGATATACGAGAGAATGAAGAATCCTAAGAATCTAGATCGATTTCAATAAGTACCTATATTATAGAAATTATTTTACCTAAGTAGGTACTTACGTAAAAATAATATTATATAATTAATATCCTTATTATATTTATTATTTGCTCAACTAAAATAAAAATTTTGAAAATTATTTAATTAGACTTACACATAACTACTATATACTATATACGTATATATTATAGTATATGTAGTATATATACGTATATATAGTAGTAGTAGTACTATATACTACGTATATTACAGAAATGATTATATTTAATCTAAAAACAGGGAGGCTTGAGCATATTAAGGGGGTAAACCCCCTATTGCACCTCTGCCTTTCATACAATTATAATTTGTATAACGTTTTAATAATACTGCCAATTTACAAATAAGTATTCAAATAGTTTGTATATTTAAATATTATAGAAAATACAATAATATAATACCATAAGTTATTACAAATTGTTTTAGCCTACAAAAATAGATGTGTTAAATATCTATTTAAAATTGTTTTAAATATACTTTTTCAGGCTATAAAAAATTCTCGTAATTCATTGTAAAAATCGATAAGCGTAATATAATGTATTTATTTTGAATGTACATTTTTGTGATTTATTTCAAGCTTTAAGTCCTTTAAAATAGCGTTATATAGTATGTATTAACTGTATGGTTCTTAGAATAACAGTAGTGACGTACGATGGATTTTTCAAATGTGAGGAGGCTAAACAAGTTTAATACTATAAAGTATATAATATAATTGGTGAAGGCGTATTTTTTATGAATTATATAACATTTGGACGTACACAAAATTGACTAGAAGGTTGACCATTATCCTTTACCCTGCGCAGCATCGTGTTTAGGATTTTACTCACATCTGATGAAACCATTTATAGCAAGTCTATGGCAAAGCACAGACAAACAAAATAATTCGTCGTCTTTTTGGGTCATCAACATTTAACCAACTAACATAATGTTATACTCAAATACTATTTTACGTACCTATACTATTTGATTTTGCCAAATAAAATGATAACAACATTCCTATAAAAAATTTTTGTTTTGCATTAAATAATTTATACATTATACATTTATTTATAAGTTAAATAGATAGTTAAATGTAGTAATTTATAATAATCATTTATTATATTGATTACATATCTAACTCATGTAAAATCTATAATTCAAAATATTAATAAAGAAATTAAACAATACGATTATTTTTGTAAATAATTTCACCATTATAACTTTTTTTTTCGCATAGGTATTTGATACGCATAACTTTTATTTAATATTTAGATATTTTTATTGCATAAAATCCATGGTTTATGTATAATTATAAAGGAAATTTTTTAAATATAAATATATAGTCTTTTATATATATAAATATATTACATATTTTGAATTAAATTGTTTAATTACCGGCATTCAGTATTGTAGTCTTAAAAAATTTACAAGTAAACGCCCAAATTGCAATATTATTACGTGTAAAAAAAATTCAACCTACATGAAACTATATAGCCTGTGGTTCCATTTCTATTTATCAAAAGTCAATTAACACAATCCACACGGTCAATAATATTATATTTCATTTTTGTTGTAGTTAGTATATGTATTATAGTGTATAGCGGACTTCTAATATTTATTGTTTTATACGCTTCCACCACATCATGCCTACATAAAATAATACAAATTACAATAAAACCTATCAAAAAAACGACTTGCATAGATTAATAAAACATTCAATGTTAGGAAGCCTTTGCTGCTTATAAATAATTTTTCCTTAAAGAGAACAACACCATAAATAATTTGAATATATTTATTTATAACAGAATTTAGGATAAACTGCAATAATGTTTAAACATAGTATTATTTCAACATAAACACATTTATTTTCTTAACAGTAATATGAATTATATAGATATTTATACAAGTTTTATCATATACGAATACGTTATTGAAAATAGTATTTAATAATTATTTTATAGAAGATAATATGCAAAAATCAACAGGTAATAAGTTATAAGTATAATAAAATCAATAATAGAAAGACATGATAATATATTTTATATAAGTAATTAAATAGGTTTTAATGATAAGCTAGATATTGTAGGTCATAAACGAAATAATGATAAAGTTGCAATAGAGAAATTTATAGATATTTTTTATAGCAAGATGGTCCATCTTTTTAATCTTTATAATTTGAATTATATCCAAGGCTTTTGTTTCTAGGATCATGTGACAATATAGCTGATTTTCCAGCATTCTGAGAAGTACCAGCAGCAGCTCCAGACACCTTTGAATTTCCAGGCAAATCTCCAGTACCTCTAGAAGTCCCAGCAGTCTTTCCATTACCCCAGAAATTTCCAGTTGAATGTTTAGCACTCCGAGAAGTTACAGCAACAACATCGTCAACACTCCAAGAAATCCCAACACTATTTGGAGAAACCAAAGGACTTACAATGCTCGTCTTTAAAACTCTGCCGTTCACGTATTTCAAGTTATAACCCACAAGTTTGTTTAGATCACGATAAAATTGATTCAATCGGAGCGCACGTTCTTCATCATTGCTGTCGTTTTTAGTAGACTTCGACATTATTTCACTAAATATGTTTTATCTTTTATATAAAAGGAAAACAAAATATGAAAATTTAAAAAGTATATGGTCATAACTTAATGATATTTGTTTTTTACTTTACACTGAGTTATTTCAATTATTAAATATGCAAGTTACCATAAATGTATCTACATATAACAACTTTGTAAAAAAATCATAATTTAATACACCTTTTCGGAGGTTAATATTTTGTAACGACATTTAAAGAAATTTTTCGAATAATGGTTATTATTTTTGAAAAATCAAATAGGAATTTTGACATGTTTTTATTCTTGAATTTTATTACTGTTGAAACATAAAATTACAATCACTCTGTAACTCTGTATTATAAATTATAATTAATATTAGGATTTAGATATTTATGACTTTTTTAAATATTTTCTTTTAGCGTGTATATAAATATACAATTAATTTTCTACCATTGTCCAATTGGACACCCACAACGATTACAATTATATTTATCGCCCATTTATCCCTACATCAATCAAAATATTATATTTATTAGTGATGAGTCATCACTTATGAGTCATAGTTTTTGTTTCATCATATTTTAAATTAAAAACATATATATAAAACAAAATAGTATAAATCTAAAAAATAATTATTTTAATATCATATGTCTATAGTTATTTGCAAATATCAGGTAATTTGTTTATTTTTCCAAGCATTTCTCTATAATTTTTACTAAAAGATCACCATCATCATATCATCAGGTTAATAATTAACCTATTGTTGAAAATTAAAGTTATTAGACATATTTTAGTCCTGATATTGTAGAAAAGCTACTTTTAAATATTTCTTATGGTATTCTGTAATAAATATTAATATAACTTAACAGAAATATTACTTTAAATAATTTAAAAATTTAATTATTTAGCATTTATAATATTTACAATTATGTATAATAAATTTAATGATTCTCTACTTAAGAATAGCTAGGTTTCCTACAGTTTACTTTTTGGGGGCTAAGTACTCCTATATCCCCTCATTATCGTTTTCACCAGGAAGCCCAGTTTCTTTTATTTTTCGATAATTCGTTCTTTGATTCTCTCGATATTTCGAACATCTTTGGCCTTTGCAATATAAATACTCGATTCAAGATAATAGATACTGGGATAATAGTATATGTGATAGATTATATTTAAAAGTTTTAAACTTTTACGATTTTACAAAAAAAAACCTATATTTTTACCGATGGACGATAATTTGCAGAAAACAATAATTATTTATTAATTTACAGTCAATAAAACAATAAATAATAATATCATTAGGTGTAATTATAAATTATTTCATAATTAAAGGTTATATCTATAATTTAAATAAGTGATACTGAAAAAATATTATGATCATTTTTTTGAATAATAAAAATCTTAGTCTAATAAAATCTAATCTCTTGGTCGGCGGGTGGAAGGATAGTAACCAATAATTCTCCAACTCTCTTTCGTTCAATGTATTAAAATAATCACCAATTTATTATAATATTATATTATATCAGTATATCAGTATTATTGTATATTTAAGAGAAACGTCCAGAATCAAATGCTGCCCGGTTTTTTATTACCTATACTAAATTATATTTATTAATAACTTTTTTTTTTTGTATACTACTATGACATTATAAAAAATTATTTAAATGACATTTTTTGGGCATAATTTTATGCATTTAATAGAATATTTAAGGTCATAAATATCTTCTAACCCAGGTTGTCATGTAGGTATTAACACAGACTATATATAATACTATTTATTATGTTTCTGAAATTAATTGTATTTATTATTTATATTTTTAATCCACTCTCCCCGTTTGACGTTTTATTGGATTGTAAATAATTATATCCCAAGATTATATTATGGTAAACTTACAAAAGTAATAATATATAAAATATTACTATGATAACTAGTATCGTTACGTTGTTTTTTTTTCTATTTGGAATGATAAAAAATTTAATAAATAAATAATACTAAATTTATATAAATAATAATATAATAGTAATAATACTTTTTTAAATTGAAAACATTTATACAATTATAGTCATATTTTATAACTTTATATTACTATTAATACTTACAGATACTTATAATAAAGTCTTATTCTATTCTAAATCAGGAAACTCATCAAAACGTTTAATTAAATGTCACTTATTCACTATACACACGCTGGATGAACAGTGATAGTAAATTCTAAAAAAAATATCACATTAACCATTACATTATGTATTTACAATATTTGAATGCGTCATTCAGTTCAATTATCACTAATAATATTATCGAGGAAACGCCTCTACAAAAAATATTTAAAAAAATACTATCATAAAAAACGATTATCGTGAGTACCCATCTAAAAATAATAGCGAACATATTATTGTAAAATATAAAACAATTAGTATAATATTTATTTAATACAATTAATTAATTTCATTACAATTGATATTATAATATCAATTGCCTCGATAATATTGTAACGAGATATTTTTTCTCTTATACACTTCGTACATTTCAAAATTGATTAAATGGAGAAAATTATATTTTTGTTTTTGCTGTAATGAAGTTAATTTTTTTTTTTCATCTTAGGTATTTTTTTGTTCATAGTATATTATAAAATTTCAATTTATGTTTTATTATTTATATTGTACTATAGGTTATAGTTTGTAATTAAAAACATTAGTCGCCAGTAGGTATTCAATCGAGATCAATATCCCAGATTAATGTTTTAATTTTTAGATTCTAAGCGAAGCGAAGAATGTATTGGTTTTACAAAGATGGTTTATTTTTTATTTTTTTATGTATGAAAACACTTTTTCGGGTAGAAATAATGGTCCGATTACCGATTAATGGCGGAAAATCGGCAAAATTATGGTTTCTGTTATTTAAATTTTTTTAATTTCATTATAAATAATTGACTTTTAATCGTAGGAACTTAGAAATTGTTTTGAGTATTAACATAGGTAGTATACAAGTTAGATAAAAGTTTGGAATGAATTATTAGTATAATGTATTGTAATATATTGAAATTCACTCAGAATCGTATTTTCTAATGCAATATTATTGCATTCAAATCTTAATTATAATAAACCACTAATTTCTCCGAGGACCGAAGGAACGAAGGAGGAACGCCTACAATCGACATTCCCACTTTTTTATGAGTACTATCTATAACCGACGTGTTCACAAAAGATATATATATATATACCATATTGTAACTATACCATTTAGACCGGACTTTTCAATTAAATCCCAAGATGTTCGTTGTTTATTTTTGCTATATGGTTATATTGTTAAGATAAGGGTTAGGTAATAATATAAATAAATATTCGAAATAAATCAAAAATTACGTTTTTATCTACAATCCTTATGTGTTATTTTATTTCCATTAATATTATGTTTATTCGATGTCGACATAGCAATCTTAAATTAGTGGGTTTTGTTAAACGATTACCGTATGAAGATTTTTTTTATATATAATATATACAAAATAAAATAATATAACTTAAAAAAATTACCATTTTAACCTAACCAGGTGTTCAGTACCCTTAAGCATATAGTATTATGATTAATATGACTATAAAAAAACTCCCAATAAACCCGTCGAGAATGGTCAAACGAAATAAATTAATAACTATAAAAAAAAATATAGTTAAAGTACCTACCTGTATTATATATTCACTAACATGAATTTTGTCTGGGAAAATAATTGAAAACCAAATTTCAAATTTCTGTTCGTTAATAATTTATTATTATCACAATAATTACTGAAGTCCAGATTAATTTGTATGTACTTATCATTATAATATTTCACTTAAAAGTGTAAAAATATTTAATAAAATAACACGATGTCCAATTATTTGTATTTAATTATTAACTCATGTACATTTTGGATGATAAATTTAATATAAATTGATACTTTTAAATATAAATTAGGTAATACGTATATTCGTGTAGAAATGTTCAATATAGATACCTTATAAATTAAAAAAATGTTGAAATTAACAAGATGAAATATCTTTAAATAGAAGTCTTCAAATATTTTTTTATGTATAAACGATTTATCAAGCTGTTAAATTTATTATTAACAATGACAATATGTTTACACTATTAATTGGAAAAACTGTATTATTATTTAAAATTTGGAAAACCTCACTTATTTTATTACCTATGCGATTTATTACATTGTCTAATTGATGCAAGTTTCGTGTTTGCGGCATTTTAATAAAATATCACAGTTAAATATGTAGCCAAAATAAAAATTTTATGTCATACAGAAGATATGAGAAACAGCAAACTTCCATTGTTTACAAGTATACACGTCATTGAAGGTAGATAGTAGTAGGTATAAAACTTTACTACATTTGGGAACGTATACTGGAGGGGTGATAGACCTCCTTAGATAATAACTTGTATGCACTTTTTAATATTTTTGATTGACAATAAATGTTAAATCATAAAGATAGGTATAGTAATAAATATGGAGGAGATTAGAGTAGATGATTAAATGAGCATTATAATATATTTCTTTGTCCTCATCAACCTAAATTAGCTAAATATTTAGTTAATGAAAATATTAATAAAAAAAGCAAAATAAATTTTTATCTTCTTAGTATGCAGAATATCCGCAATTGGAATATAGTATATAAAATGATTCAGCTCTTTATTTTGTCTGCTCATTTTTTGGGCAAATGGCTTAAATCGAGTTTGTTCATATAATTATTGGGTTAGTAATGGTGCCAGAACATGGCAAAAAATAAAATTTTAGGGTAAACAATAATGTGGAAAACTAATACAACTTTTTTCTTCATTATCTCATGACGGATCTTTAAAAGATTATTGTAATTTTATGAATGCTAATGCTAAAATGTTATTTTACGAAAAATCAAATTTCATGAAAAATTATTAGAAATAAATTAATATTAATTTAAATTAAAATTAATAATAAATATTAAATGTACAAGATAAATGTATTAAATACTTGATTTTTAAATGAACTCATTTATTATTACAACCAATTTATTTTTATATATGTGTTATTATTATTTATTTAATAATATTATAAATGTTCAGTTGCAATTACAATTAGATACAACCCCTCAATATTTTAACCCTAGGCTCGCCCCTGGCGATTCCTTTCATATATTAATTTGTACCCTCTCTAACAGACGTCTTAGATCCGCCCCTGACTGCAGTGTTTATACCTTTTTTAAACTTAAAACAGATTGAGAAGGTAATGTAGTTACCAGTTGAAAAGACAAACGGTGTGATGTATTGTCATTCAATGATTATAAATCATAATAAAAATAACCGTACCTCGCAGTTAAACATCTAGCTATTTTAATTTCACTAACAGTATTTATATTTGTTTTAAATTTTAAAAGTGTATTTATAAGGAGATAACGTTTAATTTATATTTTTGTGAACTTTTAAAATAATTTTAAATCTTTTTATGATTTTAGTGCTTTTTTAGTGTTTATTGAGCTTATTCAATATCTTAACTATACTAATTATATACAGTGATCAAAATTTCACTATACGGATGTCGCACATTTGTAGGAATTCACACAATAATTTATACCTACTCATTTTAGTAGTTAAAATATAATAACTAATTTTATCATTGAACTTATTTACGTTAATAATTTAATCAAAAAAATTAAAGATCTTTTCACAAATATACCCATAAATGCAATTTGGTCAATTATTTTGTGGGTGCTAGATTAAATTTTAAATGATGGACGATATAATATACCAATTATAGTTTATATTTTAATCATTAAAAACATATAAACATAATTAAAGAATTTACGTGGTGCTTATATAAAATTTGGGAGTGCCATGTACCCCCAAGTACCCACCAGATTGCTCTTATGAACATACTTAGTAAATACATACTACGGTCTTAATAATTTAAAATCCATTCGCTCAGTTGCGGACAGGGTTATATTATCAGGCTGTTCTAAATATATATGAAAATGACATTGGAAAAAATTGATTTTTAGTGAGGCCCATAAATATTAAACTGGTGGATTCCTGACATACGTAACTATAATATTCCGCTTATTCAGACTATTAGTTATTGAATAAAATGCAATTTCAATAATAAATTGGTAATAATAGAATTAAGATTTAAAATTTATATTAAAATTTTTAATATAATTAAATAGGTAATATGATATTTTTCATCATTTTATTGTAAGTTTTAACGCACAAATATTTTGATTTTTAATATTTAAAGTTAAAAATGTGATATGTTTTATGACGGGTATTACTGAAAGTCCAAGACCGGAAGTCACTATTTTTATTACACGCCTTAAAATTCAAATTGATGTTTGAGTTTAATGTTTTTTGAAAACTGAAAATACTTTTTCGAGTAGAAAAAGTGCCGGATTTAGAGTTGAAGACTTGACGATCGCCCCTCCCCCCTTTCAATTTCATCAAAAAATAAACGTGATATTATACATATTTTTTGTAAATATTGTAATTTTTGCTACTTAAATCCTTTCTCAATATTTTGTAAAATTATTAGAAAGCTATTATTATCATTACCACAGGCTATTGGTTAGATTATTTTATAAAAATATTCATTTATGTCATTAAGTCATTTTTGTTCTTTGAGTAAATATTTTAATAAATTAGTAACTATTGAACAAAAAAAAAAATATTAAATGATATGTGTTTACGCCAACTTGAATGGTCAACGTAATTAATATCGATAATAATTAATTATTATATTGAATTGATTATATATCAATACGCAACTGAGCACGGCGTCGACCTATCCTTATCTGTTCGCTGTTCCTCGTCCCGTGTGAATTTTAATTATTTTTATTATCTTTTATACCTAAATTGTTTTTGTATATTTTTCATCTGTTTTTCGTATTCGTGAATTATTTTCTTTTTGCAACAATAACCACAGCCATCTTTTCGTCTCTCGTCGTTTTTCGTTCTCTATGGCTGCGACACGCAACCATTTTTGTTTTCGTCGCTATTTTTCTCGAATATATTTTTCAATATATTATTGTATATTTCACTTAAGTATTGTTATTTTCGTCTATATAAATTGTATTTTTTTTCGTTCGGCTTTTGCTAATCTTAAACCTTGTATTCGTTATATATATAATTAATAAACTGTTACGTTAACGTATTCAACACCACTCAACTTGTTTCATTATTTGTATTCACCTTCTGTCTGTTGTCTTCTTTCTTCCGCCCTGCATCTTGATATTGGGTCGATCAGTTATTTTTAACTTAAACTACAATCAACCGAATATTATTATAATGTTTTATATATCAATGAATTCGTATTTTCAATACGAATATTATGATATATACGATCATAGATTCATGTCAAAGTTTGACCAATAGATTTCCGTGAAAAATAAAAAAGTCATCATGGCCTATCTAAAAAATTTTTTTTATATAGTGAATCATGGCAAATCTCAGTTAGCCGGTTTACTATATTATAAATGTATTATATTGTACGATAAAATGAATATTAAATATATATATAAATATTATTATATAAACATAATCATAAACTTAAATTAACAATATTACTAACAATAGCACTACCCCATTCAAATTTGTTTTTAGATAGGGTCAATGTTGACATAATAATCAGATTACAAAGTTTTTGATAAAAATTTAAGTTCTATGTTTACACATCGTTGCCAAAAGGAAAGTTAATATTATATATTTTTCTAAAATATCATGTCTATTAGAATTTTTTTTTATGGTAAAAATTACCTAATATAAATTATAATCACATTTATCTAAATATATAGATATTGGCAGTGTTCAATGCGGACACAATAATGCTGTCTCAGAAAGTGTTGTCCAAAATTTCAAAAATTAGTCATCGAATCAATAGTTTCAAAAGTTGATAATTTTTTATGCAATAATTAGATGCATATTTGAGACAATGATAATTCGAAAGAATAGATTCTTATTGGGTTCAATGTGGACAAAATTATGCAAAAATACAAGGTCTTTGCCAAAATATTATGAATATAATATTATATTTAATGTATATTATATTATATATTAAATACATAATCCAATAGATACTAATTTCCATTTTGGTACTACTAAACTCGTAATATACTTTTTTCTTTTCTAATAAAAACATATTAAATGACAATCATACGCAGACACACACTGAGACGAGTACACGAAAGTCGCGGTTTGTATAATCCTCCTCATAATATAAAAAAATGTTATCTGAAAAAAATGTAACGATTCCTTTTTTGACTTTTGTTGACTCATTTTTTATAATTATAATGATTCTTTTCACGTGCTATCAAAATTCTAATACTAACATCATATAATGTGTAAATTGACGATTTTTATTTTTTATAATAATAAGTAAATTCGTAATTAAAAATGATTATATAAATATAATATAATATGTTTATGTATAGATGCATTTAAAAACAATTATTTATTTATGTTATATTATTTTTACGACGATTTTATGTTTTTATAAACATATATTGAATTTATTTTTTACATATTTTAGTAGAATACTCCCGAATTTATCATTATATTATCCATGAATTATAATTTGTTTTTACGATTGTAATTATTAAAAATAGAAATAGTATTTTAATATATGTCATAGTTTTAATTGTTATTAAAAGTTGTTTTTAAAATAAAAATATTGTTTTATAAGTACTCATTGATCCAGTGACAACTCGGTATTTGGATTGCAGTAAATATATATTAAATAAAATGAATTATTAATATTTTGAATTATTCCCTTAGTTATTTTTTTTTTAAAAATAATTAATAAAATTAATATTAATAAACAATTTACATTCAATGTTTCAAAAAAAAAAATACAATTTTATTTTTTATTAAAATAATGGTTCGGTATTCAACAACGTTGAACGTAATTTAACTTGCATATTATTATTTTATTCTCACGTTAAAAGGTTTTAGGTGTAGTAGTAAAATTATGTGTCTGGTGCCTTTATTCTATATATTTTTTTTAAATTGTTGTACTTGTATAGGTAATAAGTACATCAATTAAATGTATCATGCATCAATTACATCTATTAATTGTTTTATTGATTACCGACATTTAATGTTGTAGACCTTGGAGTCCTAAAAAAATGTACAAGTTCACGCCCAAATACCAATATTTTTATGTGTAAGAAAAATTCGACTTACATGAAACTATTTTCTTTTGGTTTGTTTTTCTGTTTCTACTTCTCAAAATAAACTACTTTACTTCTCAACATAATACATATGGTCAATAATATTATCTTTCAATTTTTATTGTATACTAAATACTTAGTCAAATAAATAAAATTAGTTAAATACTACTAGTCACAGACTTGTGTGACTGCGGACTTATAATTCTTATTTAGGTACACGTATATATTTAAAAATAGTAAGTGGGTACATGCTGTGTACCACGTGTGCCTTCCATTACATCACTACCTACATTTGATAATACCAATTACAGTGAAACCTTTCAAAATAACAACTTGCAAAAATTAATATAACATTCATTGTTGGGAAGCCTTTGCTGCTTATAAATAATTTATCTGTTAAGTGAACAACAGCATAAAATTTGAATATACTCGTATATTTTATTATTTTAATACATGTAGTGTCATAATCGTTACAGCATTTAGGGTAAATTGCAATATTTTTTTTAACATAATACTTTAACATTAATAATTTTTTTTTTACAATAATATGAATCATATAGGAATATTAATATCTGTATATTAATACAGATTTAATCATATACGCTATGGAAAACAGTATCTAATAATTATTTTATAGAAAGAATATGTAAAATTTAATAGGTGATATGTTATAAGTATAATAAAATTAATAAAATAAAGGCATGATAATATATTTTATATAAGTGATTAAATAGGTTTTATGGATACGCCAAATATTGTAGAACATAAACGAAATATTCAGATTTAGTGAAATATTCAAAATAATGCTGCAGAGAAATATTAATAGATATGTTTTTGTAATTAAGTGGTTCATCTTTTTAATATGAATAATATCCAGGTCCTTTGCTTTTAGGATCATGTGACAATGCAGCAGATTTTCCAGCACTTAGGGAAGTACCAGTAGCAATTCCAGAATCCTTCGAATTTCCATGTAAATCTCCAGTACTTTCAGAAGTTTCAACAGTCATTCCATTACCCAAGGAACTTCCAGTTGAATGTCCAGCACTTCGTGAAGTTTCAGCAGAAACATCTTCAGCACTCCGGGATATCCCAACACCATTTGGAGAACTTCCATTGCTCGACTTTGAAGCTCTGCCGTTCACGTATTTCCGGTTATAACCCACGAGTTTGTTTAAGTCACGATAAAATTGGTTCAATCGAAGTGCACGTTCTTCATCATTGTTTTCGTTTTTAATAGGCTTCGACATTATTTATCTGTATGTGCTTCTATATAAAATAAAAATAAAAAATGAACATTTAAAAAGTATACGAACATAACTTTATGATATTTCTTTTTTACTTTACAATAAGTTATTTCAATTATTTAATATACGAGTTAGCATGAATAAATACGAATATAACAACTTCATAAAAAAATCATAATCGAATATAACTATTCGGATGTTAATATTCTTTAAAGAATTTTTATAGGTATTTTGCGAATAACGGTTATTGTTTATAAAAAATCAAATGGGAATTTTGTCATGGTTTATTCTTAAATTTAGTTACTGTTATAACATAAAATTACAATCACTTTGTAATTCTGTATTATAATTAATATTAAGATTTGAATTATTATGACTTTTTTTTTATATTTTATTTTAAGCATGCACATAGCAGACTAATTAATAAATTGATTAGTATGATGTAAAAACAGTTAAATTAGTTATGCTTATAATTGCATATTTTAGTTTTTTACGTTTATATATTATACCTTAAACCTAAATTGATGTCTTCTTATTTTCGGTACAAAAAAAAAAAAAAAAAAATGTTTATATTTTTATGAATTTGTATATTTGTATTTTATAAATATATATATATAGATTATCACTTATTTATTGTCAATAATTCCACATTGCTATTGGGAATACAATAATACTCAAATTTAAAGTTCATAGGATGTAACAATCATATTTTTAACTCAAACACTTTAAACAAAAATTTGAGAATTAAAACAAATTTAAATAAACGATGTAGATAGGTTTATTTATATTAATATTTTAGATTCTGAACGAAGCGAATAATATATCTATAGTTTTACTTAACAATGATGTGTGTTTTTTTTTATTTAGTAGACACTTAAGCAATTTTTCCTACAATTGGGGTGTGCTTTCAGTATGAAATATTATATAATTGGTAATTTATTTAGATCATATTTCAAATTTCACAATATTTTTCTAATGCAATTGAAAAAACTACAGAAAATAACGAAAAATTATTAATACGTGGAAACTATATGTTTTTAACGAAATTGATATTGATTATTTTGGATAACTAACTAAATATAAAATATAAGCACTTGAATTTTTTATTGAGTGTTTAGATAGATATTTCACATATGCGATAAATTATTGGAATGGATATAGTTTGATTTCATGTTCAATATAGAAATTTGAAAAATGTTCTAAAATGTAATATTTTTCTAATAAAATTTGTAATTTTGAGTTTTAAAGTTTATCAAATTAATAGAAGTATAAACATAAAACTAGTTATAAATAATTTTGTAAATGGACAAACTCAATTTCTTTTTTAGTCATCTAAAGTTAAAAGTTTTAGTAAAATTAATTAATATTTTTTTATGATTTCATTGTAAGTTATAACGGATAAATATTTTGATTTTAAATACGTTAAGCTGTAAATTTGATAAGTGTTTTATGACACTTTTTTTCATACACATGTAAAATATTCTAACAAGCGATGAGTTCAATTTTTTAACGTATCTTAAGTTTATTACATTACAAAAAAGTGAGATTTTAATTTTTTTTAAAAAATGAAACAATATTTTTGTGGTCCGTTTACCACAAATGAGATATGTTTCGATCGAAAATTGGATCTCATTGGTATTTTATAAAATTATTTTTTTTAAATACTAGACAGTTTCCTTATGCAACAGGAAAAACCGTGAAGTCGATTCAAGACGATTCTCCTTCGCCTTATACTCTTATATCGTCATTATTCCTTTTGAGTTACCCGTAAGCATAAGTGAAATTTACAATAATTTTTATGACGAGGAGCTAAGATTATATATGCATTTAAATACTACATTAATATATACTTAAAAAATGTCTATTTGGGCGTTAAATATATAAATATACAATTAAATTACACCATTGGACACCCATTACGATTACAATTATATTAATTACCCATTTATTTTACTTATTTTAGATTTATTTATTTTATTACCCTACATTAAACAAAATATTATACTTATTTGTGGATGAGTCATTTCTCATTAGTCATCACCTATCAGTGGCAATCCAGGGATGGCCATGGGGCACCCCCCCCCCACCATGGACCGTGTTTTTATATTTTTATATTTTTTATTTGTATTAAATTATTATATATAATATAAAATAATTTTATTGCCCTCCCCTTATAGAAATTCTGGCTACGCCACTGTCACTTATGAGTTATAGTTTTTGTTTCATCATATTTTTAATTACAAACATAATTATAAACAAAATATAATAAATATAAAAAACAATTATTTTAATATCATAATATATTTATTTGTAAATAGTTGGTAATTTGTTTGTTTTTCCCAGCATTTCTCAATAATTATTATTGAAAAGTCACTAAAATATACCTCAGTATAATATAGATTTAATATAATATAGATACTACAAAGTAGATACTGGGATAATAATATTAGTGATAGACAATATTTATATTTTTACGTTTTTACGATTTTACAAGAAACTTATAATTTTTTACCGATAGACGATAATTGACAGACAACAATAATAATTTATTTATTTATAGTCAATAAAACAATAAATAATAATATCATTAGGTATATTTTCAATTAAAAATTATTTTTTAAACAATGATTATATACATAATACAAATAAACAATACTCAAATATTATAAACGTTCTCTTAAATGATAAAAATCTTCAATGTACCATTAATTTAGCAATCGATTGGTGGAGGGTGGAAAGAGGGGGCTACTACTCATATTCCTCAAACACCTGCTCTTTCGTTCAATGTATTAAAATATTCGCCTATTTATAATAATATTATCAGTATATTGTATATCTGACTGAATTTCACTTAGAATTGTTTTTTTTTATCATTACTTTCAAATCTTAATAAAAATATAACACAATATCATACCACCCATAGTCTCTCCAAAGACATAAAGGAGAAACGTCCAGAATCAAACACTTTTTATTTTTTATTTTTATTTATGCATTTTATTGCTTAAATTATATTTATTACAATTTTTTTTTTATTGTATAAAACCAAAATAAAACTAAATATTAAAAAATATTTTTTAAGCACTGTAAACATTACGTCATAAATGATGAAATTATAAAAATTTATTTAAATGACGTTTTTTGGGCATAATTTCATGCATTTTATGGAATGTTTAAGGTCATAAATATCCTCTACTCCAGGTTATCATGTAAGTATTAACACAGAATATATATACTTTTTATTCTTTTTCTGACATTATTATTTAAAGTGTTATTTATATTTTTAACCCTCTCTCTCCGTTTGACGTCTTACTGGACTGAAAATAATTATATTCTAAGATTATATTATGGAAAATCTTACGAAAGTAATAATATATAAAATACAACTGTGATAATTTGTATCGTTACAATGTTTATTTTTCTTTTTGGAACGATTAAAAATTTAATAAATAAATAATAATATATATAAGTTATTATATAATAATGATACTTTTTAAAATTTAATATATTTATACAGTCGTAGCAGTCATACTTGGTAAATATTTACTACTATTAATACTTACAAATATTTATAATAAAGTCTTATCAAAAACTGGAAACTCGTCAGGACGTTCAATTCAATGTCATTTATTTAAATGCTCTGATTGATGGTAAATTCTAAAAAAAAACAATAATATAAACGATTATCTTATGCATTTACAATATTCGGATGCATCATTCAATTTTCAGTTATCATTAATAATATTATCGAGGAAACGCTACAACAAAAAATATTTTAAAAAAGGCTATCACTAAAATTATATGATAAAAAAAACGATTATCGCGAGTACCCATCTAACAATAATAGCGAACGTCATATTGTGGAATAGAATACAATTAATACAATATTTATTTAATACAATTAATTAATTTGATTACAGTTGATATACTTAATAATATTAACCGCCCGATAATATTGTAACGAGATATTTTTTCCTTTATAAAATTCGTACATTTCAAAACTGATCAAATAGTGAAAATTATATTTTTTTTTCGTTGTAATGAAGTTACACTTTATTTTTCATTTTAGGTATTTTTTTTGTTCATATTATATTATAAAATTTCAATTATATATATTATTATTCATTTTTTACGATATGTAACAGTTTGTGATTTGATATATTAGCCGCCAGCAAATATTCAATCGAGACCGATACCCTAGATTAATGATAAATTTGTTTATAAGTACTATCCAAAACCTTCGGCTTAACAAAGATACAATATAATATATTGTAGCTATAAAATGCATACCAGACTTTTCAATTAAATCCCACGTTGTTCGTATTTTTTTTTTTTTTTTTTTTTTTTTTTGTGTGTAGTTATATTGTAACGATAAGGGTACTTGAAATAAATCAAAAATCACGTTTTTATCTTCAATCTTTACGAGTTCTTCCATTTCCATAAATATTATGTTTATTCGATGCAGACAATCGTCAATAGGCGGGTTTTACGAAACAATTACCATATGAGGAATTTTTATATATATATATATATATATACCAAATAAAATAACATAACTAAAAAATAATACTATTTTAACCTAACCAAGTGCTCGGTACCCATACGCATATATTATTATTAATATGACTATAGAAAAAAAACTCCGAATAAACCCGTCGAGAATGATCCAACGAAATAAATTAAAAACAACTATAAAAAAAAATAAATATATGTATAATGTGAAGTACCTACTACACTATACTATACCTACCTATATTATATACACACTAATATACATTTTGTCTGGGAAAATAATTGAAAACCAAATTTTTAAATTACTGTACGTTCTTAATTTATTTTAATATAAAATTACAATAATTATTGAAGACCGTATATATATATATGTGTGTGTGTATGTGTGTAGGTACTTATAATTATTATATTTTACTTAAAAATGTAAAACAATAAAAAAAACAAGATTTCTTATTATTTGTATTTGATTTTTAATGTAATGTTCATTTTGGATGATAATTTTAATACAAATTGATACTTTTAAATATAATTAAAAAATATCATGAAAACATTAAAGATTATTTTTAACTGGTAATACAATAGATTATGATAGTAATATAGTATATTTTATGTTTACTCCGGGTGACGATCAATTTTTTTATTTTATGTACTGGGGTAAAATCTTTTTTAAGATACCTACCTACCCACAAAAAAAATATGTTGAGTTTAACCTGCATAACTAATTTAGTACACTACTAAAATTTAAACTTAAAGTTACAATAATATAAAAATTATAATATTAAGTTTGAAAACTATTTAATATTATATATAGGTACAATATTTTATTAAGTATCATAATATTTTTCTGGACGCATTGATTTGTATAGTTGTTATCAATTTTGTATAAAACCACCTATTAAACAATCGGGATTTTTACTCCATTACAGAACCATGATCGGGGCCATTGTTTTCTTCTTTGAAATAATGTGAAACTTATATTTCTATGAATAGTTATGTGATTAAACACTGCCCTCTTCATTAACATTTGTTATTGGAGCATAATTAAAATTGGTCAATAGGTATAATCGGTGAAAAATGTTAAATAAGGATACACTTTCTATAAGAAATGTCGAAATTAACCAGATAAAATATCAATAAAAGTAATTTTTCAAATATGTTCATGTATAAAGTTAGAATGCTGATAAAATTAAAATTTGTTTTCAATAGTAACAACACATTGAAAAATGTTTTATTATTATTTAAAATATGGAAAATATCACTTGTTTTATTCTATATTTCTATTGTCTAATTGATGCAAGTTCGGTGTTTGGATTTTTCGACATTTTAATAATAATATTACAATTAAAATACGCAGCTCAAACAAAAAATCAGTACAGAAAATATGGGAGACCACAAATTTCCGTTTTTTGCAAGTAACACATCAGTGAAGGTTTATAATAATAGATACAAACATTTACTGCAGTCGTGAGCGTATACAGGAGGAGTGCTAGGTCCTTTGAATAACAACTCTTACGTACATTTTTAACATATATAACATATATAACTATAAATATAATAATCATAAAGATAGGTATAGCAATAAATTATTTTTATATATTAATTTGCACCCTCCCAAACAGACATTTTAGATCCTCCCCTGAGTGCAGTGTTTACGCCTTTTTAAAACTGAAAACAGATTCAAAAGGTAATGTAGTTTCCAGGTTAGACAAACGATGTAGTGTATTGTCATTCAACGATCATAAATCAGAGTAAAAATACTCGAAACTCGCAGATAAACATCGACCACAATCACGATCTAGCTATTGTTGTGATTTCACTAACAGGATATTATATTTGGTTTAAACATTTAAAACTATATTTATAAGAATATTAAATTAAATTTCTATTTTTGTGGACTTTTAATGTACTTTAAAGTCATTTAAAATCATTTTATGATTTTAGTGATAATTGAGTTTCTTCAAAATCTTAACTCTATTAATTATATACAGAATGTGTATATAATTGCATTTAATAATTACAATTAAAAATATGTGTTGAAATATTACAAAATAATTTTTAAACTAAAATACTAATATTTATATAATTAACATGTTTCTATAAAGACATTTGTACTCAGAGCTGTAGCAACCAACAAAACTTTAAAATGTGCCCATATTGAACTTTAAATAAGGCTTAATTCTAAAAAAAATTATAAACTATAATATAAATAAATAAACGATCGTCGATTAGTGATTCTCTCTCTAAAATCTCGTTGGGCGAAACGTGTATCTGGGTAAAACGATAAAGGTTGAATTTGGGGTGAAGCGGGTCGCGGCCATAACATTATACTGAGTTATAAATTTTATACCAATACTACCTAGTTTTATATTAGATTTGGACCCGTATAGCTGAATCTGTTGAATATCGCAGCAGGAACAAAACAACAATGAAATACCTATGTAAAACTGGGTGGGTAATCGAAGTCTATAACGGTTCGTAATAACTCGTGCGATAAATGCAGGTATCCTTTTTTTTTTTTTAAAAAAAAAAACACATTATACTTATTGTACCGTCTAAATTGAAATTGTACAAAAACTTTGGCGCCTGATGTATACCCTACCCTTTTTATATAATTATTATTGGAATGAATTGTTATTAATTTTTTGTGAACTAATATGATCGAGTGATAATATTATTATTGTTAATAAAGATTAAAACATTTTAATCTTCAAACAATTGGCTCTCCTTTGTTGAACAACTGCAAATAACTGAGTATAATTTTTTTTACTTATTTGCAAATACACATTATGTCATCCGTAATGCACACTGTTTTACTATTTCAGGCTACACTTTACACACATTTTGTCAGGTTTCATTATAATAAAGTGACTGAGATGTTTTTAATAATCATTTACAATCTTAGTAATCTTAATATATATATATAGTACTATAGTAAGTAGGTAACAAATTAATTTTAATTTTAATTCCTTCTATAAGGTAAAAATTACACAATCTAGTATTTTATCATGAGATAAAAAATATATTAGAATTTGTTGTAAGTGTTTTAAAATATTATTTATGCTGTCATGTATTTAGAATATTTACAAATAGGAATAACATAAAAATTTTTTTTAAGATCAATAATTTTACTAGTTTTAATTATTAATATAGTTTTTCGATGTAAATACAAAATGTAAAGCATTTTGTTATACCATTACGTGTATTACGTATATTGTTGAATTATAGACCAATAATATTTCGTCTTCTTGAAATGATAAAATTTACTATTTAATAATTAAAATTAGTTAATTAATTTAAAAATATTTAATATATAATAAAAAACATAAACATGTTTTTATTTAAAATATAGGTATGACAATAATTAATTTTATTTAATGCCATAATACTAATTTATCATTATTTATGATGATAAAAATGTATTGAATAGGTAATTATATTTTTATAATTGTCCAACATAATGAACCTAAATTGTACACACGATAATTACATCCCCTGCATGCAAACCACTGTTTGTATGGTACAAAACCTTTTTAACCACGTCGACAAAAATATTTTATACATATTCATAAATATGGTTGAAAATTTAAATGTAAAATTATTGAGAACAACAATAATATAAAATGATTTCAACAGATATTGATATACTTACAGAGATATCGGTGAACGAAATCCAGACGGTTTTAACAACAGACACGACCGTAGTACCGCACTACCGTTGTACGAATGACAAACCACACCTGTATGCCTGTATACCTCGTACATACGTCGACGTAGGTATAAAAGGTAAATAAGAGAGGAACAGGTAGTTTCATTTACTGTGTTTCGTTCAAGTCCGAAGAGGGACGATTATGTGGGGATAACTAAACATTATAACAATAATATTATACCGTTCAGGTTTTGGGAAAATTTTGGTATACTCATGTTTTATTTAACGTTTTAAACACGTATTTTACAAACAATTTATCATTTTAAACACTTCGAATAATAAATATTATCGAAATTATATCGATATATGAATACTACACTGCCTCTAGATTAGATTTTTGATTTTTCAAAATTCACAGGCAACAAGTAATTATTATAGCGTGTTTCGTTTTACACTTATAATATTTTAAAAACACTATCATCAATCCGAATGAGAAACACGGAGGAGAATAATTACAACGATATATTCGAGAAAATCTAAATACATTTTTTATTTCTGGAAACCCGACTAATATTGTTATTTTAAAAAATGTTTTTAAAATGTTTTTATTACTGTATACCTACATCATTTAATCTAGATAATCTCGGATTTCATACTGGGCAAGCCCAAAATACAAAATGGATACGGTATGATTGTATGATAAAAAATAAAAGGAGGAAGTCGTATGAAGCTATTTGCATGAGCCGATCGAGAACAGAGTTATTGACTTGTTAAGGTAATGTTAGAATGGATGAGAATAGTATGGAAATAGATATTCTGCGACGACTTAAAAACAAAAGGCAACTAGTAATAAATATGTAGGACAATCAATTTTAGAGAAATGAAATTGGACAGAAAAGCCAGATATTAAGGGTACGGAGGGCCAGAGTCGTATTTAGGATATTGTAAAAGAAAGAGAGATATAAAATGTACTATGGACATATATATATATATATATATATAATATGGTATGGACATTTTATTTTCTCACTATCGTCAATAATGCGCGTTTCTTAAAAATTATGGTGGTTAATATTATTAGTAAACATATAAATGTATAAAATTGATTTTTCCAAACAAATAATAGCAACCTGTAATATCAAACGCTTATTATTAAGGAAATTAAAAGCGTACAAAGTATTGCGGTATCGTTATTCTAAAATGCAGTGATATTATTGATACAGATATATAAATTTATGTCTGAAGACCTAACCTTTTTCGAGTAGACATCGAATCTAATTACCACAAAAAGGGTATGCTATGGGTAGAAATTTGCAAATAGTTGGTACTTTATTTATCTAATTTATCAAATTACTCAAAAGTTTGTCTTTGAGAGAAGGAAAACTGCCAGAAAATGATAGAAATTCGGCGAAATTACGGTTACCCTTAATTTGATTTTATATATTTCGTGATAACTAATTCAGTTTTGAACATAAGGACTTGAAATTTTTTTTGAGTATTTTCATATGTAGAATACACACTATGTAAACTTTTGAAACGGATTATCTATATTATATTTTGTATTATATTAGTATTAGCTCGGAATCGTATTTATGAATACAATATCATTGCATTCAAATCTTAATTATAATACACCAATAATTTTTCCGAGGAACGTTCTTCGGTCCACAGTCCCACTTTTTAAATTTGTACATTGCAGTGAAACTACTATTAAACGTATCTTATGAAATAAGATATAACATTAATATTTAAAAAAAAAAAAATTATTATTTTTATTTACGACTAAGTAACCCTATGTATGGGTATAAATAAGTCTAATGATTATAGAGTATATATAAGAAATGTGAAATCGGTGCAAACGGTGCATTGCACCGAGGTACATTTCGAGCCATCATAAATTGTATTATTATTTATATATACTGATAATAATAATTGAAAAAGATAATGATTTACAAAGAATATAAGTTGTAAATTATTAAAAAATAAATTAACTATTACAATAAACTTACGACCCTGTCATAATAAATTATCGTCATCTAATGTTTTACGATAACGGCTGATGTATCTACAAATAATTTTAGAATAATTTTGTTTTCCAAGTGTTATTCTCTGATTTAACAACACTCCTAGAGCATATTACAATTACACAAAATTTAATATGTATGTGTGTATGTCGAATGTTGACATGCATTTAAATGTTTTTCCAATGTAGTTCGATTTTTTGGAACAGTACAATTTATATTTAATTTCTATAGTTCATATACACCTGGTTGGGCACTTTTGACTATTGAAGATGAAATTAATAAAATTCGTAAAAAAATATTGAAAAAACTTTTTTATTTGCACTAAAAGAAAGATTTATAGACGTATTAAAATCACTTTCAATAATTATATTAACAAGTCAAAAGACAGAAGGAAAAAATGTAAGTAAATCATTAAAAAAGTCAATGGAGTCATTTGAATTTATTTTAATGATATGTCTTTGAGAAAACACTACCATTTCACATTATCGATTTATTCAACATATTTCTTAAATTTTTCCATCTAAAGTTTTGTCTCAAATCATTAATATTCAAAATGCTTGTAATCAGAGGTGCAGGAACTATTTTTCTTGAGGGGGGGAGGCAAAAATTTAAGGAAAATCATGATATATAGTATATTAAAATAAAATACAAATACTTATTGATTTTTGTAAAATAGGTTTAATTACTATATTGTAGATTAAATTAATAGTCTTATTTACCTAATTTAATTTTGAATATAAAATTAAAAACAATTTTAATGTTTTACATTTTTTAATTTTATTTGTCATACAACTTTTCAAAATTAATTTTATTACATATTATATTATATACATATAAAAATAATAATAATGTAATTTAAATATAAACTATAATTCTAAAATGTTTAAGTATTAAAGTAAACTGTTTTTAATGATAATACTGTAACTTTTGCAAAATGATATTTTCATGAAGACAGACGATTAAATATTACAAAAAACAATTTTAGAGTTAAAGTTTGCCTCCCAATTATTGATACTATTTGATTTAAACTATGTACACGATTTGTAGCATTGTATAAAGTTGCGAATACATTTTAATTTTTAATTCCTTGCATAATAAAAACAAAAGACGAAGCTGATATTATCAAAGTCACCTATGACATTATATGAAAATATAAAATAGACATAAGTTCCGATTACAGATGTCAAATTTTAATTTTAAAATCACTTATTTGTTGAAAATTATGGGATACGGACAGTGGGCCGAATCTTGGAGGCCGACATACCAAAATAACGAAAGTCATAATTTCGAATCACTTAAGACCGACAAAACCATATCGCCAAAAATTAAATAAGAGCTGAATTTTAAAAATGTGGTTGTTTTAACTAGATTTTAAGAGCAAAGCAAGAATTTTGGTTTCGCGGATAGCGAAACAATTAACTATCTACCTAAAAATAAACACGGTGACAACTATTTTATATCAGATCATTTAATACCTCACAAGTTACAATGGATTATATTATACAATAACAAGTCTTAATAATATGTATTATTCTCAAATATTATTATAAAATCTATAGCTTTAACATATATGAATACTGCACGTAATATAGGTCAAATACTCAAATATTAGTATCGCGTTAGTTCATCGTTTATATCGGTTGTGTTCTCCGTATTTTTATTTTTAAATTTGTAGTGTACTAATATACAATGAATAATGAAATTACAATTTTAAATAACAAATAGATTATTGATCGATATGTTATGATAAGTACCATTGACATAAAAAAAATTTATTTTTTCTACTGAAAATGAATTTTAAAAAATTAGTTGAAGCTGATTATTGAATAATGAATGGTATATTTAAGACGGTACCAAATGTTTGTTTATGACTGTACAGTATACATGCCCCAGTTGGAGAGGTTAATTCAAGAATTTTACCTTTGGTTTACGTATAAATGACAAATAAAATAAAAAAATCTTAGAATAATTAATTTCAATATTTAATTGATATCTGCGATAATTTCGACTTAGAAATTTTTATCGAAACTATTATAATAATAAAGAAAATGGTATTCAACGAACCTAAAACAGCGTTGAAGCTTGGCATAAGCGATGGAAAATTTTAATTTAATTTAAGTTATTTGAAAAATATTTGCGCTTAAATCGACAATGCTAATGGTGTTATTGTAAGACCGTACGCTAAAAGAAAATAATGGGATAATAATAATTCGGGGTTGGTTGATGTTTTAAACTAATGTGCAATAATGATTTTATCAAAAAAAAAAATATGATATGATATGATATGTTAACTTTTTTCTAAAAATCTTTAATATTTTCGGCAATTTTTGGTTTATCGCTTTGAAAATTTTGTCGAAGTATAATCACATACTACTTAATACTTTTACAAAATATTTTGAAAATCGTGACTGACAATTTTTTTTTTAGGCTTTTAAAGTTAAAATTCTTGAAAATCGGCAAAATTACGGTTTTATTATTTTATTTCTTGATAACTAAATAAGTTTAGTTTGTAGGAAATCGAAATTTATTTTAATTTTACATTCGTAATTTATACATGTGGTAAAATTTTGGAATGGATTATCAGTATAGCATATTGTAATATATTAAGTTTCGCTCAGAATCGTATTTTCTAATGCAATATCATTACATTCAAATCTTAAGTATAATAAACCACTAATTTCTCCGAGGACCGAAGGGATGAAAGAGGAACGTCCACAATTGACATTGCCACTTAACTTTACTTTTTTACTCTTTATGCACAACAATATAATATAATAATAATTATTTGCATTATTGATTTGTAATATATATTTTTTATTTTTAACTATGGACAATTTTTCATCGGCCCCATGTAACTATACTCGGTGGCCTTTTGTACCTGTCGGTCATTAGGTATTCATTGATATTATGTATGTTGGGGAATTTTTTATTCAGCTCGATCGTTGTCAACCCTTTGTACCGGGCACGAAAATTATACGTTTAGTACCTTTTCTGATATCGTAACTGTATGTATAATATTTTTGACTATACTTGTTATAGTAATAATCAGAAGAGATCGTTTTCAAGATTAAAATTAGTAAAAAATTATTTAATAAATACAATATCACAAGATAGATTTAGCTATATTTCAATTTTAAATATCAAAAGAGAACGGACTGTCAAATTAAATATAGAAGAAATAATAAATTAATTTGCAGACAAAAGGATCAGAAAAAATAATTTTAAAATCTAACAAATTAATATATTACTTTTTATAATATTTAAAAAAAATACAAATGTCATTATAAATGTATTGTTATGTCTAAGTGTCTATTATTATTAATTACTAAATACTAAACGAATTTTTGTATTGAATGAATAATAAAAAGTCGGACAATATTATGATGAAAATATACTTTTTTAAATGAATACCTATCAATGTAACCATTATATGAAAATATATAACCCTACAATAATATAATATAAGGAGGCCTGTTAAAAAAATTTGCACCTGGACCTATATAGCTATGTCATCGGTACCAGATCACAATAATGTACTTTAACCTTTGAATAGATATGGTCGTTTAAAATAATTAAATAATCAATAATCGAATAATCAAATGATTCCAGGTCGATTTGCATGTGCAGTATAATATAATGGTACCTATTCAATTAAAAAAAAAAAAATATGCACATACGAATACACATGTATTTTCGTGGTAATATACTTGTAATATAAATATAGTCATAATGTTATGAATTAGACATAAATTGAATTTTAAAAGAGTCAGGAAGTTGATTCCGAACGTTCCTCCTTCATCTCTTTGGTCTTCGGGAAAGTTAGTGGTGAATTTTTTTCTTACCTGCTTTGGATATATAACTTTTTTATATAACTATTCAGGAAAAAAAGAAAAATCATATTTTTATATGTATGATGAATTTATGAAGTATAATGTATAAACTACAGTCACAAAAGCCAAAATAATGTTAATTAACCTAACCTAACCTTTCAAAAACTTGTTAAAGATACTTGTAACAATTTTAATGTAATTAATGTTAACCAAAACACTTTACTTAATTATTTAAAACATACAAAACCTTTATTTTAATCACATGCATATTTATTAAGGGGAGGGGTCGAATGATTTTAAACCCTCCATGACCAAAAAAAAAAAAAAATTGCAATTAACAATATTATTTTGCCACCTGGTTTAGATTTTGCATTATAATGTATATAGATACAGAATATGTTTATTTTCATTTTTTTAAAATTTATTTTTTATATTATCAAACGGTGAGGGAGGGGTATAGGTTTCACGAAAGTTCTAAAAATAAAGGAACCTCCCTTTAAAAATTGCTAATTATGCATCTGATTCAAATAATTATTTATTTAAACAGTGACAAATCAAGCTAAAGTATATATTTTTATTTTAATATAGCGGGTATATAGTATGTGTCTATGTTATAGTTCATTCTACTATTCCAAAAAAATTTTATTTTACAAAAACCAAATTTAATATTGAACATACCAAAGTCTTCAGCTGTTTTATTTTGTTATAATAGTCCATTGAAAATAAAATAAGCAAAATAAATTATGTTAGAGATTTGGCTTCAAAATATGTTCCTCTTAATAATATTTGGTATTACAATAATATTTAATTTTTATAATATTTCAAATAACAATTCACTAAATGAAGACAGCGATAAAGATTACATTTAAATCTATCTATTTTATTTTACATAAAACATTTTTGAAATTTTTTAGTACTTTTATTGAGTAATTGTTCAATATTATTAACATTTGCTATTTTTTATTATTACTATTTTTATGTACGAGTATTGTATTGATTCTGATCTCTACACATAATTGGTAGATAATTTTATTGAAAAAATATATTGTATTTTGTTATTAACACATACTTTTTGTATTATATTTTTTATTTATTATGTAACTTATTATTAAATTTGTGAATTTTTTACCACTTTTCTAGTTTTTATATTTCGCTACACATATTCAGATACGAATTTATTATATACATATATAATACTTTTATAGTCATATATAAATTTTTCCCCTCGGGTAATATTATTTTATTAATACATGATTAAATAAATAACTTTATTTTAGAATGTTATGGTTATTCATAGTTATTTATGAATATAAAGTGTGTCTAAGTCCTATTATATTTTATAACTCATGTTGTATGTAATATATACATTATGGTTTTATATTATAATTATAATTATTGTTTATAATATTTAAGTGCAACAAGCCAACAACCAAACATCTTCAAAACTTAATTTTTTTTATTTTTATAATGATTATTTGATACTGGTGTAATAGGCATTTACAAATTAAATTCAAATATATTTTCTATTAATTTTAATACCAGTTTTATATCTCTCCTGAATTATTAAATAATTTTAAGATGTTAAGTTACTGCACACACCCATATGTCAATTTCTCTTTAGATTTGATTATAAGTGTTTAAGCTCTAAATTTACCCTGTATGCCACAATTCTTTTCTTATTATTATTATCATGTTAATTTGCTATAGGTACTTCACATTAAACAGTAAATTCTGCACTGATATGCTCTTGATAATTTAAAATCCATACCTTGTTTAGAAAAATTAGGTATTTGTTTAATATATATATCATAATAATAATATTAATATATAATATATATATTAGGTACATTATAATATATAAACGTTTTGATATTGAAATTATAGCGATCATTATAATAATGAACTAATTATTATATAAGTTGAGAAACGTTGAGATTTTATAATAATATGAGCGTAAATATATATATATAAACCGTATTGAATAATAGATAAACCAGCCATAAAAATGTAAGTATTGATTATATGTTATGGTAAATGTCAAGAAAAACCGTAAATACTTTAAATTAACGATTATTTATTATTATTATTATTACTATTAACTATCTTTGAGCTATTTAAGTGTGGAATTCGAATGAAAAGTAATGGACCTATACCATCTATATAATATTAGATTATTATTTTTTATTACAAATTTACACTATTTTTTAAATTTATTCAGTATCTGAATTTGCAGAATTTGTTTTGCAATTAAATCTGAATTAGTTGCATATTTTATAAGTAGTTTACTTGATTCTTGAGGAACTTTTTAATAAATTCTGAACCTCTGAAACAGATTTATTTGAACGTGTAAAGTGTGATTGAAGGACATAAAAATAGGATGAAGTGAAATGAAGCATTGAGTGTTTTGTATGATAAGAATATGCTGATACGATTGAAAGGTATGAATATTGGTGTAAAGATAGATGGTGTGAATGGACAAGATGAAGATGATCATAATATATGATGGTGAAACTAATCCTAAATAAAATGACCAACTATGTATATATAAATATGATAGGTAAATCGAAGAAGAAGAAAAATAGTTATAAATCAATAAATTATTTTCCATTGTCATTCAGCTCTTTAATAATATTAGATTCGATGGTGCCTTCACGATAAGAGAATAGGCAACTACATTTACTGCACTATCGACCATAAATGATGAAAACAAACTTAAATACTTTTATTATCTTTGAATATATTAATCATAAATTAAAACTAACATATATATATATATGTATATATAGAATTGGCCTGTAAAACACTAAATAATAATAACAAGTATTGGTCACCAACCAATATACTCGTAATAATAATACTCGTATATGTATAAGTGAAAATGCCTATATGGCTGTAAAAGACAATAATTATTAACTTTTACGATGCATTTTTTAGGAATGTACAATGTTTTTTAATTATACCTAATTTTATTAAACATACCTACAATATCATTATACACTGCTCAACCATAATGACACAAAATACAAACGACAAAATGGTACAAATATACAAATTTAGAATAAGTCCGACGACAATGACGTTTGAATATTATTATCGGCGCGATAAAATACGTAAAAAAATAGGGGAGCCGTGGCCCACTCTGCTCCCCTCCTCACCAATAAATGACGCCCCTGACGTAGTGAGTAATAATATTGTATGTTTAACATATTGTACATAATTGTACTTTCGGACAATCATTTTATATCATACTTATATTGTATTATTTGTATAAACGCTAATCGCCAATAAAAGTTTTACCAAAGCTAATCGTCTTTTACGTAATTATTCATATTTACTGTCAGCGCTAATCGCCCTCATATAATTTGCATTTTTACGTCATTTTTATTATTTTACTTTGTTATTGAATTTTATTATTTTTATAACTATTATATGTTGAGCCAAAAGGGCTTATTTACTATTTTTAATTGAGTAATATTATTTGTATTTAACAGCGCAAAGTGCCATATTATTATTGTTAACTTTGAATTATTTTATTATTTTTTATTGTTGTGCCAAACAGGCAATTATTATTATTATTATTTTGTGAATTTTACTCCTTTTGTTTATTTATTCGTTTATTTTGTTATTATATTTATTTATTGTTGTGCCAACTTGGCAATATTAAAATTATACATTATTCCTCTTAATTTTTTACACATATTTTTTTTAGTAGGTGATTTTTATAAAAGTATTTGTACTTGGTGTGTCCGAGCTTGCGCAAGTATTGTTTTTCGCTCTCGGCCCATTTATAGTTTAAGCTAAGGCTAACGTTCTTTTGAATAATAATCGACTGTGAATATGTTTTAATAAATTCTTTATTTAATCAACACATAAGAGAAAATACAGTACTCATTCAAAAATAATTTGAATTAATATCACAATTATCTGTGATTAGGTACGTTTTCAAATTTAACTTTTGAGATCGATTAAAATATGTATCATTAAAAAAAAAGTTCTTTTATTCTAAATATAATATATTATATAAATATATATTACGTATTATAATGAAATAAAATAATATTTAAGTATAATAAATTGAAATGAAAAATATATTAATTCAACTTTATTTTATTTAAATTATTAAACACAATATCTACGTTTCATAGCAATCTAGAAAATATGTTTATCATTTCTTCAGTCTACAATTATTTTTTTGATATTGATATTGAATAATTTCATTAATTTACTGCTAGGGAAATTGACTAAGGTAACATACTTGGCAAAATATTATGGTATTAGAGATATAGTATAGAGCTCATAAAAAAGTTCTACTCAACAGAATTTCCAACGATAGCTAAATTGAAAATTATATGTGTTGAGCGGTGTATATACTAACTCATATTTCTATATTTATAAATTTCAGCTGATAGATCTTAATAGAAATCAATAGCAACTAATATTTGAAATTAGAAAAACTTTAATTATATTAAGGTCAATTTTGTTAATATTGCAAATTCCAGTAATAATATCATTTCATATTATATTAACTTTATTGTTTATTGGTTATAATGATTATAAAATTGTGATCTATTTTTTCAAGTGTGACATTTTTCCCTTTTTTATTCTCTTTGCTTCTACTAATTTTTGATAGGTGTATAATTAAATAAGACAATTTACTTAACGTATAAAGTACATTAGTACCTATGTCAATATGTTAACAAAAAAACCTATTTAAAAAGTTTAAAAATTTATTTATTTACAATATTATGATTTTAATAATTAAAACTAAAACAAAAACTTAACAATAATAATTTTCTACGATCAAAACTCAATTAGTTATCACGAAATTAAAAAATTTCTATTATTTATACCCGAAAAAGTGTTTTCATAGATCAAAAAAAAAAAATCTTTGTAAAACCAATACATTCTTCGCTTCGCTCAGAATCTAAAATTATATAGTTATATTAAATAAGTTTTTTTTCTTAAGCGATGATTTATTACTTTAAATTAATTTGAATTGATAATTTTCATTTATAATTTATAATTATAATTTGAGAGTTGTATAAGTTAAATAGGAAACCTAAAATTCTCTCTGGAGCTATGTAAATTAAATAGAGAACTCGAGATTTTTTTTTAAATCCTTTTAAAAATTAATTTTCTTTTCATTTCTGAATATTTCAACTAATACTTTTATTTATCCAGTTTTATATATTCTTGTTTATAACATTCAATATTATGCTCTAAATTTGTTACAATTTTTTATAATTTTATAAAAATATGATTAAAAAAAATTAATGACTAAATTCTTAACATATTTATTTACTAATAATGAAGAAAGTTAAAACTATCATATTTTGATATTATAAAATACATATTAAATTTCCATAATGAATTATTTGTCCATGCTTTTTATTTTTGAAATCTTTAATTTACATATATATATGCCTTGGAGATTCGGAAAATGATTGAATCTCTCAAGTGGTCCAGCATTCAAACCTTAAAATTATACACAATTTGAATAATTTTTATAAATAATATTATACAATTTATTTTTGTTTTTGCATGCAGTAACTTTTCGTTATATCATTTATTAAATGTGTATGAAATGTATAATAAAATGTCAAATTATTTGGTGTCAAAAAAAGATGATTATTCTAAGTGTTTGGTTGTTGGTTTTCAAAATTTTTTTAATATCTCATAGTCGTCTGTTTTTATTATATACACAGATTACAATTTTATCGTTTTACATTATTCAATGTTTTAATGTCAGCTGTAATGTTATTTTGTAACATCATTATGTAGGTATAACTTTAAGTCAGCAGAAGTTTTAATTACACAAAAATATTGATAAAGATGACATAACTGATACAATTTAACTATTATAATAATATTGATTTACATAATATAAAAATATTATTTATATGCTGATATGTATTAACTATAGTTAGGTAACTTTAAAACATATAATTTTTTTATTAACAAGTAAAGTTTAATTTAAATTTAATTCTTTACTTTATTGAAATATTGCAAGAAGTATTTGTCAGTTTTCTGATACATTTAATATACAAAGATAGTCCATTGATATAGGTAATATTGAAACCAAACGAATAGTTGAAATATGTGACTACAGATCGCGCAGATCGTATTAACAATAAAGAATTAATAAATTAATGTTTAGTAAAAATTAAGTTTAATATTATTTATTTATTTATATGCATAATTATAAATTCATTCAACAGTTTTTGTTTTTTACTAATATTTTTCATTAATTTTTCAATATACCTACTTAAACATAGTTATATCTTTATATACCTATTTTTTTTAAATAATTATATAGCTATAATGAAAAAATATCTATTTTATATGAAATTATATATATATATATATTAACTATTTGTATAGTTCTATAATATTAATATTAATTTTAATTTGTGTACTTACTTTATTATAATTATAATGTATTAATTTTTGTTTAAATATTTTAAAAAGCATTTATGTTTCTATATTCTCTACGTATACACCTATATATCTTTTAAAAATTACACCAATTTTAATTTATATTTGTATATTTGTAAGTGTCATCTCATATTTTAATTGAATTATTAATTTCATAATGTAACTTAAATATATTTAATTATTAATATTAATATTAAAAAAGCGGGAAGGCTGATTGTGGACGTTCCTCCTTCGTCCCTTCGGTTCTCGGAGAAATTAGTGGTTTATTATAATTATTAAGATTTAAATGCAATGACATTGTATTGCATTAGAAAATACGATTCTGAGCGAATCTCAATATATTCCAATATATTATATTGATAATCCATTCCAAAATTTACCACGAATGTAAATTACAAATGTAAATATGCAAAATAAATTTCAAATCTCTACGAATAATATTCAAGGAGTTATCATTTCATGATAAAAATTGTCAGTCACGATTTTCAAAATATTTTGTAAATAAATTAAATAATATAAAGTAGATTTGTATAAAAAATTGATACCGTTAAATCGAAAATTACAGGTAATATAAAATATTTTTGAAAAATATTCAAAGCTCTATATTTGTCCAAAAAACAAACCAATCCTTTTCAAAATTTTATTAAACATAAATATTATCTATATTAATACTCAAAAAATTTTCAAGGTCCTACGATCAAAATTCAATTAACAATAAAAAAAAAAAATTAAAATGACGGAAACCGTAATTTTACCAATTTCCGCTTCTCAAGGAAAAACTTTTGAGAAATTCTAAATAAAGTACCAACTAGATGAAATTTGGTACGGAAAAGGTACTCTATTTATGGTCATCGGACTATTATTTCTACCCGAAAAAATGTTTTCATAGATCAGAAAACAAAAAAAAAAAAAATAAAACCTATAAAATAAAATTGTCAGTCACAATTTTCAAAATATTTTGTAGAATGATATTATTATTATAAATACTATAAGTAGTATATTATTGGGCTTCTGTAAAGTTTTCAAATCGATATACCCAAAATTGAAGGTAATATTAATTTTTTTGTCAAAAATCTCTTAGCTCTATATTTTGCCAAATAATCAATTAATCTGTTCCAAAATTTTACCACACTTGTATATTGCCAATGTAAGTACTCAAAAAAAAATGTCAAGTCCCTACGATCAAAACTTAATTAGTTATCACCACGAAATAAAAAATAAAAAATGACGAAAATCGTAATTTTGCCAATTTTACCAAAAGGACACAATTTGCTACCGAAAGCATACCCCACTTGTGATAATCGGACAATTATTTCTATCCAAAATAGTATTTTCATACATAATAAAAATAAAAAAAACATTGTAGAAACAATACATTCCTCGCTCCGTTCAGAATCTAAAACAATAACTATAACAACAAAATAAAATATAATCAAAATACAAAAGTTGTATATATAAATAAATAATAGATAAGGTACTATTTATATGTAAATAAATTACATGTTTAAATTCATTAGGCGTATATTATTAATATTTGTGTTTACGCGCCAACTATAAATCTATAATACTACATCTAGCGACCCTATCGGGGTCCAATACGATGTATAAATTGGTTGCCGTTTTTTTTCACGGCGTAAGCTATCTATGTATATTTAATCTATGGTTTTCTCTACTAGTCCTATCAATAAGATATTATGAAATATTAATCTTATAATGTTACGTTATAATATGTATGTTTAATTTATTGTTACATTTGACAATTAATTTGATAAAATTGTAAGTGCTCCGACCTATGCAAAATAAACTTGTATGTTAATTCAAATTAATGTAAATTTTTAAAATAGAATAATAGGAAGTACATACCTAAGTTTTTGTTAGTCATTTATACTTATGTGCATGCGCAAGTAACCTACTATTTGCTGCTAACTCACAATAAAAAGATCGTTTTCCACACAAACACGAGAAAAGATAAAATTGCCTAAATACAACGCCTGAAAAAATTATTTCAATTCAATATTTAAGTTGTCGACGATTTCCGCAGGCGCGTGTTTTAGTATTGGGAATACTCGCTAGTCGCTAGCGACCGCGTAGACTAACGTATAAAAAAAAGTATCTCTGCGTTTCGTAAAAAACTGTTAAGGCTAATTATTAATTATTATTTATTACAAAAAGGATAAAAACAAGTACAACAATAGTACTGTTATGTAATAGTATAATGTACTGTTTTAAAAACTGTTTATAATTCTTCAGCCACCAGTATAATATAATAATTGTAGCAAAACGTAATTCCATCGAAATGGCACCGATATGTACTTTATTTGATGGGCCGAATTATAATAATCAAATACTATAAACATTCGCTCAATTTGAGCATAAATTTTATGATCTAAATATCTTAAATTTACACTTTATGTACTATAATCTTTAAAATATATTAAAATAGCATAAATTACTACGATATAATAGTACACTCTGTTATTTTCTTTATATCATATCATTGAATAATATTTTAAAATTTAAATTATTTATTTTTAATAATTGAATATTCACCAAAACATTCAGAAGGCCAGGACCATCCGGTAGATATCCTACCATCAAAATAAAATACTGGGGCGAATAGCCTCCATAAATTTACGTATTTAGCCTTCGACGCCACTGTTCTATCGTAGATGATAATATTTTTATAAGTACAAGTAAATTATTTATGTTAAAAAAAAAAAAAAAAAAAAAAATATATGCTTAAAAAATAATAAGGGACGCAATTCGGATCCACCAAATTACAGTTTATGTAGATTTATTAAAAATCTAATGTTGTACATTTTTAATATTTATTTGTGCTATAATTAATTAAAAAATAATTATTATCGATTTGCCTTCTATTATGTTTATTTAATCAAAAAAAGGATTATTGGTCGTAAAAATTCGATGATCCACTATGGTTGAAGCTTGAAAGTATTCCATAATAAGCTTTATATTATATTAGTCAAATATTATTAAGTACTTTAATATTACGATAATACAATTTGTCTGTAATAAAAAATGTATCTAAAATAATTTACACTACCTATTCGAGGTAGATCATAATATGTTTGGTACCTATACGTTATATGTATACAAATCGATAATTAATTAAATTATCTTAATTAAATTAATTAATTAATTAATTAATTATTTAATTAAACGAGTAATCCAAATATTTTTTTTTTTTTTAATTAAGTATTTATAAGTTATAACACCTACTTCTATAAATATTGCAATTTTAAAATTTATTATAAGTCGAGTATTGGTTACGTTTTATTAGAATTAGATGTAAAAATTATTTGTATTAGTAAATAAAACAACATATTATGTATAGAAATATTTAAAATAAATTAGCAATTACCTAATTAACTTTAATAATATTAATTAGTTAGTCATTTTGTTTTAAATATTAATAAATGAGTATTGGACAGCAAAAATCGAAAAGTATTTATTTCTTAATATTATGTTAAATTTTTCTTTTTTAGTTAATAAATAGTTTATGCATGATTTAACTATTTGTCTTATTCATTCGTATAAGTTATTGTAAATATCCTAAGAATTTTAAAAACTAATACATTAGTACACGTTAAAATATTATTTTCAACAAATATATCAAATTAAAAATTTAATACATAATATGGACTACGAGTTGTAATATTACATCAATTATAAATTGTTTATTTATTTTTTATCAATAAATATAAATATAATAAATTAATAATATGGTTATAGTATTTATGAACGTTATTTTTTAATATCTTTGAAAATCATTTTATTCATGAAAATCTAATAAATGTACATTTTATGCTATAAAATTAACGAAAAAGAAAATATAAATATTGAAAATGAATGTACATCATACTGATATATAGTAGATACGTATGTAAAAAATAACGACTAATGTAACAATTAATGTTGCATACATTACAACTTAATTCCTTATTGTTAATAAAACAAGGTATAAAAATAATATGTATTCGTTTAATAGTCAACAGACATAAAAAAAACCTAAATAAATAATTACATTATTTTAGATTCTGAACAAAAAAATTACTTTTACGAAGATGCGTTTTCTTTTTTTAAAATGACATTCGGACATAAATACCAAAAAATGGTTCAATTACCATTAGTACCTAAGTATATTTTCAGTAGAGAAATGCATAACTTATAAAATGCATATTTAAGTTAGCAGTACTTATTATTTAGATCATTTTTCGAATTTCTCTAAAGCTTTTCTTTGGGATTAAGGAAAACTACCGAAAAATAGTTGAAAAACGGCAAAATTCGTGGAAATTATATTTTTAACGAATATAAATTATTTTATAATGAGTAACTAATTTTTGTGTTGCACATTATTTAATAAATAAATAAAATGTATAAAGAGTAGCATTATCAATATCCATATTATTGTGTATCTGACTGAGTGCCATTCAGAATCGTTTTTTTCAAATTCAATATCATTGCAATTTTTTAAACAATTATAATACAACACAATAATATTTCACCACTAACTTTTCCAAGGTTGACCCTTGGAAGGGGATGGAGGGGAAAAGTTCGGATTCAGTGACTATTTAATGTTTGTAATAATACGAATAAAATAAGCAAATTGAGTAAGTACATATAAAATTATAAACATAGCACAAACAACTTTTAAGTATATACCCTAAAGAATTTGCACAAACTAATTTAACATTTTATTTTAAATTATTATTATAGATATTCTTAGAAAAAAAAAAACGGGAAAAGACGAGATAAATGGAAAAAGGAAACAAGAGAAAATAATAAAAGAAAATTACATATAAATAATATAAAGAAGAGCGTAGTGGAACAAAATAATAATAGCAATAATAATAATAATAAAAACGTATAAAGAAATTTACGATGATAGACCCTAAAATGCTGAGTATAAAATTTGGATATAAAGAGAATTGAAGTGAATGACGAGTGACAACCGTGAAGAAGGGTGGATACGCGAAAATAATATATTCCTTAGAAAGCAGAAGGACAATATGGTATAGAAGAGAACGTGGTTTATGTCAAAAGCGTGCTCTTGTAAGTAGTATATTCAGTACCAATTCTTTAGACACATTGGTTCCATTCTTTTTCGATGCCTTTTGTTAAAGGGACCCGCATCGAACATAATCATATATCCAGTACCACGTCACATTGTCATATAGTTTTTAACGATACGAATGATCGAATGGCCACTTTTTTTTTCATCTTCTTCTTCTGAGTATAATATTATATTGTTATACGAATTATGATGGTATAACATTGTAGTAGGTACACGAACAGTATATTTATTGACGCAAACGTACGATCGCCGCCGAAAGCCTGAAGCATTAGACGAGAATATTATGAGTTTATGATATTATGTATAACAGAATAAAGACGATTTATTGTTGTTTTTATCATACTCGCAACCTAGTGTGAAACAACGATTTATGCGTGAGAGTAATAATACGATCTTTAGATCGTGTGTGTGAACCATTTCTATACGGAGAAATATTCCAAGAAAGGCCATTATATTAGATATCCCGACGATATCGAAAACTGGTATATCGAATATATGTATATGGTGCAGTAGGTACATTCGGTTACTAAACTCGGTTATAAACCGTTTACCATATAATATTTTATAGTGTGTACCTACTATAAAATAATAATAATAATATACGTCTACACATTATACTATTATAACGTGCAATTATAATGTCTACTGAATAATATATTACAAACGATTTATAACATTCTACGCATCGTAAAATAATATTTTAATGTTATTACTAACATTATTTCGTAGGTGTTTACAATCTCAAAGTTCAATAATGCAAATAATAGACTGTTTATTAAAATACAAAAAACTCGTGTCTACGTTTTTCTCCCTTATATAACATTTGGTTTTCCTAAATTATAACTTATAATTTAAATTCGTATTATAAACAGGATGCAATATGTAGACCATATTGCGTCTTACAGTTAAAGATAATAAATAAAAGCCTATGTTTATTATACACGCTCTCGTAAATTCATAGAGGTTTATGGTGTGTTTCGGATTATCCAATTCGCAATGCTTTTTAGAGAAAAATTAATAATTTTAATTATAGTCCCACAAGAACACAAATGTGATTGTCATATTCCTAGTATTGTTTATTGCTACTTATATTACTTAAAAGGTCAATACTACGGGAATTATTAATCTAAAATATAATATATTAACATACTTGACCGCAGTATACCTACTTTTTAAGCGTGTGAGCTGAGATAAAAACGTAAGTCCTTAACAAGAGGATAAAGGCGAATTCACAAAAGCCGAAGTGTGCTTTTCATAAAAAAATCTAACATTTTCCAATTCCGATCTAAAAAGATATACCTATCAAATTCCGTATAACAATATTTTGATTAACGGCCGTGACGTTAATAAATCATTAAAACGCTCGATGTTATGTTTAAAAGTTTTAAAATTTATAATTCGTTTACGTATTGTATTATAAAAACAACGTGTGGACGGTATATTTTAGTTTGCCGCCGTCTCGGCCGGTCCCGTGTTGCCGACGTACGCGACCACCACGACGGGCGACTCGTCCCGGGTGTCGTCGCCCGTCTGGTTGCCGTCGGTGTGCGTCTTGGTGTACGTCTGAGCGGCGAAGCGGGCGGCCACTTCGGCCAGATGGCCGGCCGGTTCGATGTGAACCGCCATTTCGGCCGCATGCACGGCACCGGGATGCTTGCAGTGCGCCTCGGCCGCCGCCAGGTCGTACGCGGCCCGCCTGGCCGAGTCGTCGCGCCCGTCGCCGCCCGTGGCCGCGGCCATCCAATGTTCCAGGTCCAGCCCGAACAGGGCCGAGTTGAGCGTGCCGGGCTCGCGGTTCCGGCACGACTTGTGCTTGGGCACTTGGGCCAACAGGTGCTTTACGTCGCCCTCGTCCACGTTGCCCTTGCGGGGTTTCAGCAGCGCTGACAATTGACGGTCCGCTCGTTTTATCGACGATTCGCCGACGGGCCTGTCCACGCAATATTCGACGGCCGCGGCCGGAATATCGTCCACGGCCCGTTTCGGCAACAGCGGACACTCGCAACTCACGTCCGGTTCTTCGTCGTCGGACGCCGGACACGAACACGTTGCCGGCGAATCGAACAATCGATTGTATAGATACGTCAACGCTTCGTACTCGTCGTTTTCGTCCGCGATATCTTCGCACTCGGTTTCCTTGCACGGTCCGCACAATGTGGCCATTTTTTTGTATTTTTTTACACAATTAAGTTATACGTGGACTACAAGAAAATAAAATACAATTAAACAAAATAAAATATAATTATACACGATAATGTTATATATTTAGCTCGTCAATTTACGTCATATTTACTCGTCAAAATCACTTTGGAAACGATAAATCGCACTACAATGTTGTTTACGCATTCGGATTCTGTTATCAAAAATATTTATAATCACAGACGTAACTAGGTTTTTTTTTTTATTTTAGCAAGAAGGATCCAATATCGCATAATTTTTAATAATCACACTTAAAAACTTAAAACGAGCAAAATATTTAAGGATGGGCTAAAAACGGTTTAGATTTGGCCTTTCTAAGGTCGACTGTTGATCGATAAGACCGTCAGTTTATCAGTAATATTTACATTTTAAATAATATGCCTAATTCAACTTACCTAAATTAAGTTTATGGAATTTATTTTGATTAATATTACTTTTACGTACAGTTATACTGAATATAAGGGACATCAAGAACGCCTTTGCAGTATAAAAAGTACAAAAAATAATAATTACAAACACGATACTATATCTCTGATAAATCCTTTATCACGTCTCAATCAATCATTAATATTATATAATAGCTAATGTGTTAAAGTTGATTCAGTGAAATTTGTTAAACACACGTAATTATAGTTTAAACTTTTTATTATTATCATAATTATTTCTAAAAAAAAAAAAATTATAGATGTTAAGAATAAAAACAATATGTCACCGTTGATAACGAAATGATTAAACATAAATCAAAAAAATGTTGAAACTTAATATTTGAATACTTAATTATTTGAAATAAAAATAATAAAATATTTCATTGGTACATTTTGTTTTACTTATTTACTGTTAAAATTTGATAATTTTTTTGCCCGTAATGACAAATAATAATTTCTAAAATCAATCGTCGACGTTTATGCTCGCTTCGGTTAAAATAATTAGAATAATAAAAATGAAGGTCAGCACGAAAATAATAATTTCTATTGGAAAGCTGAGAACATTGACAAGGAGGTCACAGAGGCCTGCTTGGCTCTTAGGATAATAAACTACTTACTTTATTTTCAGTCGTGTTAATTAAAACAAATAAAAATCAATAATTAAAAGTATATTTTATAATGAGTTTTCATGATAATTGTTTCGTTAATTAAAATAATATTTAATTAGTAATAATAAAGTATTTCTTTAATACTTTATAGTTCGTAGTTATATAAGTCAACAGAAATTTATATTTCTTATCACCAATATGATATAAATAATAAACGAATAATAATAATAATTAAACTTTTACATAGGTTAGATATCCACAGCCGCGAATCCCGCGTATATTTACAGGTGAGGCAGATGAAAAATGTAACTTTTTATATATATTACAGATAGACCAGTGCTTTAATTAAACATACTTTTTAAAAATATTTTAATGAGTCCCATCTAATTATTTGAAGTGCCTATAGGTTTGGTTGAATTCAATCATTGCAAGTGATACTACATTTTTTTAAGTAGTCCCCTTTCATTTATTTTTCCAATTTAAACACTGAATTTGATAACATATTACTGTATAATAAACGATATTGAATTTTCTTATTTATTCAAAACGTATAAGTTTTAATCGACAAATTTAATATTTAATATAATGTCTATATATATATATATATATATATATATATATATATATATTTAAATATATAAAATATTTTATTTATACCAAAGTAGATTAAAACATTTGATATAATAAGTTCGTATAGGTATAAATAATAAAATCAAGTATTCGTGACTCACAGTATAATAATATATGTATAATATACAAAAAATAATATTACTATTAAATATAATTTATTCTAACGGTGGTGAGGGGGTGCCATTACCACCCAGCCACTAAACCACATTAATCGTGATCGTATCAAATAATTGTATGTATAAGTTGTTTTTAACTAGTTAAGAAAATAATATTATGGAAAGAATAACGTTTCCACGATTTCCAAAACTATCCAAAGAAATTATATTAACATATTATATTATATGATATAAGTTACTATAAATCCCGCAATTGATGATGGTATGATAATTTATACCCGTGGTACTGTTTACTGTTTAGGATCGTAAACTTCTTAGCCTTGTTACGTCACTGTTTTTATAAAATATAAACGTGTTTAGAAAAAAAAACCTCGAAACTAATGGTTTGCTAGCCACATGTTATAATCAAAAGACGAAAAAAATGTGTTCGTTCCTGCTGTGCGAGTGTAGCGATCCTGGGCGTACCCAAATGTAACTTAATAATTTATAGGTAGGTCACAATTGTGCTGCAGAGTCGTGTTAATACGTAGAAATCTTCCCACCGAGATTATATTTGACGCCGTCTAGAGCAATGATGCTCAACCTGGGAGGTCTCCAACAAATTATTAAAAGCTATTTTTTAAATTTTTTTATAATAGTTACCATCTATACATTGTGTGTATACAAAAAAAAAATATGTTTAGGGATAACTAAAAAAATAGAATATTTAAATTTGGGGATCGTCGAGATAAAATAGTAGAGAATTAATGGTCAAGAGGAATTGTATATGAAGAATTCGTTATTTCCATTTAAGTCGTAATTTTGCGAACTTAGAGATTGGACACTTTTTGTTAAATTTAAAAAGTGGAATATTTCCAATAATTTTCAAAACTATTTGACAACGATGGACAACTTCATTGTCAAATGGTGTTTTTCAAAACGCCCACGATTAGAGAATGTTTAATCTATTTAATTTTTATAATTTTATTAATGTTTAGGTTAGGGTAAGTTTAACAGTATTAATGTTATATTTATTTATCTAGTAAAGCAGTATTATAGTAATCAATTTTTGTTATTCAAACGGTAACTTATAAGAATTGTAGGGTGATATACCAAAACGTATAGTACTATTGCCAAAATGTATGTTGAAAAAATGAGTTATACAACAAAATCAATGGGAAATATGGCAAAAGAAAAGATTGAAACCATCAAATTTAATGAAAAAGTATAAGTACTATTTTCCGAAATATAACTTATAAAACTGATTTTCATTACTCTGACTAGGACAACACATAAACCTATTGACAAACAATTTTAACAAAACGTACTAAGTTATTTTTATTTTACTCGATACATTATAATATGCTAGAGAATAACGTACTTATTTCACTAATGTTTTCAAAACTTAATAAATCCAAATTATATCATTACATACCATTATGTAAAATGCCCAATATATATTATATATTTTCATTTTTTTTTTCATTTAAACGTACTATTTCCATAGTTTAAAAATTGTATACACAATAGAAAATTATCATTCCTGAACAAAGTAAACTAAGACAATAGTAATTATACTAACCTATAAGTTTTGGAATGTCACTTTATAATTTTAATAATTAATTTCATTTATGTTATTTTTTTATTTTATTTATTTATGTAAAATCAAACGTATAAGTAGTTTATATTATTACGTATACCTACTCTGGAAATTATTTTTTTATATTTAAAATCGTACCGATATGGAATTATAATATAACCAATATATTATATTATAAAGTTTCTTATCGTCTTATTTCATATAATATAATAGGTAGTATTGTAGATATACAGAAATCTCAAGAATTTATGACCTTAACATAATCAGACGGATAAAAAAGGATGTTTTTTCTACTTAAAATCTGGATAAAGAACTAATATTATAATGCCGTGTGAAAAACATCGGTTGAGTGTAAAATATTATTATTACCACCTGCCCGTGGAATGTGGTGTTATGCTGTATAGGGCTTCTCTTTTCTATATAAAATTGTTATCGACATAATAATACTATTATACGCAATTAGAGATGTTAAATTTCAGAAATTTAATTTTGAAGAAATTTCAAAAATATATGTTTTTTTAAAAATTTAATTTTAATTTAACTTATCAAACATAATTTTTTTGTTAATTAGCTTTAAAGAATTTAAAATTAATCTTTAAATTGAGACAAATATTTTATTCCCTAATTTGTTCTAATTTTTAAATGGTATTAGTAAATTTAATTTAAATAAATAATAATCAATATATATATTTTTAAATAGACATAGACTCAATTCTTTATTATTAGTCTTATTTAGTCAAAACAATTTATTTTATTTTATACTTAAATAATAAATATTATTCAAAAGTTCAAAACAATAAAAAAAATGTATGGGAAATTTAAAAAAAAAAAAAATGTTTTTTCAATTTTATTTTCAACTTCAAGAAAGACATGAGAATATTCCATATTTAATAATAATGACTAGTTAATAATAATAACTCAACAAGAGTCAAGAATACAGGATTGAATAATATTTTAAACTTTTAGAGTTAAATATTACGAATATACTTATTGTTAAGACTCTGTGTCGCTGTATAACACTATAACGAATTATCTAATCAGTAATCACACACATTAACATTTTCCCGGTAATATACGATTACAAGTACTTGATTAGAGATATCACAATAACCGTGTTGCTAATTTATAAAAACAAAATAGTTGTACGTAAAAAATATATATATTTATTTATTTTGTTAAGAAATTTCTTAAATGGAAATTTCTAAAGTAGAAATTTCTTACTCACATCACTATACGCAATACATGATTAGGCGACTTATTGAAAGAAAAAAAAACAAAAACCGATAATATTCAGACGACTTATTGTCTTATGTCTAGACATAATCACCTAACTATTTAAAATAAATACAACAAAAATCGGTAAAAACTAAAAAGTATTTCAACATACAATGACAGTCTTCTAAAGATTAACAATACTTTACATTTTTATAAATAATTTATATTTTTTAATTTATATTGATATTTTAAAACAGGAATTTCAAATATTGATGTGAAATCTTAAAATTTGAATGCGTATAAAAAAAAATAATAATAATGAACACATCCAATAATTTATATAATAATACATTGATATCAATCAAAATTAAAATTAATAATTTAATTTTTTGAAGAATGTTAATTTTCTATATTTAGGCATTAATCAATCTAACAATTTAACCTAACCTAAATTTTATTCTCATATGCAGAATAATTTAAAAAAGTCACTCCGGTCAAATTTGCATTTATCATTATGGCTACAAACCTGTTACTTTCATTCTATGAAATAAATATCGCAAGTAAATATCTAATAACCCTGTAAAATGCTCAAACATTAATATTATAAAACATACATTTATTAAATAAGATTTTTTATATATTTCTATAATTTTATGTGTTTGTTTTAAATATTTAGTCAGATAACAAAAATGTTTAATTCATATGATTCGTATTATAATTAAGTGCATTTACTCAAAATTAAAATGTTCAACTTGGAAAGCTGGATACTAAAAAGATTGTCAATCTTAAGAGAAAAAACCGGAAAGGTCGATTCCGGACGTTCCTCCATAGTCCCTTAACTTAATAAATATGACTTACTATCTTTAAATGTTGTATACATATTTAAATCTGAGAATATTTATAAATAATTACTCGATATTTATCTAAAAGTTTGTGTAATAAATATAATAGTATTTATAAATAAATCAATACAATAATATGTTATGTATATATCATAAAGGAAACAATTTTGTAAGTTTATAAACAATTTTATAATCAAATTATCTTTCAATATTGAGAGATACTTTATTATCCTACCACTGAGAATATTAATTAACTTAGTGATAATAATAATTGAAATATATATACCTAACATACATATTAAAATTATTTTATTTTATTATTTTATTTAATTTTTAAAAATTGTTATACAAATTATAACAACGTGTTTAATCTACCTATAATAATACTAAAAACAATTTTCAAGTCCCTAAGGTAAAAACTGAATACGTTATCTCAAAATATTTAAAATTAAATTCTCGCTAACTGAAATTTTGCTATTTAACCGTTATTGTTTGTAATATTTCATATACCAAGTAACAATTTTAGAGAAATTCTAAAAATGAGCAAAATAATACACAAAGTAGATTCAATTTTCAAACGAAAGCATATCCTATATCTGGTAATCAGACCATTTATTTCACCTAAAAAAATTTCTTTTAAGAACACAAAAATCAAACATATAAATTATATTATAAATAATTTATAAAAAAATGTAAATGTATATTCATATTTCTATATATTTTAGACTAAAACGAGTAAAGCAAGAAATTTCGTTTAAGAAATTTTATTTTGAGTAGAAATAATAGTCGGAATATCACAAGTAATATATGCTTTCGGTTAAAAATTTCATCTACTTGGTACTTTATTTTCTCATTTTTCGAATTTCTCGAAAGTTTTTTAGAACAAGAAAAACTATCAAAAAAATAATGGAAAAACGTCAAAATTCACAAAAATCTTATTTTTGGCGAAATTTAATTTATATTTTTCATGATTACTAATGTAATTTTGAACATTAGGAAATTATATTTTATTTTTTAGTATTCTTATAGATAGTTTACATACATGGTAAAATTTTGGAATGGATTATCAGTATAATATTATATTTTATATTTGACTAAGTTTCGCTAAGAATTGTATTTTCAAATGCAATATTTAAATTAACTCAAATGCATTCCAATCTTAATTATAATAAACCACTTATTTCTACGAGAAACGTCCGGAATCAACCTCCTTGTTTTTTTTATATACAAATAACATTAAATTATTAATATTAGTAATGTTACAAATTCACAAAGTATAAAATATGCATTCAACAAGTACATAACAACTTTTTATGATCGAGATAAATATTTATTTATGTTTATTAAATATGCACACGAATTTACCTAAAACCTGTAAAACTAGAATGATTTTTATAGAATAAATAAATTTTTATCAGATTCAGATCCTGAATAAACTTGACGATATTTCCACCTGGTAGGTAAAATAAATCTTTTTTTGTAATATAATTTTTTTATTTTATGTCTATATTAATAAAGTGTATACACATATTTAATATCTCCTACGTGAAAAAATCCTAGATTAGCCGCTGATAGTTACGTATAATTACATAATATGTATAAACCAAATACGAGTTTAGTGTTACATTTTTTTATAATTTCATATGTATTATTTTCTTTGTCTTGGTCATTAAAATTTGTAATATATTAACTAATATTAATGGCACCCAAATGTATATTTTATTTCGATATTTTATTCAAGTTAAATTTAACGTCAAATACATAAAATCCACAACCCTATTAATAATTCTGGAGCAAAGCACCTCCGAAAAATTATTATTTTAATAACATATTTTTTTTTTATACCTATTAAATAATTATCGCTTTTTAAAATATATTTTTATCAATACATACAATTTTAAGTAACGTAAATTAATTTATTGTTTTACTACACTTTGATTGTTTTATCAATATTATCCAAAATGCATAAGTGTATCAACATAGAATGTTTCAGTCTGAATAATATAATAGCATGTCTAAAAATCCTAATAATATTATATGAAATTACTGATATATAAATACAATAATTCCCCACGTTTCTAACGATAAATACAAAAATAACGATAAAAAAATAATTCCGTCTTAAAACTATTATTTTAAAAATAAGTTGTCGGATATTTTTTAATAAGTTTTCAAATTTTTATAAAGTTCAACCTGCGACGCGTTGAACGATCACATATATTAAATTAAAACCATAATAAATAAATAAAATGTCAATATTTAATTATTGTGAATAATAAATATTTATACTTTTATGTGTAGACGTTATATATAAAAATAATAATATAAGGGATTGTATTTGATACAACTATAAATTGACACATGTATTTGATAATGTCGAATCGTATATTATTCCATCAGGCAGTGGTGCATTTAGACATTTCCCGCCATAAGGCAAAATTGTATAACCCCCTCTTTTGTAAGCTGAATATATAATTATATATTTTATCTTAAAATATTTACCGCCCCTAAATTTTTGCCGCCCGGAGCAGTCGCTCTATTTGTCTCCCCCCCCCCCCTTAAATGCGCCACTATCACCAGACCGAAAATAATCAACTGTCCGTCCCGGCTCACGGTAATAGCTCGGAAGAAAATACCATAAACGATAATTAAGCGAAGCGCCTTATCGTGGTCGTCTCCATCGACGCGGTCGCACGGGCATCGAAATATACATATTATTTATAATTATTGCAATTAAATAATCGTTTTTTACTAATTTTCATTATCCGCGACCATACATCGAAAACGACATAAATATTTATGTAAATATTAATATGAAATAATATTATATAAAAATCGGGTCTACGAAACGACCGACTGGCGAAGCACTAGTTCGTTCGTAACGTCCATTACGTTCAAATATAATATTTTCCTGTAAAGCTGCAAATTATTACTAATTAAAGAATTAAAATTTTTATACAAAATTCATAAAATTGTTACTATTGTGATTGTGTTTCAGTTTTCTAAACCGAGTGCACCGCGTTAAAATGATAAATAACCACTTAAGAAAATATTTTTTTAATAACCTAATTTATATTATTTATTGTCTGTTATGTTTCTATTAATAAATTATTATGTGTTAACAAAGAAATTTATAATCATAATATATTGTGACAAATTGTCTTCTGTAAATAGTAGACGAATCGAACGTAAAAAAATATTTGTATACATAGATCGAAAATCATTATCAGTCGTTTTAAATATATATATATATATAAACGATAATGCATCATTTCGTTAATCTTTACTAGATATATTGGTTAAAATATTATTCACAATCAATAATTTTACTATTGTAAAATTCGGGTTTGCTACTTTATTTATCATATAATTTTTATTCACTATTAATTTTGTTTAAAAATGGAACTATTGTACTATTTATACTTAATAAGTAAAATATTTTCGCGAGCTCATAACGATTTTTAACATAAAAATAATCAAAATTATTATTATAAAACGATAATATAACACAGAAAAAGAAAAAATTATGTTTAACCATACATTTTATTAGGTAACACAACATTTTTATAATTTACTATAATAATTATCAGTCGCACCGAAACAAGCCAGTTCAATTTATTTTATTTGATACACACCTCCCCCTATTTTTACCCATTAAATAATAATTAGATATAATAATGCAAATGATCCATGATAGTATCAAGTGTGTATGCAGCGTTGACCAATTTTAAAGGGGATATTTTTCTGGGCACACACTCATCCGATTTTTAAGGCAGTTCATTTGAACTACCTAAAGTACGAGTATCTGATCGGCGCCACTGATAATTGTATTTCTATTATTTGCTTAAAACGATTAACAGGAATTCGATTTTTAAATACAATGCATTATTAGTATAAATTATACCTATGATAAAAATCAAAAAAGTAAAGATTAACAATACGACGCCAGTACAGACACTATTCGAAGATATAAATAATTTATGTGTATTTTTGTATAGGAATATTTCTTTTCTTCGAATACCTTTTGTTGATTGTCCAAAGAATTTTGAAAAAATACGGGAAGAATGAAAAAGTATTTTCTTTCAAATCCGAACCATATTATATCTAAATTTGTATTGTACGTACAAAACATAAAAGTGTATAATATTATAAATAGTTCTATACATGTAATTTAACATATTAAATTATATAGGTACCAAACAGCAACGACGGCAAAAAATAAAACAAGAATGCTGCTAGTGTCTATAGGTAAATCACCGGTTTGTAAATATGTATCTATTTTTCTTATCGAAAATATTACTTTACGTTTAAACCTTTCGACCTTACCACAACAATATGTATCTAACTTTACCGACAAAGAAATAAAAATAAACTACCAAAATATTGGAAACACAAAGAAACACGGTATATATTTTATGGTACCCACACAATATACCGACAAACGTGTGTACAATGGGTGTAAGTAATTACATTTTAAAATATACGACTATACGTACGTTTGTAAAACGAACTGCGCAGTTACCAAATTTGTGTATCATATAGTTATGTTATATTCCGAATTTTGGATAAGAGTACTTTCAAACATCTGAAAAAAATTAAAACATTTACAAATATTAGCACCAAGAGTGTATTTAAGGGGGAGCGACAAGGCGAACGCCCCCTCAATTTTTTAAAAGTCCTTAATGTAATTAATAATATATAATAAAAGAAATGAGTAGAATAATATCAATTGTACTAATAATACATTTTGTTTAATAATCGCTCCTTGAAAAATGAGACGCCTTTGATATTAACACTAATTATTCTATCCAAAATAGGTACATATCGATCAAATGTTTATTTGAACCATCTGATTTCTTATAATAATATATAATCTTCTTATATACAGAAATAAGCTTAGCTAATGAAATGAAATTTATTTGAATTTAACGCACGTAAATAATTCATAATTTATGTAAATAATTTTTGTTATATTTTAAGATATTTTTGTTATTCAGATATACATTACATTGTTAATTGGATATTTGTCAGTATAATATTAAAAATAAATAAATAAAATTATTAAACAAAACTTGTTATTGGCTAAAAAATGCATTTCTTAAAATTGACATTAAAAAGAATGTGGTGATAATTGTAGAGAAACGAGTTTTGTATGGCTTAACGACTGATCATAATTTTGTTTATAAAAAACAACGTTTAAAACATAATAAATAATATAACATTTTATCTGATGTCGTTTTAATGACAGTAGAATTATTATACATTACTCACGTTTGACATCAGGTTAAAGACATGATAAATTATATAATAGTATAGGTACTCGAAAGACGCGCTTACGTGTTCAATGTGCATACATATATAGGTTCGTATAATTTTAAAACAACTCGATTTCGAAAGTCACTACATATACAGGGAGATCAAACAATCATGTTATAAAAACTGTAGGGATTTCATATTTACGTACCCAAACTGTACACTAATAATCTGTAATACAATAGTATTTAACTACAGTAAATAGATTCGAACAAATTAAAAGTATTTTTTGTTTAAAACGATCGTTACCATAAATTTTTTTTACTTACTTTTTATTTAGAAAATTATATTACTATAATAAGTATATAATTTTGATTTAAAACGTGTTTCGTGTAATAAAGTAACAACTACTACGTGTCTTCAACCCTTCGTGAAATACGTGTATTTAAAAAATATAATACACCTTATACGTAAATTAAATATTATAATATTTATTATTTTTCGGATAAATCCATTATAATTTTACCATTTAGATTTAAAGACAATGTTAACATATAAAAGTAAATTTATACAATAGGTACCTAAACGCAACCAAAATGTAACCTAAATGTAACATATTCAATATTTTCGTGCTAAATGTTATACAAGGGGTCATCAACTGGCGGACCACAGTCCGAATACAAACCGCAAACACTTTTTTATGGACCCTTATCCAAGGAATAATTTTAAAATTTGTATAATATAAATATAAAAACTATAAATACAAATTTAAAAAATATATACCTACTTATTAACGTGTGTAAAATACAATTTGAATAAATAACTAGGTAAGAATACAAATTTGTAAAATATATATACCTATTTATTAACGTGTGTAAAAGTCATTTAACTGTTTGGACCGCGGAAAGTTTGGTAAGTTTTAAAACGGACCCCCATAGAAATTAGTTGGTGTCCAAAAATATAAACAACCCATAAGCAAGGGTAGGATTTAATTGAAGATATTTCTGATGTAAATTTTATAACGACTTTTATGGGCAACATAAATAATAATATATAAAACAAATGTTATTTTGGTTCTATCATATATCAAACCTACATATAATTGAAATATAAAATTAAACGTAAAAATTTAAATATGAATATATATAAATATATATAAATTAATATCGCATAGAATAAAAAAAGCTACATAAAAATATAAACATATAATATATGAGTAAGCTTAGAGTCATATATGCATTTATACGTATATTAAATGTAATTGCTGAAAAAAATTTATATCTGAATATAGACCAAACTAATTGCATCTCGCAGAAAGCATACCCAGTAATATCCGTGCGGACGCACCACCCACTATTATTTATAATTTTTAATATTATTACAATTATATCCTGGAAGAGTAAAAATAATTTTTCAGGAGTATTAGCATCGGTTAAAATTAAAATTGATGTTATAGTTTATTAAATTCATAAAAGAAATTAAGTAATTGTTTAACCTTTGTGGCACGAAAAAAATATTTAATTATTATTAATTATCTTATTTGGTTGAGAAAAAGCAAAAACAGCCAGCATTAAAAATATGAATACATTTTATAAACCTCTACCTGCATATGTACACTAATAGGTACTTATACGCAGTAAAGGCGTGAACTCTTTTTTGACGGCACAACACTTTTTTTAACCAATTTTACTGACAATTTTGTTCTCATACTCAATATTTAATAGTGTTATACAATATATTAAATTACTAAATAATAACTGATAGTAATAATCGTAATTATTAACACATAATCTCCTAATATGACCCACCCACCCCTATTTTAAAAGACGCAATTGCGTAATTATAACACTGATCACGCCGCCACTACAAAAACTATCCGCCAATAAAATATTGTTCATTGAGAAAATATTAGATTTCTAATTCAAATCATATTGGGTTTCAATAAATATTTAAAACAACGACTAGGATAAAAAAGGTTATATTACAGAAACATTTTGTATATTGTACGTATTATAAATATTGCTATATTATTTTATAATTGATTAAATATGCCAATGTTTATTTTTCAACAATCGGCAACCTACGGGTATTTGTAGATAGTGTTATTGTTCGATATAATATGCGATGAATTTGCTTTTTAACACTACGCAAAAATTAAGACAGAATTAGGATCCCATCAATTTTTACATTTTTCCGTCGTAGAATTTTGTACTTTGGGGGCAGTATATTTTCTGATTAACAAAATCATTATTACAGTGACGTAAACAAATAATTTTTACAGTTTTACGTACATTATTTTGTTTCGAATAATTTATTTTAATAATGTTATTTACTAATTAAAGCAAATTCGTTTTATTTTTGTCTCAGTGACAATTATAATTATAACTTGCAGGGAAAGAGAGAACGAGAAAAATCGTTTTTTCCACAAAAATGTTGAGATACCAATTTTAAAATAACCACTATCAAAAAAGTAGGTATAACTTTTTATCGTTAAATTTCGAGAGCTATTTTTTATCTTGAACGAATAACACCTGCAGTGTTGCACTAACTAGGACCATTATTGTGATATAATTATTATGGTCAAGAAATATGTGCATTCTGAGATACAAAGATTAACAAAGATCGATTATAACATATTTGGATATTATAAAATGTGAATTGTTTTTATTATTAACAAAAAAATGATTAATATACAACTTAACCTAATCAAACTTAGCAACTCATGACACATTCACCCCCCATGAATAGGTCGTCACTGATCAATTTAACATACTGAAACATTTATTTAATTTCTGTAACGCCCTGTATACATCATGTGTAAATAATATTCTTATACGTAAAAATGTTAAAAATAATATTATATTATATTATTGTCATTTCGTGCATGTGAAAAAATGAACAATAATAAGAGTATAGTCCGGGCGATCTTCGTGCGAGCGAACGAACAAGGGAAAACTGGTTTCTTGTTGTCCGTCCGTCGTTAAAGTGCATTCGAATTCCTGCACGACAGCTGCAGCGGTAACAGGTAAGCGGTAACAAACTAGTTTTCCTGTATTATATTTTATTACGATGGGTAGTCTCTGACCTACCTACCAACCTACCTGCCTTCACGATTTCGACGTCAACAAGATTCGTAATTTTCAAGCCTATATTATATTTTAATGGATTTCATTTAAAAGTTAGTAAGAAAAAAAAATACCCGTTCATTATTGTCTCGTATTTGTGTTATTTACGATATATGTTATCTATACGTGCAACAGGTATTATATTTTTTTGTTTATAAAAAATAAACCTAATGTACAAAACGAGTTTTAGACGTAAACAATAACAAAGTACTGCAGTGTTTCGTAACTATCATATTACAGAGAATACGCTTTAATAAATTTGTTTAAAAATTATTTTAAATATTATTCTATATATTAATAATATTATTCTAGGTACACCACAAAATTAATAACGATTCATTATACCACATACCTATACGATCGTAGTTTAAATATTCTGCTTATTTCAAATATGGTCAATCATTATCAATTAAAAATAAAATGGCATCGTATGGGTCCCAGCAGAATCCCCATAATGGGGGGGGGGGGGCAATGAGACCTATAAATAATTTAATTGTACATTAGTATAAATATAACTTTTTTTTGGAAGAGCTAGATTCAATTTACCCCAACCCCTCTCATTGTACCAAACACATTTTATAAAATTTAAGTGGAAAATTAATTAGTACAAAATTTGTATAAATTCGTAAGATTTGTCCCAAAAATTTAGCATCACTCATTTCTGGCAAAAATTTGTTTTTTAATACTCAACGTTACCCCAGTCCCCCATTTAAAATTTTGAATTTTTTTAATGGACTTAATTAGTACTCAATTTGTATACATTTATACAACATGTTTCATAATTTGTAGGCAACGAGTACTAATTATATCCATTAATAAAAAATTAAAATTTTAAGTGAGTGGGGGTAACGGACTTTCTTACGCTGCCATTTTATTATTAGTTATTAAAAGAATGACAGAGTGGATGTATTAATTCTATTATTGTAATAACCTTGTATATTTAAACCGTGTGACCTACGACCTACCCGAGTGGTCACCAATTATAGACCAAACATAATATAAGATAAGCGCTAAATCGCATTAAAACTATGTAGACAATAAGTAATAGGTTAACGTAAACATAAACGTTTTATGGACCATAAAGACGTACGCAGCAATAATATTACAACTGCAATTTGCTCGCGAGTTAATTATAGTAGGTAGAGATATCAGAGTACTCGTATAAAATTAATATTCGAATTTTGATTAAACGCAATTATTGGTAATAGTAAACATTGCGATACGATATTATATCTACTTGAATTTACAAATAATATGGTTTCGCGTCATAAAACGTAATAATATGTTTATGGTAAGCGAATGTCACAGAGAGAACTTTAAAATAAGCCCGCGTAACGAAGAAAAATTATCGATAAAAAGTGAATGTTTAATAAATGATTTATTATAAAACAATCATATCTAAAAAAAAAACGACTTTATTATATTTCAAACAGCTGTACATTTTTTTTCTTGAATGTTTATTGAGTATATACGTTTTCTATAATTAATCTTAGAAAATTTGTATAGACATTTATAAGAGTTTAAATTAACAACATATTTTTTATTTTCTCTAAAACACACAGTAAGTCTACATTTCATTATACCAACATACTGCTTTCAAATACGAGGTCATTCCATAATTGACCAACCAATACCCGGGTATAACTTTTATAAGCTCCATTCTTAGATTTAGATAACCGAACAAATGTTTTTATCTGGGGTACCGACCTATAACCAAATGGGTTCGGCCGGCCACTAAATATTTATAATGTCGTTCGATTGACATCGTTATAAATAAATGAATAAATTTAATTTAATTTCAATTCGACACAACATTAATAAACTGTAAACTGAGACCGCGTACTTTTGTTATATTACGTGACACAACATCATTGTGATTTTTTTTTACAAAATATACAATATTATTTAATTTTTATTTTTATGATTTATACGTGATAGTTTCATCTAGGCCAAAACTGGTGGCGAAAGATCCAGAATCTAGGATTAAGTAGCGATTATAAAAAAAACACAAAATTAGGTAAATACCTAAAAAAATTTTTTGGACTTCCATTCTTACCACCAAACGAAGTTGAAAACTGTTTTACAAACGATTTATTAAGTATTCAACCAGATGACGAACGATTACAAATATTCACGGAATATTTATTAAACAATTATATACATCCTGACGCTAAGTTTCCTCCAAGATTATGGTCTGAATTTAAGCCTAGTACAATAAGAACTACAAACGCATGCGAATCCTTTCACTCACACTTCAATTCTATGTTTTATTCTGCTCACCCAAATATATATCAATTTATACACGTTTTAAAAAATATTCAAATAGATGTTTATATTAAAATGAGAAGTCCAGAGGGAAAAAGAAGAAACTGTATAATATCTAAGGAAGAATTCGTAAAAGAAAAAATGACAGAAAAAATATTAAAAAAAATTAATTGCTACGAATTCGTAAAAACTATGTCTTATAAATTTCAACCTTTAAATTAAAATATTATTAATCAGATGGACGACGAACGAAATGTTCGTAATGTTTTGTAAATCAGGAAAAAATTAGGTTAGGTTACACGGGACCCAACTCGTACAGTAGGCTATTTTACACGGGACCCAACTCGTACAGTAAGGTATTTTACACGGGACCCAATTAGTGAACAATCTGAATCATGGGACCCAACTAGTATGCGCCGGATAGTTTCACGTAAAACGCGTCATTTAATTCACGAACATTGAAATACCGATCGAAACTTATTTTTAATCTTTTCGTAATTATTGTTTCATACAACCTAGTAAAAAGCAGATAGATAGAAAAACGTTCGTAAACTAGTAACCAATTTAAAAAATACCATTAGTTATTATTTATAGTTCGTAATCGATTTAAAATTTATTTACTTTTGTTCTTTAAAAGTCTGCATATATGAAGTATGAAAAGAGCCCATTTATTTGAGTAGTAATTTAAATATAAATATATTACATTGTTTTATTATAAGTTATTGATCCATAGTCAATTAATTACCTTATGATAAAAAATATAATCTTGAATATTAAGCGATTATACTGATATAACCATATTTTATATACTATACATAAAAAATGCAAGTTTATGGTAAGTCTGGGAAAAAATTTTAAATAAATTTTATTATGTCACGGTCAATATTTTTTTATTTTAATATAAAATTAATTAGAACGCAAAGTAAGCAGTTACATATTGTAATAATCGTTTAAATTAAATTGAGACTAACAACATAACTCATTTGGCTGACGCCTATTCATACACTAAAATTTGGAAATACAAAAAAGTCAATAAAAGTATAGGAAGTACCTAAACTTAAATAAACAAAACAGTATCTCAAGGACCATAATAATTTATGTTAATTGTTTACTACCTGTCTCCTTATTTATGTAAAATTTAAAATAGTTTTTCTATAGGTACGGGTCACATAAAATGGTGATGTTTAGATGGTTTTATAAATTTAGTTAATTATAAACTAATACGTTAATATAATTCTTAAAGTATAATTTTTTTACTAGATTTATTTACATCATCCATATTATTATTATTAACTATGTGTATACGAATATTTTATGAAACTTGATGTAATAAATCATTTGATATATTTACAGGCTATAAGTTAACGCAATGACACATTGTATCTACCACTTAATACCATTTTGGTATTAAGTATTAAAATGACTACATGAACATGTTATTGTATTATTACGTTTTAAATCGTTTCATTTGACCAAGTCAATAATATTTTATATAATTCTTTAAAAAAAAAAAAAAAATACAAGGAATAACATCGATGTTTACGTCATAAAAATTAAGTCCAAAACACACAATATAATAAAAACAGCTTTATAATATGAAAAACTCAATAAATTATTAAAACACTGCATATTATAAACCTTTTTTAATATATTTTAGCGTACATTATTTAGCGATCAATTCAAAAATCATACTTTGCAAATGACCAATATTATATTATGTGATTATGTGTTTTGCATAAAATTACGATATATTTCTTAATTACCTGAGTGTAACATGATGATTACCAATAATAATTATAGATTAAGATTAATAATTTTTACCCAAACGTAATTATTAACTTGGATTTTTAAAACACTTTAAAAAACCATAATATTACATAGTAAGTATTAACATCGTTATTATTTATTTACTACTTTTTCAGATACTCATACAAAACAAAGTTTCGAAGTACTAAAATCATAATATATTATTATCTTTTAAGAGAGTTATAGACTTTCTAATCGTATTAATCGTAGAATTGTAAAGATAATATACTGAATTCAAAACGTGTGTTTATAAATACATATACTTAAACTTGTTTAAAGTTTATAACAATGGAACCTTCGAACAAAATACTAAACATAAAAATGACACACGCTATTTTACCGTATTACACATTTTTTAAAAATTTTAGAATTATTTGTTTTATGCACATATAAAAAACGGTTAAAATTAAAATAATAAAATATTGAATTTATTGAATATAATTATACAATTAAAATCGAAGTGTCTTAAAATAATTAAGATTACTTCAAAAATACGAAAGTGTTACAATCGCTCTGTATACTTGTCTTATAATTAATGGTAGCTCTTAAACCGAAACACGTGTGCGTCTGTTTGCCTCATAACAAGGGTGCGGATTTATTTCCCTCTGTCAGACGCTGCACATTCGGACAATTATTTCAAATATTTCCACCTGGAGAGATTTAGGGTGCGATCGGGCAGACAGCTGCAGTACAGGGTGATCGGAATTCACAAAATACTTATTTCAAGGTTAATTCCTTTGTGTATGTAACACAGTATTCCGATCACTCTATATTGCATAAATCTTTTTTCGTATAGAAATATTTCCACCTGTAGATATTATTATGTTACACAAATGAAATACCAAA
>CM023362.1:23587738-23687051 GCA_013282895.1 Eriosoma lanigerum | reverse complement strand
TACCTACTAGTCGTTAGACGAATAAAACAATCAGGTAATACAATACGCGTAGTGCCGTAACTTTATGGATTTATTATGTCCGTGAAAAATAATCTGGTGTGCCCTTATCTCAACAATAACACTATTAAAAAAAAGAATATTGCAATATAATTTATAAAACATGATAATAATAATTTATTATTAACAAACAATATTAAAAAATATTTGTATTCATAATAATATTAACTGAATATAAATAATGTAAATGTCTAAACAGCCAGTTTAAAGTAAATTGTTTTAAAAATATTTTATTATTTGTTTTTTTCTAAATGAATGAACTAAATTCTATTAGATTGGGGTAGGTGAAAAAATATCGATTATCAAACTAATTTACAACTGATATAAATTTTGTTGCGAAAATAGTGGTGGTTTCAAAATCACCCGAAAAATATGATTTTGCTTACCTAATAGACTATAATTGGTTATTAAAATTATCCAATTTTTTTTTTAAATGAAAAAAATTATCCTTTTATTTTTACATTATTTATGAAACAATAATGACATTAAATAATGAATTTCATTTTGTGTATTAAATCGTAATGTTCTTTTCAAAACCACATACATAGTGATTTCGAAAACTAGCTATATGAAAAAAAAAAATTGATTCACATATTAGTTTCAAATACATGTACTTCTATACGAAATAAGTACACATCATTCGAAGTTATTTTTAAACCTTTTGATTTCTTATAATTATATAAGATTTTATTATATACAGAAAAAACAGCTTAGCTAATGAAATGAAATTTATTTGAATTTATTGCATATCAATTATCTATAACTTATGTAATTAAGTTTTGTTATATTTTTAATGTTATCCTGTTATTCAGATATATTGTTTGATTCATTGTTAATTGAAAATTTGTCCGTAATATTTAAAATAAATAAATAAAATTATTAAACAAAACTTGTTATTAATTAAAAAATGTATTTTATAAAATTGAAACTAAAAATAATACGATGATATGACACTCATTGTAGAGAAACAAGTTTTGTATGATGGCTTAACGACTAATCATAATTTTGTTTACAAAAAACAATGATTAAAAATATTAAATTATATAAGAAAATATCAATAATATCTACAAAATCTAATTCAGTAAGAAAAATGACCATAATAAAATAAAAAAACCTATGTAAGTAACTCTTAAAGTCATATTTTTTTTAACAAATTACACTTTATATATAATTTTAATTAACGCCAAAGCTTTGTTTTGACATTATTGCTTATACAATTGTAGAGTAACCTTCAATTTTTTTTTTTTTATAAAATATTAAAAAAATTGTTAAAATAGACGACTAAAAAATAATACTAAGTATATAAGTATTACATTTAATGTAAATATTGATAAAATAATTTTCTTCTAATCGTTTTAGTTTCGGCAAACACATGAATTGGTACTTTAATTTGTTTATTTTTTGAAATATTTTTCTAATTAAAAAGGAAAATCTAGTAATAATGACAGAAATCAGCAAAATTTACGGAAACTGCCTTTTTGACGAACTTGAATTTTATTATTTTATAATAAATAACTTTTCTGTTGCACTTTCTTCGTTAAATAATAAAAGTTTATAAAAATATATTTAATCAAAATTTATATTGAATATTATCTTACTGAGTTTCGCACAGTATCCTTTCTTCGATTACAATATTATTGTATTCAAATCTTACAAATAATAAAAATACAATAACATTCCATCACTAATTTCTCCGAGAACCGATGGAATGAAGATGGTACGTCCAGAATTGATTGCCTAGCTTTTTATTTTTAAAATTATCGAAACAAATAGGTACAAAAAATTTATAATAGTACAAATTTTCAACGAAAATTAGACCCCATATAGTCGTAGAGTTATGTTTTCATGCACTCGTATCACCCTATACCAAGTCACTGCGAATAAATAAATAGTAGACCAACCAAATACCGCATACCGCAGCACATTTGTATTTGATAAGGTTAGGTTAAATCACAGTATATTAAAATTAATATATTGTTCATGAAAATTAAATACATTAAATATAAATCGTAATTATGGAATATTTATTTGTTTCAAAAACACAATAATATTAGATAGGTATTTAGTATGTATTCAATGGTACCCCAATGGAATTTATAAATGTATTTTTATTAAAAAATAACTACGATATGAATATACTTTATATGCAATAAAAAATAATTCAAAGAATTTTAATAACACAGTATTTTCAAATAAAATTCAAAATTTAGAAGAAAATTACGAAAAAATACGAGTACATTTGTACTCGTACAAAAGTAACAAAAATAAGGCTCAGAAAATATTATGGTACATTTTTTAACTCGGAAAAGAAAGGTCGAATTAAATTTATATGCTTCTATTTGCATTCTAAGATTTCGGTAGTTTGTTTAAGAATATGAGTTTAAAAAATTTACGTTAATTATAGCCGAGGGGCAAGGGAAAAAGAGTTCTGTACTTTGTCTTTATGACATTAAATAGTTTCACCTATTTCAACGATTTATTCATCGCGATGTACCGAAAGTATTTTTTTTGTTTTTTTTTTATAAAAAATAAGACATTGTTATATTCTTTGATCGGCACATAATTAATCACTTATGATAATTTATCAATTTATCTGGAAAATTGTATCTACCTAACTAACTGCACACATATTTATGTCCCGTATTATACGTATAATGTATAATGAAACGTTCACACACGAACTGAGACTAATTATGATTTATGATGTAACCAGAAGGGATGTAGCATGTAGGTATGCGGTATACTTACTATTTTATTATAGGATCAAATTTTAAGTTAAATCAATCGAATGTTACGCTTGTTTAATTCTAAATGGAACGTTTCAAACGTTTTGTCTGTTGTAAAACGATAAAAAAAAAAATACAAATTAATTATCACTATACGGTAACATCGTGATAAATTGATAATTATTTAAAAGATTTCATAATTAAAACATAATTTTTATACATATTATCTAAATACAGCGTGTTCTATATACAATCTAAATTATAATATATAATCGATTTTGAGTTTTTAACCTAACCTAACCAAATTGTCAAAGATCAAGTATCAAACCTCACGATCTTTTCATCCGAATACCTAATAAAAAAAATTAATTCTAGTGGTAAATCTGTTGATAATAAATACTACTAAAAATTTTCAAATGAAAGAAAAACTGTTCAAAAATATTCCAAATAATAAGTTTGAATATAGATAAACTAAAAAGTATGAGCTTAAACACTATTATTGGAAAATCGTGATTACTCATTTCACGGTAATTTAAGAGCAAAAATAATGATTATAAAATGGAAAAGAAAAAAATGTTCTAAAGTAAACATTATATACTTAAATATTGCTAGAATGTAACTTACACATTTTATAACTATAAAAAACTTATAAATTTAATATTTTTTATATTTTGAAATAATCTGTTACTTTTTAACTGGGCAATATTTTATAAATAACGTGTCTACTTTGAATTTAATAACGATATTTGTTTTAACTTTTGAAACGACCACAAACGAAATATTAACGTTTTGCTCAACAGTTGTTTTACATATGAAATTCGATGATTTTAATCGTCAATTTAAAAAGTACGATAGTTCGTTAAAATAAAAACTAATTATTGTTAATTTAGTTCGTAAAATAAATGTTTATTATATTACATATAAATTTCTCTATTATAGAATATCGGAATATATTTTAATATTTTTGAAATCGAACTATATAATTAGTAATTTATTGTGTTTTTTTTTCATTACACATTTTTATTGGAGATTTAATCTTTATATTAAAAATAAGGAGAAATACAATATTTAAGACTAGATATTGAAATGAGGAGGATTCGTGAAAGTTTTTTATCGAAATTCTCAAATCTATAGTTGTTGTTATTATTATTATTTTGTTATTCTCCTTGTTATTTCCATTTCGGGTCGTTTTTCGTGTTTGTTTTCACATTGAAAATGTTATCTCCTAAGCCGACATCAGGACAGGTGTACCGTCGTATATTTTTAAACCATTAGTGGCTGACAGGAATGCGTCGTATTATTCGAGGTAACGTTTGGTTATTATTATTATTATTATTATTATTTTTTAAGTATATTATAACTCGTTCACGAACAGGTAAATATATATAAATATATAAAATGTAAGTATATAAATACGATTGGTATATATTATATCTATCTCGATCTCCAGCGTTTCTTCAGACCCGTCCGGAATGCCGTCCCATCACGCACGTCTTGTAAGACGTTCAAAATGTTTACCGAAAATACGGTTCAAAACAACTATTTGTTAAGCTCGACGTGTGCGTGTCGTCCGATAAAATAATATTATAATAAGGTATTACAAAATGTTATTATCGAGTCCCAGACGAGTGAGTCAGCTCTCCACGCCGCGCGTAGAGGACGTCCCGCCGCGTATAAGCTATTATTTAAGACGTCTTTGGTACAACATATAACGTAATAAATAATATTGTAGGCACACGGGATAAAATATAATATGAAATATTCTCGGGGAAAACAAATTTCGTTGTGTGCACGGGAAATTATAATAAATAAGTTGAGAAAAAAAAAATATATATATATATATATATATACAAACAAAACCGGTCGGTCGAGTGTCGTCCTCTCACCGCGATGTATACCACGATTACGGTATACGCGGTTTATAGGCTTCAACAAGGTCGTGTGTACAGAGTAACCGGAAATATGTTGTGTCTATATTATTATAAAAAATATATTTTAAATAAGTAAAATTATTCGGATTAAAAACAACGAAGTTTCCAGAAACATAGTAAAATTTTGTAATTTTCGTATAAAATATGTCGAAACGTTAAATAAAATAATTTCAAGTTACTATTTTTTCCTACAATAATATTATTACAAATAATATAGTCTCACCGATTCTCTACCCAAATTCGGACAGACTAAATATTATAATAATCTATGTACAAAACCGACAGTATAGCCGTATAAGTCATGAAAAGACGTAGGCAACGCTAATTCTTAGGGGTATTAGAGGAAGAGACTATGCAAAAAGTCGAAAGTTTCATGGATGAACTTTCTTGGTTCTCAATTATATTATTACATCTTTATCTCTCGTGCACACGATCTTAGAAAGTATTGATGTTATTATTTTTATTCGCTGATAACAAAATCGATAATAACGTGACCGAAAATGATGCGGGGTAGGTGCAGGTGAAATGTATAGTCCGTTTATATCTATAGGTTTAGGACCACCCTATATGATATATATATAAAATATTCGACCGGAGCAGATTGCACAATAATAAAATCACATCGTTTCCAAAAAGGGTGTGCCACGAAAACGTAAACATCATTCGGCTTAGGTACCTATATAAATAATAATGCACACGTTGGACGGGTAGCCTGTGTATATATTATATAGGTAACGGATGGTTATTTATTTTCAACGCAGTCATCACACATGGCTGTACACCGCTGAAAAAAGAAAAAATATATCCCCCATAAACGCGGCTGTAGGAAAAAATAGTAAGTTGAGATTATTTTATTTAACGATTCAACATATTTTATACGAAAATTACAAAATTTTACTGTATTTCTGGAAACCTCTGATTTTTTAATCCGAATAACAAGTACTTATTTAAAATATATCGTCATTATATGAATTATATGGTTTCTTCGGGGTTTAGGTTTATCTTTTCCAATATTTCAAATAATTTTTATTTAAATTTAAAAAAAATCATACAATTTGAAATATAATCTGTTATTAAATCTTTCCGCTTTGTGATAATAACAAGAAAAATTTGATTAACTTTAAGATAAATATTTATCCAGTATAATAAAACTGTTTGAAAAGTTGTCCGATAAGTTTATCACCAACAATAGAGTTACAAAGACATTACAAAACAATATTTTTCGATTTATCATATGGATAACTTTAACTTATTTAAAGATGGTAGAACCGGTTCTAAATCCCCTTTAAAACATTCTATTGAGACTCGACTAATTTCTTTCTTCGATATAATTAAAGTACCCGAAAATGTATTAGATAAAAATATTTTATCCGAAAATTATGTCAGTTATGTCTTAGACACATAGACACATAAGTAGAAATAAGGATCTTGGGGGGGGGGGTCTTAGCTACTCCAAAATGTTAATTAACCGCCCAAATTTTTGTAGGAAAGATAACGTAAAAGTAAATACGATATTTAGTAAGTACGATTATTGTGCTCTTAATACATGTTTAGGTTACTATTATATATATTATATATAATTTAATAAATCAAACTCAATATTTTCGTAAATATCTTTATATAACATTAAATTTCATAAAATGTTAATTTAACGAAATGAATCATCAACCATAATGCATAATTAAATATTTTTGTGTACTAAATATACGATTATCCGCTATAGTTTTAATATAAATATGTCCATTGTAATGGTTTTATGAGAAATTGTAAAATAACAATGAAACCATTAGTATAGTTATAAACTGTGGTAACTGTTCTAGTGGTTTATCATTATAGACTGTATGTTTTATAGTATGTAATCGTCAAAAATATTATTATTATTAAGCTTGGCAATTATATTAACTAGGTAAAAAAGGAGTAAAATCTAGGTGAAAATTTAAAAAATTCAATAAAACTTGTTTATTTTTAAAAAAAATTATAAAATTTCTTTATTTCACCCTAAATTTTTACTTGAGTCACCTTAATTGAATGAATAAACACAAACGATAATTCAAGTTAAAATATATATAACATCTACTTATATAAACTCGTAATGTACGTGACCACTATTATTTTATTTAAATATAGGAACTTATGAATATTTATATAAAATTGTACTTTTTATACCTTATGAAGATGATTTTTGCATAAATTCCAAAATTAATTATTTTTTGTAGATATATAAGCAATTACACAAATTTGTATTTAATTATATTAGAACTCGGGACGTAAAACTAACGTATAAACGCTGCAATAAATACTATAATACTATAAATACTATAATATAGTTTTATAATTTTGTTATGAAACTACTTTTTTGATTCCAATTCTGCCGTTGTCCAACTAATAATTTTAATAATCGCATTCAAATATTTTAATTTTTCGCAGAGGTATTGTAATTACTAATTAGTAAGTATATTTAAGACTTCTATACATAGCTATATATATAGATATATATATAGAGAGAGAGTGATACTATATATTTATACTTACACTCTAATGTATCTATAAGTACATTTTATTGACTTTTTAAACGAAAATATTATTTGTCGTTCTTGAACGTTTCAAATTTGAAAATATTATCCATGATTTATTTCGATCAAAATATTTCATTTGTTCTACACGGGATGTCCATTATAATATCTCGTCATATTATATGCAAATATTTTTAATGATTTAATAATGACGTTTATAATGTTATCAACAGCAAGTATATATTATTGCCCAGGGGGGGCGCTCGAAAATAAGAATTTTAGGATATATAATATTAAATGATTAAACAACAGTTTATTGTGAAATGAAACCAACTGGAAAACTAGTTTGGGAACCATTGACGACGAGAGTACGAACCGGCTGTAAATCGACCCCTCGAATATCTGTTGTATGTACACTCACCCACGAATTTAAAATATTCCCTACCAGAAAAGAATATACGGTTCCAAAGAGTACCACGGTGACAATCTGCTCGACTGTTTTCCCTTGAAGGTCAAACAACAATAAAATAATAATATAATATGCTATGCACATGGGGTGTCGGCTGTCGATAAATATTTTTCGTTTTGCTGCTTAATGCAGCCAGGGATCAAATTGTTAAAATATTATTTCGAATCGAACTCAACTTTAAAACCTTTAAGACAAATGAAATTCATATTTATTTTACGTAAAAGATTGGCTAATTGTTATCGCAATTAATAATTACCCTTGGTTTTTTAATAATAATATATGATAAAACTATTAGTAAAATTTAAATTTGAAAATTATATATAGGTAGTTAGTATTTTTTTAGTTTTCATCATTTCAATTTTATCGTAATTACCTAACTATACCCAAAAGTAAATGTTTAAAGTTAATAAACATATATTAGAAGTTTAATTTTAAAATTATTATGTACAATAAGTAATAATGTATAATATCATTTTTAACAATTAATCAAACAATCTATTAATCACGTGATTTAAATTATATGGTTTAATGTTTATATTTTTACGGTATGTTAACTGAACGGTGAATATTTGTCTTCAATATGTATACGAAATGTCGATTATATTAGAATCATCGAAGAATTTTCTGGCTTCCGCTTATTTCGAAACATATAATATGTACATAGACGTACTCAATAGGGGTGATTACCCTTCATGATCCATTTATTCATCGTAAATTATATTACAAACTAATAATAATTTCGAATATCTAATATTATATGAATGTATTATTATATATTTTTTTTTATTATATTCTATTGAACATATAAAAGCACGAACAGTTTGAATAATACATTTGTTATAAATTATAAGTTTAAAAAATTAACATATTATATTATTTAAATATTAAACATAATTAAATCCATTAATAAGCTTGAAGTATATTTATAAAAAATATTTAACATACATAGGTGAAAATGATGTGTAGCGACTACGGTTGAATAAATTCACAAAAACAGAAACCTTTGTAATTTAAACGAAAGAACTTATTAATTTTTGTATTAAATATTTTTATCAACAATTTTTGCATACATATTACAAATATAATTATAACTATAAGGTTAAAATATTTATACACCAAAAATAACGAAATAATTAGGTAAGCAAAAAAATCTTATGCGCAAAAAATAGCAAAATATGCATGAAAATTTAAAAAAATTAAAAAATGTATCTAATGCGTTATCTGTATTAATTAAATTAAATTTAAATTTAAATAATAGCCTAACCTAACCTTACCTTAAAATACATAAGATTATACAAATAACTTTGAACTTAAATCAAGTCAAATAACTGAAAAAAAAATCATTAACATCCTAAACTATACTTATAACTTATATACAAAAGAGTATGATAAATTTGGAGTACATGACTGTATCCTTATACATTTATAATCATTTTATTATCAAGTAACATGTGAGAGAAATTCTTTATCGATTAAACCGATTAAGAAATTAGAATTAGGTAAACCTAATTTAAAAGCATTTATGGACATATTATAATATATTTTATTTAAATAAAACTTTGAAAAAAATACCGAAGGGGTTTATATAGCTAAAAAATATTTGGGTATATTATGTAAATAAAGTTCCAAATTAATTTATCGAATTTTTTTTTAATATATATATATAGCATATGGCATCAGCATTAGAATAAATAAATAAATAAATAATTAAATCTCGAGCGTAAGAATGAATATGGTATTAATATGAAAATAAATTGCTGAAGTGTAGTAATAATAATTCTAGACATGTACAGTTGCGCAGGAACTATTTTTTTTAGTGGGGAAGCAAAAATTTAAGGAAAATCATGATACCTAGTATATTAAAATAAAATACAAATACTTATTGATTTTGATAAAATAGGTTTAACTACTATTTCGTAGATTAAAATAATAATCTTATTTACCTAATTTAATTTTGAATGCAAAATTAAAAACAATTTTATTTCTTATTTAACTTTTCAAAATTCATTTTATTCCATATTATATTATATAAATATTAAAAATAATAAAAATATAATTTAAATTAAACCATAACTCTAAAATGTTTAAGTATTAAGTGTATAACTAGAATGACAAATTTTCAGGGTGGCAAAATTATAATTTACTCCCCGATATATTTAACGGGGGTCGAATGACCCTTTTGCCTCCCCCCCCCCCAGCCAGCACCAGTGCCACTGGACATGTAAATATTTATTATTTATAAAGAATTAAAATAAATCAAATTCAATTTTTTGGGAGATATTTCAGCCAACCTCTCCTCGTAATCTCTCCTGAATAACATTACAATCCTGGACTATTTAATTTTTATCTAATACTCAATTTATCACTTTGAAGTTTTTAGACATGACTCGGTTTAACTAACAATGTTAAAACAAGATCGAATTACCCGAATTCGCAACCGCAATATTAATGTATATTTTTTGACATTGTTTTCGTAATCTGAATTAAATTTTTACTCTATTTTTATGTTCTAATACATTAAAAATTATTAATAAATAAAACCGTTAAGGTAATATATATATGAAACATAACATAATAGGTATGTATCTGGAAAATAACTCAACTTGTTAAGTCAAAAGTAAACACTCAAAACAAAGTAACTTGTTATAAACAATATTTTTTTACACATTAATTATATTTTTTATTAATTTGATTTATTAGATTCAAATCTCAGTAATATTTTTGGTCCGATTCCACCTCTACTTAAACCGGTCATAATCCAGTGGAAATGTTAGTTATTCACGAGCACATAATATATGGTATATAGTATACCATAACTCATATTGTATACCATTGTATCGTAATCATGTCTTATATCAACATGGCGCGTAAACTAACACCGTTCAGGGTCATCCGACCACATCTGTAATTGTGTACGTTCTCACGTGAGGAGTTATATAATATTATAATATAAACATAATGCGATTTGATTTCGTTAACGGTTTACGGTATATGATCATAATTTAGTAATTTCAGATTTACATAATAATTATGTTCTGTGGAAAGACCAAAAAACTAACGTTAAACAACGATCAAACGACGCACTATATCCACATCGACCAAAAATAATGCCATTAAAAAAGATTAATGGTAATCAAATCTAAAACCTTCAACAATTTTCAGTAAATGTTTCTAAAAAAAGTTTACAAAAATATCAGCGTAACCTAACAGATCAAAGATTGTGACCATAATGAAGGTATATGGTTCAACAATGGCAGTGTTTGACAGCAGGCATTTTTTTTACATTATGTAAACATTATAATAGATGTTTATTTTTTATCCATCCCAACGAAAAAAATCGTTTTCTATCATCGTTAAATTACTAATTTTATTTAAATAAAGTTGATATGTTACCTAATTAAATTTAAAAGTAACTTTATATTTAATTAAAAACATTTCTAGACAGACCTAATTGAATGAATTTAAAAAAAGTTAGTTCACATAAACAATTAATTAAACAGTTTTTTAAATTATCGAATTAAATCGGTAAATTTATACACTTGAATACGATACAAGTTTTTTATGTATAAGAATGTCAAATAGCTGCGGACTAAAAAGATATTTATGCGCGTTCATGTACGTTAGAAGGTAATTAAGATTAGATTAGATTTTTATTACCGACCACTCGTCACGCATAAATAAAAAAATTCAATCTTAAATGCATACAAAGCGGTTTAATTATATTCACTCGGTTCCTTGTGCGTTTTTATCACCATAACAGATTATTATTATTATTTTAAATAAACAGAAACATTGTTGTTGTAGAACGTATAGCGGTGGATAATACGGTTGAGATTTTAATAACTCAATTTTAATTTATTGTGATGATTTAATGTAAAATGTGATTTTTTTCTGAATGTTTCAAATATCGTAAGATTTTTCAAAAAAAAAACGTGTATTTTTCAATTATTTAAATATATTTACATTTGACAGTGTTTTATGGCATTGTTATAAAATGTTGTGGACTTTTATCTATATTTTATAAAATGAAGTAAATTATGATAATTTTTAAGTTAAATTATCCTCAAAAAAAGAAAAAAAAATTTAATTAACATATTTCTAAGTATTTTTTTTTTTTATTTTGAAATACAAACAACATCAATAATACAAACAACCTAAATATATCAATTATATATAAGATCAGAATGATATGTAATAAATGTTGTGAAATTTCATGTTCTTAATAACATATCCTTTATTTTTGTAAATCCTGATGTATATTATAATTTATCTTGAAATTAATAATTTTTTCCTCTCCCATAACTAGTTCTCCACATTTTCTCAGTATGACACCGAAAGCGCAACTCTCATTTTTCATGACGCTCTACAAACCTCCATCTACCGCTGGGTTTCTCTCAAACCTTGTATGTGCTACTCATTTCCTTACTGGGTTTCTAAAAAACGTATTTTATTAATTTTAAAGAAAAAACAAGCGCACATTTATTTTAAAACATCAATGATCCCTATGAACCAATATGAATTTCGTTCCCAGTCCATTCTGCCAACTATCGTTACTTTTACTCTTTTAATAAAATAATTAATGTAGCTAATAAGTTAATTTAAGGCGCCCTTAATTGCTTTTGTTCGTTCTTTACTTAACCTTTTTACTTTTATTTACTGTATATATATTTAAAAAAATTTTTTAAATAATAATATAAAAATTTAATATAATAATTTTACAAATTTCGTAGTAAAATCCCGTAATATAAATATTATTCCTTAAAAGTTATTTAATTTTGGGGATGTAGTATAAAACGTTTCTCCAATTTCTCCCCACTGGATTAATTGATTTTGTTTCAAATCTAGTGGACATACAAATATTCATAAAATAGCGTACTAAAATTTGTATAAAAAAAAAATTATAAATAATTATGTGGAGCGTTATAGCATATACATAATGCATAAAACATAATTTTTTTATGTATTATAATAGTTTATAATCGCGAAATAAATGTGACCCTTATTTTTATTTAACAGCATGTATCCACTTTACACAAATATAGAAATCCTATATGATCTGTAACCGGGTAATTAGTAATCACTGAATTTTTAATAAACTCATTAATTAATGCTCGAACAACTTTTAATAATTGAATAATTTCAAAAGCAATAATATGTTATATTTAAATCATAAAAAAATAATATATAATATTTTTCTAACTCATTATAATTTTATCAATAGTTTAAAAGTATATTAAATTGTGTTTTTAGGTTTTAGGGTTAAGTATCTATAATGTTAGGTTATAATGTCATTTAATTTCGCAGACTAGTGATGATTTAATAATTGATGGTATAGTTGTTAATAAATTAATTATATTTTAAGTTAAATTATACAAGTAAAGTAGAAGTTACGTGTTAGTTCCTTTTTCATTAAACACTAAATTAAATTTAATCTATCATAACATTAAAACCAGTTTAATAAAATAACATCAATGTATTTAGAGTTGTAACACATATTTTTTACTATAACTTATAATGTCACAAAACGGAAATTCGAGAAAACGGGAATAACGGTCAATTCTGGACGTAGGTTTTATCCCTATGGTCCTCGAAGAAATTAGTGGAATATTATAATAATTATATTAATATAATTAAGATTTGAATGCAATGATATTACATTCAAAATAATTCTGAGTGAAACTCAGTCAGATATACAATATCTTATACTGATAATAACCAAAATTTCATTATATATTATGAAGAATACTTTTGAAAATATTCAAAAAAATCAAGCCCTTAACGTTGAAAATTTCATTAGTTATCATGAAAAATCTAAAACTAATTTCGTTAATATTATGATTTCTGTGAATTTTTCCGTTTTCCCGTTTGTTTTTGATAGTTTTTCCTCGCCAAAGGAAAAACTTTTGAAAAATTAGAAAAATAAGCTAAATAAATTAAACAACAACTAAATGCAATTTTCCACTGAAAGAATACCTTATTCGTAATAGTCGGATTATTATTTTGACACTAGGAAAAGTAATAAACTTAGAATCTAAAAAAAAATAATATTGTTTAATATGTATGTAAAAACATTAATTAACGTAACCTAAAAACATTATTTTTATATGGCATAATCTAAATTTTCATACACTATAAAATTTCGTTAAGTGCATTAAGTCATTTTATCTCTAAGATAGGATATGTTGTTTCATTATTTGATATGATAAAATTAAATACTTGGCAGTCACAGTTTTAGTTGTAATTAGTGCACTACTCATAACATGTATGGTATTTAATTTTCGTATGAAAATTAAAAATTAAAATTACATTGTACTTAATTAAAACTTTTATATCAAGTGCATTTAAATTGAAGTAGAGAGGCTAAAAACATTCTCCTTAGATACGCCCATGTAAAACGAATGCGCAAGATGAGCATTTGAGAGACGTATTATTTATTTAATTTCTGTATCTTGATTGTGGGACGTACTCAGAGGCGGTTTGACATTTTTCAGTTGGTGGTTCAAGATTAGTAAATACCACCCACCTACCTACAAAAAAGTCAAACTACATAACCTTACTTAATTTTATAATTTTTTGACGATTATTATTTATACTAAAACTTGCTAAGAAATTTCAATGTTTTGATATGATTAGTACCGAATTGTAAATAACCAATCAAACAATTTAACATTAGAAATAAAAATATATAATTATATATAAGTAATAATATAGTTTAAAATAATTTAAAAACTATTTTTAAAAAAGCTATTTTCAAAACTAGGTTTTTTTTTTGTTTTGCTTAGTAATAATTTATTTTGAAGGCTCCCCTAGAATTTAACTCTGGATCCGCTACTGGTTAATACGTGACTATATTTTCATTATAAAGCTGTATATAAGTTAATCGTTAATGCAGTTAATGTATGCTTTTCAATCTTTAGTGATTGTATCAATTTGCTGCTAGCAATGACATGGCTATCAAATTATCATTTTCATATTACCACCTATGACCAGGTAACCTAAACCAAGTACACATCTATTAAAATGACACCCACCCCAAAATTATTGATGGTTCAGTGAACCACAAAATGCATGATCAAGCCGCCTCTGGACGTACTAACGTCTATTATAACGTCTATAACGTTGCTATTACGTGCATGTTTATAATTATTAGATAAGAAAATAATTTAGCAATTAAACTATTAACTGTTATTATATAATATCACTCGTAAAACTATTAACACCAGTTAAATAAATATTTATACGAATTTAAATTTACATAATTTATTTAAAAATTAATTTAATATTTTGAAATGCCTAATACGAGTATCTATTCGATAAAAAATTAGAATATACATATTATATAATATATACTATATGAAGTTACGTAATATAAACAATATAAATAAGAAGTATATATAATATTTATAAGTAAATACAAGTTAATTAATATTTTCACGCGTTAAATTAAGTTTAGTTAAAAGCAGTGGTGTAATTGTGTAGTGTACATAACAAATTCCCTAAGTATATAATTATATTCTCAATTTCTGACAATTTGAAATATATCAAAACCGTTAATTCAATATTGTAATTGTAAATTGTTTTTGAGATAAATGTTTTTATTCTATTATTCTTTCATGAGATACTAATTATAAACTGATTAGTGAATTATGATTATGGTAAAAACTAAATTGCTTACCTATTAAAGAAAATATTCGTGTACTCACGTATCAAAAATTAATTTATAAGTTTACGCACTATAGAAAAACCGAAAAGTCGTTATACTCTCCACTACACCATTGGTCAAAAGTTACTTTTGTAACTCTTGTAATTTTATTGAAAACAAGAAAAAAATTGTGAATTAATGAATTTTAAAGACTAAATAACTTAAACGCTTAGTATTACAAAGAAGACTACACGATTTTATTTTCAATAAAATATATCTACAGTGAAATCTATATAATTATTTATTAAATAACTAATAATTATTAAAATAATACCTATAACAAAATTAAACAAACTGTAGTTCATGGTTCTAATAACTATTAGAATATCTAAATTTTATTGAAATATTTTTCAAGTCATAAATACATATTGTTTGTTTTTGTAATTAAATGATAAATATTATTATTATTATTATTAAAATTATAATTTAATTTAAATTCATTCAAAAAGTTAAAGTATTGTTAAATCTATAAAACACAAGGCAAGATAATATTATTAATAGCAATTTTTTTTTTGTCATATGGGGTTTAAACCCGTTCAACCCCTTGCCTTGCCATAAATATGCATCTGGTGCTAAGCAAAATATGTTTACTCAATTATTAATTTTTGATAGAAATTTAAAAGGCTGAATGTAATATTTTATTGATGCAACACAAACAATTCATAAAGAATTTGTATTACTGAAAATAAGTTTTTTGTCACTTAACAGTTACTTAGTTTTAAATTAATAAATAATTAGTAGTGAAACAAGTATTTAAAATAATTTAAAAATTTTTAATAATTCATTTAGGATATTCTTATTAATATTTTAGCCCTAATAAGTAGAAACAAATACTTACAAATATTCTAATTATATAACAGACTTTGATTAATCCGTGTCATTTTTTATGTCTTCAATTTTTACCTGTATGAATACCAAAGCATATAAGTACCTAAGACGTATGTGTATGAATATTATCATTAAAATTAGATCACTAAATTCATATTGGTGTTATACCTCTTATATTACTTTATTTGATATTGTTACACATCATATTCATTCGTTTCATTTTTTTTTTTTTTTTCATAGTTATATTCATTTTTAGGTAAATTGAAAATTGAAATTATATCCGCATGTTCTTTAATATAATTACTAAGTAAGCCTAACACAGAATATAATCAATCAATTATCATAATAGGTAACGCAAAATAAAATTTTTACCTTTTGGTTGAATTTATAATATATTGAGAAATATACTCATAAATTGGAGACAATTTCATAAACTTTTTCTATAATATCGTTCTTAGATAGACGGAATGAACATTAATACAAAACATGTATTAAAAAGCGCAAGGAAATAATAAAATATAAAAAAATACAACACATTATTTTTATGAGAGTAATAATATTTGTTATTATTTGTTGAAAAATAAAATTTAAAAAATACGTATTACACGTTATATGTGAATGTGATAAATTGTAATAAACTTACGTACTAAGGTTAGTAATATAATATTATTGATATAGTTACCGATATTACACAAAATAATAGGACATGATATTATAATGATGTATATAAATATATATTAAATATGAATATAATAATAATTATAATACGATATGGCGAACATCAGTGGAAATATCGATAAGTATACCTACACGTGTGTTAGTTTTTCAGTCGATTTTGTCGAAAATATAATAAGTGATATAATATTATAGTGATTAAAATAATAATAATAAACGAATTATATCGTTGGGAATAAGTAAAATGAAATATAAAAAAATGATAAAATAAAAAAAACGCGAAACCAGCTTGGAAACGTCGCATGTTCAAATGTATACCTGCATGGTGGTGCACACGTCTGTCAAGCAGGCCGGGCACACGTCCATGTTCTTAGCGCAACCAACACACGCGTATACGTGTTTGCACGGCACGAAAGCCGATCCAAGTTCCTCTTTGCCGCACACTTTGCACACCATCAAGTCAGATGGCAAGTCATAGCATTTTGGCAGACTGTGTGGCAAGTTTATGTCGAAGTAACCCATTGTCAATTCGTCCATGTAAACCCTCACGGTCATGGCCAAATCGAATGGATACCGGCAGACAGCGCACTGGGTCACCTTGAGTGCACACTGTATGCACGCGACCAGATGAGCGCAAGGAAGAAATGCCACCGTCAATCTTGCCCTGAAGCAGATCTTGCATAGCGCAGAATCAACCATAGCCTGGAACGGCTGTTTAACAGCGACTTGCTGTTTTTGTGGTTGCGCGGAGTCCTTTGATGCCATTTTCCTACGTTCGTGTTCCGACAGAAAAATGTGGCGCATACGACTAGAAAAAATAAACGAATATCTACTTACAGTAGCGTACTTAGAAATTTTAAAATTTGAGAAAAAAGGGCGATGTCCATAAAAAAAAAAAACGAGTAAATATTCGTATACGAGTTGCTCGCAAACACGATAAAATGGAGACATGCAGACATACTTAACCAAGAAATTTAATTAGCTTTAAATATATTAATTACCTAGAGACAAGAATTGTCTAATAAATTAGTAAAAAATATGAGATCCGTAAATATTTTCTATAAGAAGAGATTCTATTTCTTAAGTTACATATTGGTACGATAACAAGACAAATTAAATATACTTTACAAAAAATAAAATATAAATATCAATTTTGTTATTATTATTATATCTTAAGTAAATAAAATCAAACTTACTCTTCGATAGAATCGTCATTAGTAGCGTTTTCATGATCGGTAACTGCTTCCTTCACGTCGCCATCGTAAGAAATCAACTTGAACGAGACCTATAATCAATTATAAAGTAGGTTTATAATATTTGATATAATGAATAAATAATAATTAGATAATCAATACATCATATACGATATGATATCGTACTTACATTTTGGTCAATTTTTGGCACGTCGATTTTCAAATCACATGCTTTGTCCACAAACTTTTTGCCCTTATGTAATAGCAAAAAAGAACAATTTTGCGACCAACGAGCATGTTCTGTCCATGGTTCATCAGTTGCTGACCAATCACTAAGACTTACGCCACAACAGAAACATAAGAGTTGATCCGCATAGGATTTGCCTAAAATAAAAATTACATAATGTTTATACCATATACATTAAATTTATTTAAAATTTAAATTTAAAAATGTATTTACCATGGAAAAAAAATCCGGCTTCACAGAGAGCTTCAATATTTGGTTTTCCTTGAATATCCCACTTCTTAAACGAATCTAAGCGAGTTATCATAGCAGAAAACTCTTGGTGCTGTACTGGATTCATTTTAATAACAATACCAGCGCCAAGTAAAAAGTCCTGAATCTTTTTATTCTCTATTGTAGAGCTTAAATCAAAAGTCGGACATCCATAAAGGCCACATTCATCATAAGCTATTAAATTTAAATTAATCAAAATTAATTATAATAATGAGATAATACTATTATCTTAAAATTACCTATATAGTTATAGGTATACTACATCTACTAAAACTTTGAATACAATAACTTATAAAAAAACATCTTATAGCTTGTAATATCAAACTTATTTTCTATTTAATCATGCATATCCATATGTATTGACTTTTAGATTCTGAGCGAAGTAAGGAATTTATTGGTTTTACAAAGATGTTTTTTTTATGTCTGAAGATATTTTTGAGTATAAATAATAGTCTGATTATCATAAGTCGGGTGTTTTTTCCGTACCAAATTGCATCAAGTTGGTACTTTATTTAACTCATTTTTTAATTTCTTAAAAGTTTTTAATTTTCCTTGAGAGAAGAAAATCTACAAAAAATCGGCAAAATTACGATTTCCGTTAAGCTCTGAAATATTTTCCAAAAATGTTTAATTTTACATGCAATTTTGAGTTTAACAGTTTAACTCAATTTATGATGAATTTTGATCATAGGAACTTGAAATTTATTTGAAATATTTACATCGGTAATTTACACATGTGGTAAAATTTTGGAATGAATTATCCAGTATAGCTAGTATAGTATATTGTAATATATTAAGTTTCGCTCAGAATCATATTTTTGAATGCAATATCAAATCTTATGTATAATAAACCAGTAACTTTTTGGAGGACCGATGAGACGAAGGAAGAACGTTTACAATCGATCTTTTCTTTTTTTTAAATAAAAATGCAAAATTATAATATTAAATTTTTGTCAAATGTCCGTTGAACATTTTTTCAATCTAACAAACGTGTATGTTCATAATTGAATAATTATTCGTTATATATCTGTCAATAGAATTATGACTATGTCGTAATTACAGGAAGTCGCGTATTACATTAGCTCAGCTACGTTCGGAAAAATTACGTGAAAATTAAATAAAGAAGTTGATGAGAAAGGCAAGATTTAAACTTTAAAAAGCCTGCAGTGTCGAAACTCTTATTATAGATTCATATTAATTTAGTAATTTTGCAAAAATAACGAGTAGAGATTTTGAATATTACCAGGAATATTTCATTAATTTTAATTGTTCAACTTTTAAATGTTTATTTTAATATTTTTAAATTATTACTTATAATTATTAATACGCAACAATTTACCAACAATATAAATAAAGAACATTGTGTTTATGTGTATATAATTTAATAATTATTTAATTTATAAATTACGTTATTTACAGGTACATTGACCTATACATTGCATACGCATATTTGTTTGGAAACGCGTCTATATCAACCCAACCATTTGTCAAACGTTAATTCGACAAATGTTCGCTAAATAATTCAGAACATTCGACAAAAGTATGTCTAAATATTTGTTATGTGTGGACACAGCTTTAGTACCATTTAATCTGGAAAATTATCGATACTTGATGTTTTTCATAAAGAATGTTATTAATTTATTATACATGTGATTTAAAATTTGATAATCTAAATGGATTATATTCTAATTTGTTATTGTTATACAAAACATAACATAAGTATGATAGTGATATTTACTTTCTCTGTTTTTGAAAAATGGACACTCTGGAGACTTTTTTTTGTGTTCCTCACTCGGATCTACACCTCTTTCCCAATATTGCAATTCAACAGCGCACAACAAACACCTAACGAGATCTTGTATCCCCAAATAATATAATCCTGCTTTAGCCATTTGTTTAGGTGAGATAAACGATAAAGGCCATCCTTTGAACGTTCGTAAGCGACCGTCGTATTTCGACAAATCTGGAGGAGGATATATGTCTAATAAATGCATCTTCTTGCATGGACTATCATCCAAATTAGCAATATGTGTCTTTAATACAATTTTGTTCATGTGTGGATCCATTGTTATGCGTTTTAATTGTCTTTTCTATTAAAAAATAACTTTCCGGGGCCGGAAAAATCAAATTGGAAATACCTGAAAAGAAATTTAAAAAAACCCATTAATTTATAATCAATTTATTAATACAATAAGACATGTTATTAACATAATTAAAATTATAGTTTAATAAATAAATACAAAAAAAAAAAGGAATATAATATGTCATACTGTATAGTGGATATTAGTGTTAATCCAAAATGAATATTTAAGTATTATTTTAAATAGATTTACAAATGTTTGAATTTTAAAATTTTATTAAAAACATAGTATTTACAATATTTATTCGCATCAATGTTTACAATTTACAATTTATTTGTTTATTTTTTTATATATTATATTTTAAATGTATAAATATATAGTAATAATAGTATGCCTTTAGATTAGTCAAACAAAAAATACATAGTATAAACTACAATTTTGATGTTACGAATAAAAAAATTAATAATCTTTAAGCACTTATACTATCATCAAAAATTTACATACACGGTTAGTTATAATAAAAAGTAGATATTAAGTTAATTATCGATAACTATTTAGTGATTTATTCTAACAATTTTAAATGAACATAAGATTAGTTTTCTGTTATACACAAAAAGTGTAGTTTTTAAATAATAATTTCATAAAATTATTTAGTTTTAAATAAAGAAGTCTAAACATCACTAAGCGTTAACGAGAATAATAAAACCTATTTTAATAAAATAATTTAATATTTACTGAATAGTCCATAAAACATTATAAATGCAAATTATATTATATGAGGTACAAAATCAAGAAAATCATCATTAAACTTCATTCAATTATGATTTTAAAAGGTAATTATATACTAGGTGTGTATTTCGTATCTGTTAAAATGACAAAAGTTGTAAATTAATACAATTCTAAAAACGGAAAAATATTACATAATTTCAATTATGCAGAACTTAAAATGTTAATTAACATGTTAATATTCGTTATATTTTAAAAGTGAAATTTATTTTAAGTGACATATTTCATTAAAGTATAAAAATATATAGTTTATATAGTTTTAGTATATTTTTATTCTTTTTATGTTTAAAAATAGAAGACTATATTATAAAACAAATTTTGTTTGAGTACAAAATAAATAATTATAAATAATTCAATTGAATTACAGATTATTAAAATAAATTTACGTAAAATTTACGTAACATGAACTGCATTGTAGTATGGTATAACGTTATTACTTTAGGGTTAAATAGAGTCAAGTAAATAAACTTACATAAGAAACACATCGAATAGTAAAAAATATTTCAAAGGAATCTACTCGTATACCTAACCTACTCGTTATATACTCTAATGCGCTTTTTACGCATACATTTCGAACTTGGACATTTCAACAATGTCACCGGGAAAAAAAGAAATGATAGATTTTTATTTATAACATACTTTACAGGAAAAGTTTTAATGTTTCGTAGAAAGGTCAGATTTTAAATTTAAAAAAATGTTTTTGATAGAAAAGAAAAACTTTTTACATGACGCATTGAATTTCGATTTTTGATTACGTTTATAAAAATTACATACAATATGAATTTTAAAAAACATGTAAATATTCATAATATGTAAACTCGTATCATAACATATAGTACATGATTTTTTTAAAATCAAAGTTCATTGCACCATATAGATAGTTTCCCCCTTTCTTACAGAAAAAAAAACGATTGAAATCTGACTTTTCTACGAGACATGAAAGTTTTTCCTATAAAGCTTGTTATTGAGGATAAAATCAGTTAACGTGCAGGCGCTTTACTTAAACTTTTTGTAATAGTATTATTGTACGTCATTCGCGACTTTTATACATCAAGACATAATACTTTATCTAACATTTTATTATTGATAAACATTTTTTAAAAAGATAACAAAATATAATTGTCATATTATAGTAGTCATAATAAAATAATAACAATAATAATATGTAATGTTAATAGTGTCACCTACAAATGAAAGGGTCAAGGGAGTCGTGATATGGAGAATAGTTTATTCAAAATAAATGATTTTTTCGGATCTTATTAACGAAATATTTAACTTCTAAATGTAAATTGTTTTGATGTTGTAAAACGATAAGCTCATAATTCTCAGCAAACCCATTTGTTGTGGTTTGATATTTATTTATTTATCGTGATGTATTTTGTTATATAATTAACTACTAAACAACGAACCGGTTAGTAGGAAATGTACAGTAAAAATTATGTTAATCATCTGCATGCATATATATGATATAGTTATTAATTTATCATATTTCAATTTTACGTTTTTAGTGTCAATAGATTGTTTATGTACTATTTTATTTATATACTACGATAATTTGTAAAAAGATTACGTCATCTTTCTTTATTAGTTCATAAAATATCGCCGATATCGATAGTTTAATCAAACATTCTCCAGCAATATAAAATTAATTTTAATAAATATTTCTATGTTATAAATGATATGTAAACAGTAGACCACATTGATTGTACTAACGACATCTACTAATTTCATAATAAACCCAAATGCGATATAAATTTATCACAAATAATAATTCATAGAGAACGTTAGAAATTTAGAACAATATTAAAATATATACAGATGTTTTCTTTTTAATATTTCATAATATACCCCTTTTACTGCATACGAATCGGAGCTATCGTAATATTGTCTAATGAACATGCTGTCACTAGAACACACGCAAGGATGAAAATGAATCCCGCTTATAAAATAAATAAATAAAAACGATGGGTCATAAAATAATAATTGTATAAAATGATCGAAATTTATATCGTGTTAGTTAGAAAAAAAGAAATGAAAATTACGTGGATGAAAACGAGTGTTTTATAATGTTTGTGACAATAAATTTCGATTATACACGACCCAGTCCGCAAATGTGTTGTTGGGGCAAGTAATCTCTCGTGGCGATCGAACGACCTTCACACGACAATGGAAGTGGTAGGTATCTAAGGACAATGTAGTATTTCTCGATCGCGATTACGTTCGTTTAATAGAGCCCTTTAACAACCGAACGTATTTATTTTTTTGATGGTAACTATGGTCACCAATCACCGTGTAACCGGTTACTTATTTCCAACGTACAAATTATATATTTTAATACACCTACAATGTGTTTAACAGCATTAAAACGCACTGACAGGTTTGAAAATAACTTTTTTAGTGAAAAACTCGGGGGAAAAAACCTAATAATTTAATTACATTATTATACATGCATAGAAAACCCCATCAGTAAAATGTAACGTAAAATGTTATTCGGCAAATAATAATAGTAAATGAGTTTTGATATGTACGTAATATCTCGCGAATACGTATATAATATAAATAAAAATAGTATAACAGAATACTTTGTGCGTATGAATTATAATTATAATATTATTGTCGTTTAACGAAAAATACGACATATAGTTGGTATAATGACAGTTCTTTTAATTGTTTAATTTAAAAAAAATCGAATAGTTATTTAATAAATTATATAATGCGTCGTAGTTTTAGTGGTACAATGCAATTAAAAAAAAAAAAACAATTTTTAATACGATTACGAATGATCGTAACATATTATTGTTAATAATATCTGATATGTATATGAAGAACAGATTATTATGCTTTAAAAATAATGGAGATAACGGAAATCGGTAATTTGTAAAAGAAATTAATTTTTAATAATATTTCGGGAGTATCAAAACAACTATCAAAAGATAAAAGAAGATGTTGCTAGGTAAATATTTTATCAAAACTATTTTGATAAAATATACGACTGATAATATGTTCTTATTGACGTCCATTGTAATCGCGCCGCAACACATAAACACACACACACACAAAACATCTTTTAGACACATATTATTAACATAATATTAATGAACGTTAATAACAGAGTATAATAACGATTAAAAAGCCAAACCGATGTCCATAATACAATAGGGAAATTTTTCCGAAAGCACAATATTTTATATTCAAAATATCATTGACATGAATTTACATGACGCGAAAAGTAAAAGAGCTATTAAAAAGTATGATAATATTATACATATTATATATACATATATTATACCGTATTTATTTGTCCGGATCATATTTATGGACGTGAATAAATATGGCGCGCTATACCACAGATTACAATAATGATATATACTTAACATATTTTATTATATACTTACCTATGAGCAATTTAAAATACGTATAATATTTATCACTGTCACGTAAAATTGTACATAAAATATAATATATACCAATAAATAGGTACTACAATACCTTTTACAATTACACATTTATTAGATAAAATTATCTATTTTTCATCTCCAACACTCCGAGTGTACACTCGGAATAATTATTTGAAAATATATTATATTACAAACAGCTAGATAAATATACTTAAAATAAAAATAAAAAAACCAAGTAAAAATCCAAAAGTCGGCCGACGTGCATATTAATAATTGTATTATTACCTAGATCAGATCAAGCCGGCCGGCCGACTGACGGCCGGGTGTCTCATAATTCCGTAAGAGAAAAATGTTGCCATATTTCATATAAATATTACATTTTGTATTTTTACCATTTTTATAACGTTTACATTACACTATATATATATATTACATTATAGTCAAAAGTGATTGAACGTACACAATGCTGTAATAAAATATTCAAATTGTATACAAGTTATAATGATATTGAGTATGGGAAACGAAACGGGTACTCATACTAAATAATATGTTTCGGTCGATCGAAAAATTAAAGAACAAAAACGTAGAAATATAAAACGATGAATTAATAAAAAAAAGCGTTATATTATGCGTACCTAAAGGCGCTAGTGAAGTTGTCTTCCTCTACTGCTATGCGGTTGCTGTGAATCGCGTAGACGGCTATAATGGCGGCGAACGACTGTCGTTTGATGTTTGCACGAAGAATTCGAAAATTTAATATAGAATGTACTACGTTATTGTTTCTGCGGTATCGCGAACGGCAACGGCCACGACGGGGTAAACGTCGTCGTCTTCGTGACGGCAAAGTTTTCACACGATATTTGTATTTCTTTTTTCAGAGACGAGAGAAAAAAAGCAAAAGCGGAGAGAACGTCAGACGCAAGGTGCTGCAGTACAACACTGATGGACGCCCGATGTAGAGGACGCGGTCACGATTGCCTTCGTCTTTCGTCGTAGGGTCTACTCGTTTCCCCACCCGACAGTCACCTACGGGCCGCGCGTGACGCTGCTGATGACGACGCGACCTTTCGGTCAAAACCCGAACGACAACGTTTCCGACTATCGCATCGCTCGGCATCAGCGGTACCTATTTTGTTTTGCGACAACCCTGTAGTTTTCAAAATCGGCCGGGAACGAATTGTATTATTATCAATCACCGCGGGAGACAAACAAACCAAAAAAGACGAAATTTTTTTTAACATTGCCAATTTAATGTTCATTTATGTCGTGAACAAATTGTCGGGATATGGGGGACGCGATATGGTGTCTTAAGTAAAAGACGAAACGTACGAATATAATGTCTTCTCAAGAGTAACTGTCGAAGTGATGGAAAGGATGCCATCTCAACATTATTTTAAGGGGACGTTATCCACCCCTATTCATAATAATTCACCCCTCGTTGACTTTATATTAAAATCAGTATTTCATAAACTATAGAGCAATATAAACATTTTTGAGGGAGAGGGGAAACTCCATTGGGTTTGTAATGTATAAAAATATTAGGCTACAATAAATAGCTGGACATTCCCCCACTTATTTTGAGTCAAAATTTAGGTTTGACTTTAAAAAAAAATTGCGTTGTTTTAGACGTGTGTGAAGTTGGTATCCCAACTTAGGTATCCCTCGTATCCCTACAATCTGAACAATTTGTTACTTCATTGTTTTACATGAATATTGGCATATTTCTCTATCTTCGGAGTAACGCCCCACGAGATTCCTTTTTAGTAATTTGCAGAGACTAATTGTATAGACAATTTTAAAATTTTAAACCAAATCATTTCTCATAGTGATTAATTAATGAATACTCAATCAAGAGGGTGTTGTTTGTAACAATTAGTTTCTTGTCTAATTTTTATAATTATTTTTCAACTAATACGGTAACGTAAAATTAATACTTTAATTAAGAAATTTATATTAACTCTAGAATTTATAAAAGTTGCGGTTACGAATAGCTACAAATTTAAAATGAATTACTGCTTATGAGGGTTTTACGTTTGTTTTGTTACCTATAACTTCGAGTATACGTATATGAGTTATATTACACAAAACAATATTAGCAGTTATATTTTGAAGTAACTAGATATTATTTAATCGTAATAATAATCAATTGTGTATAAATATAATAAATGAATTTTACCTATATTTAAGGACCATTAAATCATTATAAAAATTAACTTGTTTTATTATAGCTTAATTTGATTACCTTTTATTATACATATATTATTATTTTATTATTATAGATGTATGTCTATGGATACTTTCCTTGAGTTTTTAGAATAATAAAAACAATTTTGTTTTATCGCATACAATTTAAAATTTATGTAACATTATGTTACATCAATTTCTTTGTGGCTATTAAAATGCGAAATAGAAAATGATATAGATATAGAATAAAATATAGTGTCTAATTTTGCTGTTTGTACATTTTTATGTGTTAGCATTATATATTATTCATATTATGACGTTCTTATACTTAAGAAATATTTATTATTAAACAAATTAAAAACAAATTTATTAAAATGTACTTGTCATATATCTACATAATATTTTAAAAATATTATAGGTTAGGTAATATAAAGTATTATAAATAATATTATCATAACTAAAAAATAAGTGATATATCAATTTTTTTCTATATGTATGAATTTGTACGATATTAATATATTTTATTCAAATTAGATTTTTAGATTTGTAAATTCATACATTATTTTTTTCCATATTTATGAGTTAAAAGAAAAATTAATTTTTTTTTGATCAGGAAAATCTATAAAAAAAATTTAATAATCTTTCTATAAGAACCCAAATCTCAAATTTTTATAATTGAACTTACTGTTTAGCACAGCAGAATATGCTACCTAATTATATTATGTATTGGCACTAAGTTCCAATAATTGGCATCCAGGTAAGTATCGATATAAAGTTTTAATCATATATTATAATATTATCATAATTTATATATTGTATTGTTTATTTTACCGAACAATTATAAATAATTATATCAGTTGACAGATAAATTCAGAGAGTTATCGTACAAATTCATAACAAAAGGACACAAAACTGTTACGTAAAAAATTACAAATTCCCAATTTAGTGTTTCAGATGACGTCTCGTCTGCCCCTCATGATAATATTGATTATGTGGTAGAAAAAATGATATTATACGAATTCGTACAAATTAATAACCTAAATGTGAGTAGGCTGGTGAAACTTAAGTCATAAATAAATTAAATAATAAATTGTTTCACATAATTCACTTGTAGACTAAATAAAACGAAATATATTTAACACTCAGTTATTTATCGGTTTCGCAATTCGAACCTACAGCTGCTTAACTATTAGCCCGCGATTGCAGATTCAGAGCGTTATCGAAATACGAAGTCACGGCAATTTATTTCCATAAACAAAAGTAGGTTTAAAATTTTGAATAAATACTAAACATGTATAATCTTGAAAACTATTTCGTTGTTTCATGTTTATATCTATGTCCCATTAAATCAATAAATCAAATATGTTTACCGAAATTTAAAATTCTGATCACCATGTATGATACGTTCATCGTGCGGGAATTTCATTGGGGATCCACATTTTAATATTTTATCGTTTGAAATCTCTATAACATAAAATATGCACAATATTGGAAATTCTAATCGTATAACCTTCATAACCGACCATGTGTTTTAGATCAAAGGATATAGAAAAAAAATATTTATTATCTCCATTTTATCGACTTAATTATACGATTTTGTTTATCCGATACGATAGGGATAATTTATAATAATAATGAAATAAACACACAGACTACATGTGTTGCGATAGCGGCTCATTAATATTACTCTCGGTGTGGTCGACAAGTAAAATATCATGAAATATTATTAAAACCAGATTTTTTTCTAAAATTTATCTTATAAACACGTTTCTTAATATTTTAGGCATATGTTGTGTTTTAAAACATTTGGAAAAATAATACGAAAAAGTAGGTATCTAAATAAAAAAATAATGTAAATTATAAATTTAATAACAAATAATTGTTTATAGTTTGGTCGGGTACCAGTGAACACAGATATACGTTATATAATTATTAGTCAGAGAACTATATTTTTAAATTATTAATAGTCAAAATAATTAATATTTTACATTATATAACATATTTTCTAATATAAAATTATAATTTCAATCCATTTTTACTCTATAAACTATTATAAAATAATTGCAGTTTTAGATAATGTAAAATATTGCCTATTATGATTTAATTTTTTCATTTCCCCGTCAAAGGTATTTCCCGTAAAATGTTTCTCCGTTTAGGGTATATATTTATAAATTATTAGTACGCGTTATTTAATTCGAAATCGAAAGGACAGTAGTGAGTGATTAAATTGTATTTTTGTTGGACTATATAACATTAATAATTTTTTAAATAATCACTGTGATGTGCACACGATTACAATAATTATTATTGAACGGGTATAAAACAATTTAGTAAAATATGAGAATTAAACAATAGTAATCACTGTATCGTAAAGTATCCATTACGATATTGTTGTTATATTGCTTTATAAAATATAATTTTTTTACGATTATATTATTTTATATATGATCAAACTCATCATATAGACCCAGTAGACCTGTTTTAAATGCAAACAGTAAAAATTGTAGCTTTACACATCATAATTAAATTTGTTTAAAAATATAATTTTTAATAAACTTAAAATTATATGAAACAATATCGCACTAAAATATTTTTGTAACGAAAATTATTTTTATGTTCCCGATTATATAATAATGCATTTATATTATTAAACTTTAGTAGTGACTATTGTTTCATTCTACGCTCGAGCGGCATATTGACTATAAATTTTAACGTAAATAATAAATATAAAATATTTCTATAACAATTATTGTATACTCGTATAATATACCCATATGGCTGTCGTCGGATTCATCCGATCGGCGATTATTACCTTTGAGCGTTAGGAGTGTTATTTATATAGTGAATATTTCATATTTGGCAGTGTATTAATAATATAGTATCGATTTATTATTCGTTTGTCGGGTTTATAAGTGAATTTAATTGATCGAAATGATAATATTATTACGAATTGTGCTATTTTGTGCCTATAACTTCAATATTGAAAATTGTTTATTTTTTATGTATAATAAATAATTAATTGCTATAATAAAATGATTAGCCAATTTTTCAATCCTGTTCTAAGATCAATAAAAACATTATATCCAAATAATAATAATATAATATATCAAACTTAACTAAGAATTATCAAATTAAATGCTAATTAAATTTCTAATGAGGCTTCTATTTCTTCTTGGAATACGAAAGTATTTGATTCTATTAATTTAAAATTTGATGCACAGCCAATTCAGCTTGTTATTTATTTTCCTAGTCGTAATATTATTAGTTAATTAATAACAGTTATATATTATTATTTTATTAATAAATAAACGAAATTTGTATTATACATATATTGTATTTTGTATATTGTAGACAGTTATTTCTGTTTTAGGGACTTATAAATAACTATTTAAAAAAATGTATGTACAAATTATTTTTAAACCGGGCATGTCTTAAATTTTGGTTCTGGGCACCTGGTTATTACCCAGATGGGGGATGAAGAAGTTAAAGAAATATTCGATAGGGGACCAATGCTTGAATTAGAAAAATTAAAGAAGGGGATTATGAGACTATAAGAAAAAGTAGCATCCCTTTTAATGATTAAACTCAGCCTAATTCATGGGGACTTCGAAACATTAAAAGGGATAAACTATTTTTTTAATAAAAAAGAAAAGGTACACCGCCACCCCCACCCCATACCGTTGCCCAAATCAAGCACTGCAAGGTAATGTCCATGACTTGTTAAACCAATACATTGTACGCTTAGCTCAGAATCTAAAAAGTATGACGAAATAATGGCGACGACGCCTTTATAGCCATTTCACAATTGCAGATTTCTAAACACAAAATATCGAAGCTAAAGGATTTTAATATGGGACTTAAATAAAAATCATTGAATTTAATAGGAGTAAAAATGTGATCCTTTTATAATATGTTATAACAATGAATAATACAACAATATAAACGTGAACAATTATTTATCAATATACATTGTGTAGGTTTATCATTTTAATACTATTTGCAGATACGCATGGTTGAACACATTGTACGAGGTAGTACAATGTCCGTCATAGATTAATTTTGTTCGTTTAGCGCACACATTGTGTATTAGCTAAGTATAAAAGTGCAGTAGCAAATTCGTGTGTTGTTATTTTGGCTGTAAATTAAGCGTTTATGCCATTTACGCCCATGACGTTCACCCACTCCCCCATCCCATCGTGGCCCCTTTATTAATATTTAATACTATGATGTGCAGTAGCACAAAAATAATACGAAATAGTCCCTGTTCTCTATATACAACAATATTGTAAATAATGTACAGAAATACGAAATAAATGTCGTTAAACAACAATTATAACGATAATTTATGTGAATAACGATTTGAAATTTTTGACCTAAACTGAGTAGAATCATACGGGTTCCCGTCGTTCGTTTTTTATGTTTATGGAAATTAGGTATTTATCTATTATACCCAAATACCTATATATATTTATAATGTATTATTATTTTTTTATAATTGACATCCCCATGAGGGTATCGTTTATAATTTATTGTCTGGCACAGTAGGACGTCGTTAACGAAAATCCATTTACTACCATTTGTGTACCATTAAAATTCTATCAATATTGACCTAACAATCGCATTTTGACGAGCATATTACTATTTACCGATAAGCGATGAGACTTGGCTGCTACTCGTCAAAATACGGGTTAGATATCGAAAGATGAATACAAAATACGGTTTTTTTAAAGCTCACTTTTCGGAAAAAACACTAAAAAGAACATAGAGCATAAAAGTGTATTTTTTTTTTAAATTTTAGTTAAAAATTAAATAAAGTTGATATGCATATATTATATAAAGTTTACATTAATATATTAATTTTATATCGCAAGTTATTAATTTGTGTGATAAATAGATTTAAAAATTAAGCAAAAATGTGCTAGTTGTAATTTAAACTGTGATCATTTTAAACTCCTCAGTGACCTGTTTTCTTTTTATCAAACAGACTACATAAAGACGAGGATTTTTAATAATATTATTTTCTTACTAATTATCGTATTTTCTCGAAATTTTCTTTACTGAACAATTAAAAGTGTTCAGTTGTTCAATATGTACACACCGTGCACGTTTCACGTTTGATTATTTATGTAGTTTTATACATTATACATTATTATATTGGGAGTTGAGTCATTTCGTTTTTTACAACCGTATCTCAAGTGTCTACAAATTACAATTTTAACATATTCCCATATCTCGCCACACGAAGTCGACATATAACTTAGTGCCAGAACTACAATATTTGAAGCCAATGGTTATTTTTACAAACTATAATCCTAATGCCTATCCTAATATTTCTAACCGTATTATAATACTATATTTAATATTGAAATAAAATAGGTCTGCTAATTTTTCTACATTATATATTGTAAAGTTATATAATGTGCCAATGTATATTTAATATATTAAGTGAACAGTTAATAAATAATATAAACAAATTAAAATATAAATTTTTTTTTTTTTATAGTTACAGCCACGGAAAATATTAAAGATTTTAAAATATGATTATAGTTTTTCTTATAAAATATATTAATATTATGTGAAGCACTGAGGCGGTGCTCCATTTGCGACTTGTCTTACAACCAAAAATGTAATTAAATTTTTTTTTTATAGTTGAAATAATTCAATATTTATAATTAATCTAATGCAAATAATTTAAGACTTAAACATTTTACTAACATTTTTTCCAATACACATTGTCTATTGTTTAAAATTATATATACCGTTGCTGACTTTGGCGACGAAACGACAGCATATATGTACAAAAAAATAATATATGTTGGAAGGAAAAATACGTATAGAATATCAATTACGCATATTTAACATTTAATTAGATTAGACTTTTAATTAGATAAGTATTTATATCAAATTCATAATAAGTATATTATAAATTATAATATAAAATATACTATGATGCTAGTAGTAAACATGTATTGATTATAATAGTATCTACTATATAGATTATTCACTAGCTGGTTTTTTCGTAGCACGAAAATTGTTTTAGTATATTTTTATATCCAATTGTAATCACAATATATTATTATATTCGTAAAATTGGTATTATAGGCGATTTCAACCTCCCAATTATTACCTGGGGGGTTGAAAATTACCTGTTTCAAATTGTATTATTAAATTATATTTGTATTATATAATGTATAGTTTGTAAAATATAATTTACAACTAGTTCATTTTTTAAAAGAAAAATATTGTCTTAATACAAGTATTAAGTAATGACAGTGAAAAAATACTTAGTAAAAGTGCCTATTAAATTACATTTATGTACTTACTTAAATACGTATTTTAAATACTTTTAATAAAAGTATTTGGAAGAAATATTTTAAATATTATTTTAGAGTGTCTAAATTAAAAATTAAATACTTTATTTATATATCATTTTTGTTAAGTTAATTAATAAAGATTTTGTCATTGTGGGAATGATTATTTTAGTAAATATTGTGTACATATCTAATTAATCAAAACAAAAATGTCAAAAATACCTTTATTGTTTTATTATTTCTATAACTTTTTATATTTTGGTATAAAAAGTGTAATTCACACGATAATAGTTATTGTAGATTGTACTATATCTATCATACTCGATTGTATACTACACTTTTTATGTCCATGTGAATTACAAAAAGTAAACGGTTTTTTTTTAAATAGTGCTAGTCAGTGGCGACGAGAAGGTGGTTCCCATGAAGCAGCATAAAAAAGGATTGGGAGGTGGAGGTTAGTTATTATTTAACAAATTTACGGCTCAAAAATAGTTATATTTTTATTTGTAGGTAATTAATATTTAGTATCATATAAGTAGCCAATCTCTTAAATTAACTAGGATTAATTAATTAATTTTTCAATAAATTAATATCGATTTTTTTATGTCGATTGCAATTAGTTGCAATTAGGTTGCTAAATATTGGCACTGGTCCGAAGTCGAACGGATAAAGTCGAGGGGCCAACTTCACGAACATGGGAAAATGAGTTTTTACTTTTTTAAAACAGTATGGTAGGTCTCGATATTATTAGCTGTAGAACAGTTTTCGTAAATAGAGCATGTCCTATTTTTTGCAATATATCACAGCATAGAATTATTGAAAATCAATCAGAATAATAATTGAAAATATAATTCATATTCATAACTAACAAACTTTGATTCCTACTTTCTTTATATTTTTTATTATTTATGCACAATATTCTCTATTTCATAGGTATAATAATTATTACCTATAGGCTATAATGTTATAATATGTTAATAATCATTATTTTTTTATAAAATATTTAAATACGTATTTTTAATAATATGTATATTTAATGTATTCTCAGTCTTAACGTGTTTTAGACGAAAAGAATTAGTAAAGCCGACAAGCCGGAATACGAGCTGTAACGCTAGTGTGATGTTTATTTTTGGCCGATTTTTAATTAAATATTTTTAGCTAAGTCATATTTATTTGAAACTTTGAACACATTTACATGGTTTTTCTGTAATATAAAAACGATTAAATTGTGTAGCTGTTGTGATGTGAATAATAAAATAAAATAATATAATATTTAACATTATGCTGTTTTTATCGCAGCCCCCACGAGGTTACATTTACGTATAAAAATAGAACATGAAAAATGAATAAAATAATATTGGCGTGACGACGCTATATACGTTACACAACCGTTATTATATTTCATTTCATCCACACATTTCTTTAATAATAATTTAAACGAATGAGGAAAAATTAAATGAAGATTTATAACATATATTGGATAATAGATTTATTGATTATTTGATTATTAATTTTATGTGAACACGAATAAAGCTTTTTTTTTTTTTTAATTTAAAAGGCACATCACTAAACATTTAAAAATTAAATAATAGCCATTTATCAAATAATAAAAAATAAAAAATTACATTTTCTAGTAAAAATGAAATTACTGTTAATACAAGATATTCACAATTACCAAAACTAAATTCTAAATATACTCGCTTCGCTTAGAAACTGAAATCTATCAATCGAAAAATAAAAAATATCGATCGAATATTGAAAATCGTATACGTGAAGAAAAAAATAAAATCCCTTACCTTCGTAAAACCAACACATTCCTCGTTTCATTTAGAATCTAAACTTAACTTTTAATGTTTCGTATAATTTTGATTTTTAATAATTCAATTTGTTTTATCTCTATTTATTAAAAAAATATACGCAGATAAACTTTAATGAAATCAATCAAAAAAAATTTGTTTCTTTGACTGTTTTCTAAATGTTTTCAAACAAAATTATTTATTACAGATATTTTATAGAACTCGTGAATTAAATCACATTCTCCTGATAGATAGATAGTTATAGTTAATAAGTTTGATAGTGGTATGGATTTTGTTGCTTAACCCATGGATGATTTTTAATTTGATTCATTGTTGCTCTCTTTGTAACGTCCGGTTCTAAAATAATCCTGTAGGTAATAATAAAACACCATTAATAGTTAAAAAAACATTGAACTATTCAGTGGTAAATTTTGGATTTATTTCAAATGTGATTTTCTGACAAATATTAATTTGATCCCCTTATTCTTTGGTTGCAATTTTTTTCTAATTTTCTCTTCTATCAACCAACACAAACCAAAAGTAATGAAAAGTGATAGTAAACACTTGTAGGTTTATAGGAGAATTGTTTTATTTAACAAATAATACGTATATGAATATATAAAATTAAACAATATTATTTCATTACAATTATTTTTCTGTTTATTTTGAGAAGGCATTTAATATCCGACCTTTAATATTTTTAACTTAACTAACATACAAGTTCTAAATATGCCGCTAGTTCGATTCGAAAATCTAATAGTTACACAATACACAGTATTGTGACGTAGATATACATTAAAATATTATATGAAATATAATTTATATAATTTATAATAATAAATATAAATTTATAATTTATATGTGCTATATGTGACACTTCTAAAGCGTGGTTTCCACTTGTCATATTTTATGTCCGAAAATTCGTGATCACGTTCGTGTGTCTCAAATCCTTGGCACGAATAATAATTTAAACGTGTAGACGCGTTTACGTACGAGTCGAGTAATCAGACTTATAATGCTCGAACACGTGTCAAAAAACGTGACACGAAAAGTTATTGATCTGAAGATTAGTTTTAAGTATTTAATGCCTATCGACAGTGGCGGATCCAAATAGAGGTTACAGGGACACGTGACCCCTGTCCAGAAACCTGGGACAAATTTTTGGATAGCTTTATATTTCTATAATTTTATATTTAGAAATGAAACTAATTCATAAAATTTACTATATAAATTGTATAAATATATTAAATTGTTAGGACAATACAAAAATAAATAGTAAAGACCGTACGATTTCAAAATTGATTCTACATATTAACATACTATTACGTACTATATTTCGGCATATTGCCACGCATAACGATCGGCGACACACTGACCATCACCGATCGACGAGGTGCGACCGTAACGCGTACACACATAATGTACAGATAATGTACATAATTACCTACCAATATAATATTATAATTCGGATATTTATCCGAATGGATAAAAAGAAAATATTTAAACTTACATACAAATAATTTAGATAATAATACCATCTCTAAGATTAAAACAATATACCTAAATAACAAATTACAAATAATTTATGATAGGTACAAAACATAAAAAAAACATAATTTTATCATTTTACATAATATCTACTTTAAATAATAATTTTTGCACTATAATTAAAAATATTAGAATTTATATTTACGAATAAGTATTATAGTCATACTATTACCTGAAAATTTGTTTTTTGTTTCTTTTTTTTTTACTTAAATTAATTATAATTATGTATTTTTTATATCTGTATTTATATATATTTTTTTATATTAATTTCTAAATCAATTTTATAAAAATATAAATAATGTTCTCACCCAAAATTTTCAGGATCCATCACTATCTATTGATATAATGTAGTTTATGTTATTTTTTACTTCAAATTATCCGAATAAAAGTCACAATTATAAAATATATATATATTCTTATATGAATATAAGAAGGTCTTTGTAACACTAATATACTTAATTATTCCTTAATATACCTATAATTGTATATTGTTTTTTATTTTTTTTTAAAGGTACTTAATTGAAATGTTTATCGTCCATTCTCAAAAAGCTCTTAAACTGTTTAATAATTATTTTCCAACACTTGTACTACCTATCTTATCTTATTTGATGCTCCAAATACATTTGGTTTAGCAACCTATATTCGAATCCAATTTTTTTCTTTTTTCTTTCATTATAAAAATTTTCTCTTTATATTCAAACCCATAACCGACAGAACGGCGTGTGTTACGTCAGAATTAATTTTAAGCACTAAAATTAATACACAATATGATGTGTTATATCGTTAAAATCAAAATTCGTATAGTAACACACAGGTTCGAAATGGGTATGCGAACCTGATCTCGGATATAAAATATTATGACAAGTGGAAGCCGACCATTAGGAATAATATATTAATTATATATTTACGAAACAAGTCTCAACGCTTCTCGGGGCAGGGATCGCTTCGGTTTAGCGAACTTTTTGGCAATTTGATTAGCTACGATCTGTTGACGGTCGATTTGCGGGTACGGCATTGCGTCGGTAAGCATTACGTACAGCACTACGCCCAAAGCCCATACGTCGTAAGCTTTCGGGTCGTATGGTATGCCCTGTTTAACAAAATATAATTGAAGGGGTAGGTGGATAAAGATATGAACTTACATTTTTTTTCAAAATGCATTTATTGCATTTTATTGCATAAATAAACGTATTATAGTAAAATAAAAAAGTTATAATATATTATAGAGTATTTTATTTCTTATACATTATTTGATATATTGAATATCAATAAAGTCCCATAATTATTTAGTAATTAAATACAATTTCAAAAATGTCAGTTAACACATTTATACCTTTTATAAAAATTAATATCAGACTGTGATTGTTTGATATTATATTATATTTATTTTATTTCGTTATGGTTTATTGGATCGGATCTGACTTTTGAATTTAATAATATTGTATGACATTAAAAATTACATGCCTAAAATGTTAATATGAATTTTAGAATATGAGTGTAAATAACAATTATTATTTTTAATTGTAGAGTAACAAACCACATAAAATAAAATAAATTTTAACTTTATGTCAAATTTGGTATACATTAAATTATTGATTTCCTTCCGCAGTACCTATATAAAATTATAAACAATACTAACACTTATAAATTGTATACCTACTCTTTAACATAGACGTAACTTGGTGGACAGGGGAGCTTATCCCTCTCCCAAAAATGTTTTCCAAATTTACGAATTTCGCTAAAATCTAAATCTTATTTTATTTACAAAATGAATAATAGGACTATTGATAATCTACAACATGTCACATATGTTAGTACAAATATTATATCAAAGTTATTTTATAAATTTATATTATAGTACTATTGTAGTTGTGATAATAATATTGAAGTTTAGTATACCTCGTGTATATATATTTAATGATTTGTTAAAAAAATCGTATTCGCGTATTGCAACTCGAAAGCGGTGTTTCCAATTTAATATTCATAGTGTCCAGCAACGCATAGCGATGTTATCAAAAATAATCCGTACTGCCCCTGAACGGTTCAGGTAAATTTGAAAAGACCGAATAGGTTCAAGCTATCATATGATTTCTTAATATAAAACACCCAAGTTGGTTATCCAAAAAATGTATTCACTTACCAATCAAAATAAAATCAATGTAAACCATGGTATAGAATTCACCCTTTCGTTCCCTAAGCCTTGTCCGAAGACATACATTATACAAATTTCTATATATTTACCAATAAGTCGTTTAGACTCATTAATTATATATTTTTTGGGCACATTTTATCTAGATTCAATTAAAAATATCGCATTTAGACTTTTATAAATATTTTAAATTTTTGAAATTTGGTCGTTTATCAGAAAAGATATTCATGATGCAAATAATTGTAATTGGTGTCGAACTACTGTTTCGATTTACAATTTTATGAAAAACTAACAAAAAATAACGAAAAAACGACAAAACTGACGGAAATCGTATTTTGACGAAATTGAATTAAAATTTTTATGATAAATAATGTAATTATGAACGTAGAGAGGGGCTACGTTAATATTTTTAGTATTTTTATTGATAGTTTACACACGTGGTAAAATTTAAAAAAAAATAATTTGGGACTGAAATGATTAATTAGATATTAATTTAAATAGCCAGGCATGAATATTATATATATTTATATATATATATTTATAATAATAATATATATATATATATTTATAATAATAATATAATATTTTAGTTAAAAAAATTATCAAACAGCCGTAGGACGTTAAAGAAGAATAATGGACCAGCGTTAAACTTATCTGACCTAACCTAAATTCTACGCACGGCTATGTCTCCCAGTTGATATTTGATGTTTTAATTAATAATCGATATATTATATAGCATATACGACAGGGATCGGGAACCTGCGGCTCATTAGCATACAATCTGCAGCTCTTTTGAATCAAAACCAGTAAAATATAAATTAAAAATCGATATATTATATTCCTGTAAAATGGTCATATGGGTTTTACGATGTTTATTTCTGATAAAAATAAAATAATATTTTATCTAAAATGACCATATAACTGGTAAATTGTTATTCGTCTGTCAATGTTGTACTATGGCATATTTTTCTATCTTAATTGCGACTCTTTGAAATTTATAATATTATAACTTTTAGAAAAAATGGTTCATTTATAAGAAAACGTTCCGGACCTCTTATATAGGACATAGGTAAGTACGTACTTGGAGCACTTCAGGCGCCGCGTAAGATGAACTACCGCAGTACGTTTGGCTCATTAGTTTCCGGCCCCAATGGTCCGTGCACATCCTGGTGAACCCGAAATCAGTCAACTTTACGTGTCGCATGGTGTTTAAAAGCACGTTCTCGCATTTGATGTCCCTGTGCGATATTTCATTTTTATGCAAATAGTCCACAGCATCGGATATCTGCCTGCGACCATGTTTATAATAATATAATATATTATTTTTCAATTGATGTTTGATTGTATTAATATTATTTGGTAAGGTTAGATTTTTGGTCAGGTAATAATAAAATAAAAAAGAAGATAAAAACATTTGAATAAATAAAGGTTTTTTTTGTTATTGTTTGTATGTTAAATAGCGTTATAACTACAAACTACTTATTAAGCAATAATTACAACTTTTATAAATTGATAATTATTTTTATTCGACAGGTTATGCAAATGATGATCATGAAATTATGTAAAATTTAAACTAAAATAAAAAGTAAAAGAGTATATATCATATTCTTCTCCACATTGTCAGCGGCAAAATAATAATATATATTATAATATTGTAATAATGATAATACTATTTAGTGATTAATATTTTACTTTTATAAACATTTTGTTTTCTAAAATATAAAACGGGAACCCATATTGCGATGTTTATATTTTGGCTCTAGGAGCACCTAAAAAGTTGGGGGCCCAAAGACATATACCTTTAATTCCCCCCTCTCGTCAATTCCGACCATAGCTACACCAATATGCTTTCATCATCATCATTTATTTTTCTTCTTCTTCACTTTACATCCCAACTATATGGGATCAGCTATCCTAAACGTGCACCTCCATAGATTTCGATCACCTACATCTCACACCAGCCATCATAAATCACTCTTTATCTATCCACCTCTTTCTCTCGCCATCCTACCTTCTACATTAATTCCCATAACAACATTCGCGGTCTCTCGATAACATTATCTTACCTCACAACATGCCAAAACCATTACGGCCTATTCTCTCTCGGTATCCCAACAATCCATTCGACTCCTACGCTTATCTCCAAAGTATATTGATTTCTTATTCTATCCACCACTCTATAGGAAACAACACACGTCCGTCTAACAGGGCCATGTTTAAGGGGGGCAAAGGGGGCAATATCCCCCAACGACAAAATATTCTTATTAAAATATCGGCGTTCAAAATTTTTTTTTACGTCAATTAATATGTGTCGGGAGGGAGGTAAAAAGTAAATATACATCATTAAATTTATTTTGACCCCAGCGTCTTCAACACTAAATCCGACACTGCCGCCTAGACGTTCTAATATGATTCGCTCACTTGAAAAACATGTGCGCCTGCCACAACGGTATGCTCTTGGTGTGCTGCATGTGGCTGAGTAGATCGCCGTACTCGCAATAGTCCATGAAAACATGCACGGTGGACGGCGTGACGTAAATCCGGTGCGTTTTGATCACGTTCGGGTGTCTGATCACGCACAGCACGTCCAACTCTCTGGGCAAGAACTTGCGCACGTACGTCCCACCGGCCAGCCGCCTCTTGTCGATCACCTTACACGCGACGCGCACGGTCGTGTTGTCCGGCAACGATTTCAGCGCCATCCTCACCTTGCTGTACGACCCGTGGCCGACGGTCGAGCCCAACCGGTACCCGTCCGCGGTCATGGTCGCCGACAGCGCATTCGTGTCCGCCAGCTCGACGACTTTCGGCCGGTGCGGCCGCTGCTGCTGTTGCTGCAGCGGCGGCGGGCGGCATTCCGACGGCGGCGGCGGTGAGGACGCTTGACGGCGCCACTGTTGCCACCGCCGTCGCTGTTCCAGCAGCTCTTGCCCCTGTTGCGGCCCCGGGTCTTGCCCCTGACTCCGTTGGCCGGGGCGACACTGATTACTACCGCCACTGAGGGGCGCGTGGTACTGGTGACGGGTGTTCATGCAGGCTGCTCTGCTGGCTGATATTATGATATCACGTAGTCGTGGCGTCGTCGTCGTCGTCGCAGAATCCTAGTTAAAATGGTTCTTTTACGTAAAAATACAATTTCGTCGCGAAATAAAACTATTTTCTTTCTTCTAATTTTATCAATTATATTGACACGGAGTGTAAATTTACTAAAAATTTGGTACACAGATAATAATATTGTTATCCTCCGCCATTAGTAGGGTTATATTAAATATTTATTTGGAAAAACGAGTTCGCGTTGTCAACGTTATCATTCTGTAACGTTTATAAACCATAATAATAATATCACAGCCGATTCGAATTTATAATGACGATAATAATAACTCAATTACTTTTAATTAATATTTTTAAAAGTATTCTAATTACAGAATTTTTCTTTTTACGATATTTATTGATTTTTGAATACTTTGCAAAATCACGTGATAGAAGTTACGGAACGTAATGACGTAGTTATGGAAGGGCAATAGATCCACCAGATCCTTTTTAATGTTAGATTTTTGATATATTACGTAAAGTAAAAACATAATGTCTTTTATTTTTTATGTAATTGATCTATTTATCTTGACGTATTTAAAAAATACCATAAACGTAATAACCATAAAATATTCTAACATGTCTTCGTCTTTCATTGTGATTAAATAATTGTCATTGCATTTTAATAATAATTAACTAATATACATGATCGATTGAATGGATTAACCATATTAGAAGTTTTCAATAATATAAAACTTGATATTGAGAAAAAATTGATGAATTGATGAACTTGCGAAAAGACCTAGAAAAATAGATCTTGTTTTATAAATTAATAAATTATTAATAAAAATATGAGTTGTCAAAGACAAATACCTACCTAATTAATTTGTTTCAAATTTTCATTGTATATTATATTATAAAATATATAACTGTGTAAGTGTGTACAGTAGTATAATAAAAAAACTAAGTTGGTGCTTTGGTGGTGAGGGGTATGATTTCCACTCTATATTTATTCAAAAATTTATTTATCCTCCCACTAGAACAAAATCATAACTATGCAACTGGTGGACTTATATTACATTACATCCCAAGATTATTTAGTTTAATACTTAAATATAAAAATTTATATTTATTAAGCCCATAAAAATGCATTTGTAACATAACTAATATAAAAATTAAGTGTTTTTAATTTATTATGAATTTTTAATTTGCTTCTTAAAAACCATTTAAATATATTCTATTATTTATTTTACCTTTTCGAAACTAAAAAACTAAAAACCAAAATCTAACCTAACATTTCAAAAATCAGCAGATACAATTTTTAATTTATAAGCCGCTAAAATTTAAATGTATATAGTAAAATTGTTAATTTTGCTATAGATTTCGCAAATTATATGCTAATATATAAAATATAATGATTAACCGTTAATTACCATAGTGGATTTGAAATGCGAATTTAATGTTATATAATAATATCTACTCGTATATTTATTAAATTAATAATTTAAACTCTTAACTAATCGACTGAAGTTCTCTAAAATTTTTTTTTTACGAATTTCATAATTATGTATGATCAGATTTATTTTTGATTTATATAATAATATCCTCTCTCTATTTTCGAATGTCAATAAGGAAACACTTATTCGACCGGATATTTTAATGTTTACCCACCTATTATACTAAAAACCTATGTAAAAATTTTGAGTTTAAATATTAAATTAATATTAAAAATATTATTTTTATAAAATATTACATTGTGAAAATATTAAAAATAATATTATTTAGCATTATATTGTATCATATATATTGTATAGTATTTGTAATACGCGTACTTATGTATGTATAACTTATATATTTACACCAGATGTTTGATATATACAGGGATATCAGAAATTAGTGTTATAAAAATTGATATGAGATATCATTATACAATATCATTTTACGTATGATTATATGATAATTCTATATACGAGATGATCTGCAGATACTGCATTAATATTGTAATAACTAAGGCCCGGCTTTGTTTGCATTTTTATATTTTTATTGACAATACACAGTTTGATGGGAGATAGTAATGTCAAAGATTTACATTATAATATAGAATACATAGAAAAAAGTTAATAGTGCATATAAATGTATAATTTAAGAATAATAGCATATTATATCAGTGTTTGCATCTTTAAGCAAATTTTATTGATAATTTCATGAAAAGTAATTTTTTTCTATTCATGAGTAGAATAGTATTTTATTGTTAACCAACTTATATTTGTTTTTTGTATAATATTTTACAATATATGTAAATATATGTACTTTTTAAAAAAAAATACTAGAGTAACCTGATGTATAATGGCGCATGGGACAAGATTAACCATTATGTATAAATAATTTAATATTTTTGCCATCTGGTCAAACTTTTTACTACTTATAGTCCGTTTCATAATTGATAATTATACCAGTTTATCTACATGCACGCAGGGTGTGCCTAGGCACCACCTGCTATTATGAGTTGAGGGTTTAATAAGAGCTCCGAAATAACTCGAATACAAAAAAAGTATTTTATGCTTTACTTTTTTGGGTAGAAATAATGGCCCGATTATCACAAATAGGGTATGTTTTCGGTAGAAAATTGCGTCTAGCTGATACTTTATTTAGCTCATTTTTTGAATTTCTCGAAAGTTTTTCTTTGAGAGAAGAAAAACTATCAAAAAATGATGTAAAAATGTCAACATTTACGAAAATCGTAATTTTGATGAAATTAAATTTAGGATTTTTATGATAACTAATACAATTTAAGTGTAAGTACTTAAAATTTTTTTGAGTTGTCTCATAGGTAGTTTACATACGTGGTAAACTTATGGAACGACCCATGTTATATCGTATTATATTGAGTTTCGCTCAGAATCGTATTTTCTAATGCAATATCATTGCATTCAAATCTTAATTATAATAAACCACTAATTCTGAGGACTGAACATCCAAAATTGACCTTCACATTTTTTTTATTTTATTAAATAAATTATATTGTCTTCAAATCCACATCCTATTTATTACATGTTAATTTAGAATAGGTTAAAATTACTTCTTATATATATTATATTTTTTATAATGTGTTGCATAGACAATGTATTTTACATGAGATATATTTTTAAAATTACATTTTTACTTGAAGGGAAAATACATTGTCTCTGCAACACATTATAAAAAATATAATATACTTAAGAAGTAATTTTAACCTATCCTAACTTAACATGTAATAAATAGGATTTGGATTTGAAAGCAATATAATTTATTTAATAAAATAAAAAAAGTGGGAAAGTCAATTTTGGATGTTGAATTTTGGATTGAAACTCAATATAATACGATATAACATAGGTCATTCCATAAGTTTACCACGTATGTAAACTACCTATGAGACAATTAAAAAAAATTTAAAGTACTTACGCTCAAAATTGCATTAGTTATCATGAAAATCCTAAATTTAATTTCATCGAAATTACGATTTTCGTAAATTATGACGTTTTTACATCACATTTTGGTAGTTTTTTTCTCTTAAGTAAAAACTTTTATGAAATTCGAAAAATTAACTAAATAAAGTACCAACTAGATGCAATTTTCTACCGAAAGCATACCCTATTCGTGGTAATCGGAACATTATTTCTACCCGAAAAATTGTTTTTACTAACAAAAAAAAAACATCTTTGTAAAACTAATACATTCCTCACTTCGCTCAAAATTTAAAAGACAAAAAATAATTCATCTATCATCATAGATATTAAATGTAACATATTTGTATATACAAATTATTTTTATATTATTATTTATTATAAACAAAATAGCATTTGTCATCAAATCCGAGGCCTAGTAATAAGCAAATCTATTGTACTCGGGTTTAATATAATGATATAATAATATGTTTTTACATAATTTTACTGAGAGTACTTATGCAGCTCCAATTGGATGAGTTTTCTCGATGATTCATTTTCTAACTGATATACAACAATATTTAGCGTATAAAACCCATATTTTAAGATTAAAGAATATTTTATGCAAAATGATATGGTTTAAGAATATATTGATGTTTTATTTGAGCATTTCACAAAAAATATAATGGTTTTAAAAAAAATAAAAAGGAATTGTGACCTTCGTCAATTTATATCTATAATTAAATCATGTAAAGTTTACTGTTCAACTTGAACACGATATATCAATAGGTATATCAAGACAAAATGATGCGATGTAACATTGATAACAAAATGAATTATTTATTCATTTATTCATTTTATAATACAAAATATGTTATTATTATTATTATTTTTTTAATTTTATAAAGACAAATTTTAAGTATATAAAATATAACTATTATAAATTGTTACTTTTATTCGTTTTTTCAATATTTAATACAATTTTGTAGAATATCATGTATTTCCAAAAAATAATATGTATGCATATAAAAGATTATTTTGACAAAATTATAGTGCATAAGAACATCTTATATTTAGATTTTTGACTGCATATACATCCGGTCTCTAATAAAGACTAAAAATAAAAAATAAAGCTATAAAATATATCTATTTTAACTACTCATATCATCACCATGAATGGAAAATATATAATAAAATAAAGGGCCTCAAAATAATACGAAGGGTACAAATTTATTTGAGGCACCACCTGAAATTCAATTCTATGGACGCCTATATATCTATGACAACACTCTAATAAATTACTTTAACTGTCATAAAATATTTAAAATCAAATTCATCAAAATCATAATTTCCATAAATTTTGCAGTTTTTCAACCACATTTGATAGTTTTTATCTCAAAGAAAAACTTTTTAATTATTTCAAAAATGAGCTAAATAAAACTAACCTAACTGAAAGCATAACCTACTTGTGCTAATTGGCCTATTATTTTTACCAGAAAAAATGTTTTCAGACATAAAAAAAAAACATTGTAAACCCAATAAATTCCTCGCTTCGCTCAGAATCAAAAATCTGTCTGTCGAAAAATGAAAAATATCGATCGAATATTGGAAATCGAAAATGTGACCAAAATCCATAGATCACACAATTCTCTGCATTCATAATGAATGACAAAATCTATCGATAAATTTACAGTAGGAAAAAAGACGAAACGATATTTCCTTTTTGTGTAGTACTTATACTCTATAGATAGTATTATAACAAAGGCGTCACAGCATGCTGTGTGCACGAACAAAAATAAATGTGTTTACGACAACGACGACGCACATCGTAAAACAACATTAGTAAGTATGGTAGACAATGATAATGTAAATTACAAAGAAGAGATAGAAATATAAAATGTATATTTATTTTACACTTTTGTCGTGGTAGATATTATCATTGTCGTTTAAATTTTGTTCGCTGTTTACTTTGTGTTTCGTGTATAATATTATATTATCATAAATATTAATGGTCGACTAATGATATTCGACGGTGACCTGGCGGATGAAGAAAATCAATATTCTTCGGGAACAAATATATAACAATAGTTTTTAATATTGTCATTTACGATAAGTATTGTAGAACTAAACGACGGAATGGGGTAGCAGACGGTGACGTCACTGTCTATTATATTATATGTTTTCACTTTATCGACCAAGTAATCTTAACAGAACGCTATACCCGTATTTGTTGTCTCCGTTTATTCAACAAGAAACAATAGCAAAATAAAAGTAACTTAAAATTTAAATTATAGGATTCGATTGAACTTACACTTATTACCAAATTTAATGAGTAGAAATTTACGGGTTTTCTACATGAGATTTTTGTAAAATGTCATCTGACAATGGACTTATATTTATTTTTATTTATTTAAAACACTCATAACTCGTTGTTGGATGACATTTTACAACATACCCATGAGGCCACGAAAGATACTCGAAATAGTTCCATTTTTTTAATTATTTAATTTAAGTTGTACATGACTATTATTTTGCTATATATTTTAATATATAGCAATATTTTAATATATATATTTTAAGAGATAAAACTTTTCTTACATTTGCAAAGCATTAACATTTCTAGAATAAATTAATATAAAAAATTGAAACAATCAAATAACTTGCTAAATATTGATATTTAATGTAAAATAACAAAATCAATACATTCAATTATTTTATTCTACACATATAAAAAAAATATAAATGCATACGACCATTTATGCACGTTTTGATTGTTTAATTTAAGTTTGAAACATATGAAATTTCAAAGATTTCTTGTAAAATCTAAAAAATAAAACAAACCATACGAATATTATAAGTTTTTTGTCACATGACATTATTATTACATAAATCTTATAAGGACGACGAGGGAACATCGGAAATATAAATCGAGAAATATTTCTCTCCATTCAAATTCGATAATAAATGTTTAAACTCTTAGTTAAACGAAACGCTACAATTTAAGTTCTGCGTAGTTGCGTTTTTTCTGGATAACACATATAATTAATACGATATATTATTTTTCTTTGTCATTAAAATGTAAAAATAAAATTAGTACAATTTTTAATACGGCTAATAAAATTGTAAAAACTGGGAGAGAAAATTATTTTTTAAACAATAATATCAAACAATTTTACTAAACAGTATAAAATATTGTGATAATAATGTTAAACTTAAAATTAGAGATTAATATTTTCTACCATTTTATAAAATGTCACCTAAGAAAAGAACTTTTAAGAAATTAAAAACTTAAAATTCCGTCAAAAATTAAACTACGACAATATGCATAATGTATTATACTCATCTTTTAAAATTTAGTAGTAATTTTATATGTTGAATAAAAAATTTAATTAAAATATAACAATTAAAATTGTCAGTTTTTTTATTTACTACCTAGTAAAAATGAGTACTAATCAAATGTATCATTCGATTATTTATTACTATTTTTAACATATCGTTGTTTTAGTAACTATATATGCATTTTAGCAGTGTTGTGCATTATCGAGATAAAATACAGTTATATTTTTATCTTATCTAGATATATATTATTTTAAGTTTCGTTTTATCTTATCTAAATAAATAAATATCTAGATTATTATTCAATGAATTAAAAAATGTTGACACAAAATTATTTTAAACCACTCTGTAAACACTATTTATAGTACTTGGAGCATCAGAGTATCAGATAATTTATAATTAATAACAATAATATTAACAAAATAATCATGATAATAACAACTATGGTTTACGCCGATTACGAACATTGGATCTACAATATTAAATATTAATTATCTGTTTTTTTATCTAGATAAAAATTTTAAGTGTTATCTATTTATCTTATCTAGATAAATTTAAAATCAATTATCTGTCATCTTATTTAGATAAATTATGGGTTATCTTTGTTCAACACTGCATTTTAGTTTCGACAAGTATGGTAAAACAAACTGTTGACTGTATAAACAACACATTTTGTCAACCTAACCTAACGTTTTTACTTTTTAAACATACCACAAAGTAACCAATGTTTAACCATATTATTTCTTGTAATCTAACCTAATGTCTCCAAAAAAAGAATACAAAGTCCCATATTCAGAGTCCGAAGTTATATTTTAAAAATGACTATTAATAATAAATTTTAAAACATTGTAAATGTGTGAATAGTAATATATGCATGCCCGTGTTTATAGGGGGTGGGTAAATGCCCCTCCAGGTGGAACGTTGGAGCCGGTAAATTTTTTTGAACTTATTTTTGGTGTTTAGGTATAATTTAATAATTATGATTTATAAATAATAATTAAGTAAAATGTTTTTTTGTCATAATATATATATATATATTATATAAATAATATGTTATTGTTGGTTCATAGTTGTATAACAAAGACATGATACATTTATGGGTTATTTCATTCAACTTAATGTGCCTAATATATATTATTTAACATTATGCAGTATTCTATAGTTTTATAATGCGTGAAAATGTTTTCAATTAAAGTAAGTATTTTTTTTTTTAATATTAAAATGGTAAATATTTAACAAATTTGTTATTGGTATGTAATTAAATAACAATAATTCAATAATAATAGTATTTGGTAATAATATTAATACCTACTTATGAAAACTAAGTCTTCAAAAAAAAAAAAAGGGGCGGAATTACAAAAATGCCCCGGGACGCCAAAATTTTAAATACGACCCTAAATATATACTTATGTGCTGTACGCTTAACAGTTTAATATTATATACTCATAAGTCGTAGTCTGTAGATAAATCACAAATAACTTTATAAATATCTCACAAAGACCATAATATATCAGTATATCACACTGATGACTGATAAATTATATTAAATATACGTTATTGCAAGCATTGACATCTCGTGAAGTATATCGGTAAATGTCGACGCCCGAATACCGGACAGACAGGCAACATAACCTAATCCAATGTTTAGTAAAATATATATCCAATAGTTGTCTAGTTTTTAGTTATTAAGGGGGTCAAAGCCGGTGCTGCGTTTTTAGTATACAAAAACATGCTTTACAGGAAAAACTTTCACGCTCTATAGAATAATCAGGTTGAAGTCCGATTATCAAAATTCTTATTATATAAAACTATAAAATGCATTAGAATAATGCCAATATTTTTTTTTTCAAATTGTTTATTCTAACACTAATTAAAGTGAAATGAAAATTTGGCTTCAATCCGACCTGCAAAAGATCTCGTTTTTCAAATAAAAAAAAAATTTATCAAAACCCAACATATTTACGAGGCATGAGAGTTTTTCCTGTAAAAGTTTTTTTTTTTTTTATCTAAATAATTCCTATATAATTTTGATGGAAGTCGTTCACTGACTTGTACATGCGCGTTCGTAAATATCCATACACGCAAGTACGATTTTGTTTACAGCCACCTGTTTGTGTACCAAACAGTTCTTGAAATCGCACGCGTTAACTACTCTTATCGCTGTAGTGCATACCTAAAGTAATAGGTAAAATTGCATTTTATTTTATATTAAAATAACTTGTTTTTTACGATACGAGATTGGTTGTAGGTATAAAAGTAACATTTATAAGTTATTTAAAAATAATAATAGCCGTAACCTGTATATTATTATCTAGAGTATAATTATCTATAATAATATATATATTACATAAAATTAAATTTCAATATATAGGTAATTTCTTAAAAAACGATGGTAAAATTAGAAGATAAAAATGTAGTATAGTAAAAATAAAAAAAGCGAGAAGGTCCATTCTGCACATTTCTCGTTCGTTCCTTCGGTCCTCGGTGCCATTAGTGGTTTATTATAATTAAGATTTGAATGCAATGGTATTGCAATGAGATTGATAATGCAATCTTTAATAATAATAACATGATGATAATTAAATCATAGAATCGATGTGTCAATACTATAATAGGTATTTTTAAAAAAAAAATCTTAATTGTTTACTGGCTGCAGGCCCAACAGCAATATATACATTGACTATTTAAATATAATAAAAGAAAATCTCTTAATTTTGTTTCAATTTAAATAAACCAATATGTATTTTAAAAAGTCGCAAGGTCTATACTATGTATAATATGTATTTGTTTATCGTTTAAATATTTTAAAATACAATTTTATCGATGAATTTATAAACGTAAATGTAAAATTTACAAACTGTAAATTGCGTAATAGTCTGTATTGTATTTAAAATAAATAATAAATATCTAATATACAACGACGAATTCATTAATTTATTAATTTACGACGAAAAAAAATAAATATACCCAGAATAGTTGGTAATCAAAATATGTAATGTGGATACCAAAATTCCTAAAGATTATTTTCATGTATCCGTTGCCATTCCTCTTGATGAAATGATGATTTTATTAGTCGAGTTATAGAAATATTTTCAAAATACAAAAAACTTTACACTCTTTATATTTATTAATACAAAAAATATGTAAAAATCTTTAATATTAGAACCAGAATTTAGTTTATACTCTAATTTTTTAATGTTGTTTTATTAACTTCAGAATTAAAATTAATTTAATTATTTTTGAAAAAGAAAATGGATTACTTGCATAAATATTAAATACTGATCGTCCTAGCGGAACTGTAGAACCATTAAATTATTGAAATCGTGAACTTTTCCTGAATTTTTATTTTTTATTAAAAGTACTAGCATCACTTCCGATTTCCACAGCAAGCCCTGAATGATTATTTACGACAACGTTTACGATCTTAACGTGTTAAGATATTTTTACGTAACTCTACAGAACAAGAAAGACTTACTGGACTAGCATTATTAGCAGGGCTTGCAAACATTATTATTCCATTATGAATATATCGTTTAAAACAATTGAAATGCGTAAACATAACTAAAACGAAAAACTAATAATATCATTAAACAAAACAAAACATTAAGCGAAATATTATTAAATAACTAAATAACTACACATATTACATAACTTTTAATAACATTTAATAAATAGAAACATCGAAAAAATGTAAATAACTTTAACGAAAATATTTAATAACGTTATATTATTTGATAACGTTAAACGAAATTTATTTTTTAAATGCAAGACCTGATTATTAGTGTTCATAGAAATATTATTGTTAATCCCGAAAAAGTAATTAACACGGTGCACGGGGTTTCAAACAATAAAAACAATCACTGCACCGGTAGTTAAGTTATTTAAATAAATTGTTATGAAACAAGTAAATAATCTTTAAAATTAATAAATTCTAAATTAAACAAAGTTGGACTTAAATTTTAACAGAACAATAAATTTGATTAAATCGTAATAGCCGCTACGAACGAACTGGCGCTTCGCCAGTCGGTCGTTCGTCGTCCCGAACTTTTATATTATTATATAATATTAATTTTAATATACATAGTATAGGCCTATAATGTTATCAACCTTGCAATTTTTTAAAATACATATTGGTTTATTTAAATTGAAACAAAAATAAAAGTTTCTATTTTATTATACTTAAACAGCCAAAGTATATATTGCTGTTGGGCCTGCAGCCAGTATACAATTAGGAATTTTTTTTAAAAATATCTATTATAGTTTGAAATTTTAACGCATCGATTCTATGATTCATTTATCATCATGTTTTTATTATTAAATATTGCAGCAATGAGATAAATCGCTCAGAATCGTATTTTCGAATTTAATATCATTGCATTCAATTCTTAATTATAATAAATTATTAATATACTTATATATATTTATATCGTATCAATATACGGCCGCGGGTAATGATTAGTAAAAACCGATTACATAATCGCAATTACCGTAGTATTGTAAATGTGTATATTTCATTGCCCGCACGACCGCAATAAGGCGCTTCGCTTAATTATCGTATATGGTATTTTCGTCCACGTTGTTACCGCGAATCGATGTCCTAGGAAAATCATACCCCGAAAAATTTTACCAAGGGGGGGTAAAATATCTTAGGATTATAATACCACCAGTAAGAATTTCCTGGGAAAATAATACCCCCCGATAAGAATCTTCTAGGATATTTATACCCTCTCTATTACACCAGACGGACAGTGGATTATTTTCGGCCTGGTCAAATATACGATTCAAAATATTTAAACACAGTCCCTATCATGATAAACCAGTTTGCTCTACAAAAAGTTAATAGTATGATATAAGTGTAAATTGTACCTATTTTAATAAATATGATATACATAATATGTTTAATTTTTAAATAAAATGATTAATTATTCAAATTTTGGATCCCCCGAAAAAATATAGATACGGCCTTGGCCATAGATATTCATCACACTACGCCTATGAATATATCTCGTAAAATATGATTAAAAATCTTAAAACCATTAATATAACGACCATGGCCCACACATGTTTTTTTTTTTTTAACTAAAATATTGCCGAAAGTTAGCAAATCATTTTTAATAAGTTTAAACATTATTTTTATTTAGGTGTATCAAATTCGTGTTTCCTGCATTATCCGATTATTAATTATACATTTATTATATTAAATTTATCAATTTTTTATCGATATAAAATTTTTATCCAATTTAGATTCTGAGCGGAGCGAGGAATGTATTTTTTTTACAAAGTTTTTTTTTTTTTTTATATATGAAAAAATGTTTTTGATTAAAAATAATGGTCCCATTACCACAAATAGGGTATGCTTTCGATAGCAAATCGTATCAACTCGTTTCATAATAATAGTTAAATAATTTAAAACCATAGAAAAATGTGTATCGGCCTGAACTTGTATGGGTCCCTGTCACATTTGTACTTGAGAGGGGCTAGACTCCCCTTTAATACGGCTGCCAGAAAATATCCGACCAGGGCCAGCCGCTTGGTAAAGGGATGAGCGCCGCCCGACGAAAATTGGTCGCCGCCCAGTTTACGTTATTAGACTGAATACCTGAGTGCCTTCGTGTTCGTGGTACAAAACAAACACAAAACTAAAAAATCAGTGATTACGATAAAATATTGTTCGGTATTACAGCTTAGCATTTTGACTACCCTGTTTACTTACCTGTTTACCAGGAGCCCATGAACAAATGACGACGGTTTGAGTAGTCCTATTGTTGTGTAGCGAACCCTTCAAGATACAATCCCTTAGATATTACCTATACTATATAATATATATATATATATTGATTATTGTATATAATTGACAATACCAAACCATAATATGTAAGCAACGACGATAGATCCCTGGTAGTATTTGTGCAAAAAATCGGACTGTTTTCATTTTATTAATCTACCTGTGGTCTAACCTTTGCATAAAATGAACTCGATGTTAAATGACCTTGAAAGGACATTATACCCGCAAATTTTTCAATGATGCTGACCAGTGTTGTACAAAGATATCCCATAATTTATCTAGATAAGATGACAAATAATTTCTTTTAAATTTATCTAGATGAGATAAAAGATAGCCAATTTTATTTAGATATAAAAACGGATAATTAATATTTAATATTATAGATCCAACATTCGTACCCGGCGTAAACCATAGGTGTTAAGTTATTATTATCATGATTATTTTGTAAATATTATTATTATTATTATGTATAAACTATCAGTTAAAACTATAAATAGTGTTTACAGAGCACGGTTTAAAATAATTTTGGTCAACATTTTTTAAACAATTAATTGAATAATTATCTAGACGATAATTTTCAGACAGCCTATTTATTTATCTAGAAAAGATAAAAATATATATTATCTAGATAAGATAAAAAGATAACTGTATTTTATCTAAATAATGGTCAACACTGAAAACATCGTTCATATTTGTTGGACCACCAATTACGGCCTTATAGGTAATATGCCAATAATTAATGTCATAAATATATACTAAGTAATATATTAGTTTTAATTTTTATAAAACTAAACTTATGCAATTGTAACAATAATGATTATTGATTATTATTCTGTTCTATTTTTGGTAATATTAACTAATTATATAAACGATAAACGGTATTAAAAAAAAGTTTTTTGTCAAAATAACTAATTTATGATATAATATATATTTTCAAATTTCGATTTTTGCAATTTATTTATGTGTAAACAGTCACATTTTTTATTATCATAATTTTTGTTTGTTTCTTATTAACCCTTTCAGACCCAGTGGCCAGTGTTTTTTTAAGAGACACAACAATATTTTATATTATATTACAAACACTGGTGATGCATTTTATTCATTTATATATTGAATCTGATGGAAAAGTACCGTAGAGTACAAAAATAATTATATAAATTATGTGTTATTCGAATTCCCAGAAATATGTACATTTTTAATCTGATATAATTTTGCTTTTTATTTCAAGGTAATTGTTTGTATATTAAAAAAAATCGATAAACGATGGTGGTAATTACTTTTTTTTTTTTTTTTATCGATAAACGTCAAAGTAGAACCGATCCCCTTACTTTTTTGATTGATAAAACTAAATTTATTGTATATTTTGTATGATATGTCTCTTTAAGTAGACAATAGGACTCAACGTCCGTATGGCTGTATTTCATATAATCGTCACTTCATCCGCGCAGAGCATAAACAGTATTATTATTATTATTATTATTACTCGTTCACCACTGGCCATTCGTATTACCATCGATAGTACCTATTATATAATAGTAGATACTATCTATAATCAATGGTATTACAAAATTTGTTTGCGTACTCCGTTGTTCTAATATTTATCATAATGTATTGCAAAAAATTAAACATGATTATGTATAAAACTTAGTTCCATTGATTTTCAAAGCACATCACCTTGTTGTAAATTAACCATAAGTGAATCAAATGTAACACAATTAATATAACCTTTATGAATGATTTTAATATATATGATGATCCAGCAAACTGGACGATTCCTATTAGTCAAAAGTTAAGAACGGAAATAGTATCAGTAGTATCACGGTATCTGGACACCTTTCCAAACCAGAAAAAAAAATTCAACATTTAACTTCATTAAATTTTAAAGGGGATTTGGCAAACAATTATGTGTTTATTTATTAACTAATAATATTATATAAAGTCATAAACTGATCTATTTATCTGATTTATTTATCTCATAAATAAAATTAATTTAGTTTTCAATAATGTACCTATTATATTTAATAACAATAAACTATTGTGGCCGACGATCGTAACTAATATTATTATATTCTAATAACAAATAAAAAATAACTAATAATAATATTTTATTACATGCAATTTATATTTGTTACCTGTTTTTCTAGCGGTATTTGTGTTTTGTGTAGATATTAGTCATCCACGCAAATAGAGGGGGCTTGGAGGGGATTAGCCCCCTCAATATTGAAATTAGCCCCTCAAAATTCAATTCGTTTACATACTTAAGTAAAAATAATTCAATGACAATACTATAAAAAAAATTGTGTTTATTTATTCATGGTGCATGAATATAAAATATAATTGTAATAATATTATGGCATAACATCGTATTTAATACTGTTTATTAAATACAAAATCAAACTTTGATTTAGAAGATTTAAAATTAATTAATATCTAATAAATAAAATATCCTAATTTGTATAAACTTTTATCTGTAGCTCTCACTATACCAAATTCTTCAAGTACACGTGAAAGATATTTTTCAGGAATAAGGAGGATAAAAAATTGGTTACATACATTTCAGGACCGATTTTCAAATTTTTCCCTAATTTACATAGAAAAAGATATTGAACTTGATAAAAAAGCAATTTTAAATAAATTGGGCTTATCAAATCACCGCATACAATTATAAAAATATATTGTATATAGTATATTTGTTAATAATATTTATAAATAAATTTAATATTTTTAGTGTATTTTTTAAAAATATTGAAGTTTAATCTTTAATATGCATGAAAAAATATTTTGTTGTTCTTTTAAGATAATTGTATATATTGCATTATATGCACAACTTAATGTAATATAACTTCTTATTAGTTATTGTAATTAAGGGTATGCAATCATAATTCATAGCCACAACAGGTCTTTTTTTATAGTAAGAAATTCTAGCCCCACAAGTTTAAAACTCAAATTACGCCTATGATATTAGTATATATTATATACATTATTGTTATATACTATATAACAATAATGTTTTCTTTAAATATATAAATACGTATTTACGGATGATGGGGAGGTGTAAGGGGTTTCCACTGGAGTTTTGAAGGAATAATTGAGTTTAAAAAAAGGGCGTTTTGAATTTACAACTTAAATTAATTTATAACATACTTTACGCATATTTATTATTTTATATTTTCAACATTTTACTTATTTATTTTTATTTTTTTATTTAAATTATGTTTACAGTAAGTATTTTTACCTCTATGATTAAATTACAATACAAATTATATTTTTAATTAAATAAATTAAAAATTTTTCATTACAATATTTTCTATTATTAACTTAGTGGTAGTAGACGTAAAACAGAGAAATATTACAACCAAATAACAAATAAGTATATTATTTAGACATCACCTCTCCCAAAAAAAGCACACAAAATACGCCACTGTATAATAGCATACCACTACTTCAGGATCTCCATTAGTCACAATTTGTTTAATAATTAAGTAAATTGTAAAAAGTCCTTTTCATTTTGAATTTTATTTATTTCAATTTAACATAAAATAAAAAATATTAGAAACTTACTTCGATCAATAAAACAAAATAAGGTTACATTAAACATACTAACATTAAAGAAAAAAGAAAACATTTTTCCGAAAACTGAGAAATGTGATAGGTAACGTATTAACATCGCCCAGTGTTCACAGAATATTATTCGATAATTTAATAATAAAGACGTAGAGTATAAACCACGAGCCATTACAGACCATAATATTAATCATAGCGGAAAGACGTCAAAATGAAACAAAATTAATTTTTTACGAATACAAATAAGTAATTTATCATAGATTTACTTCGTATTATATAAAATTACTAAATGAATAAAAAATTAATTAATTAATTATTATATTTTGCGTAGTAATTTTTTAGTTTTTTTTTATAATCTACCTTTATTTACATTTAAAAAAAAAGTTGTATTACTTCATTTGAAGTATTTTTTTAATTTTTTGATATATAATGTTTATATTTTATTATAATTTATAACCTGTAATAAATATTATTTCTAAAAATATTATTAACTAGGTGTATTTTGTTTTTGGTCCATTCGAAACCTACTTTACAGCAGGCTGACTTCCTTGATTTTTATTTATACATTTCTTTGTTGTTACTCCCTTACTAGTTCCTTATATAATAATATATATTATATTTTTATATAATATATACAACACTTATAAAGTGTTGAAGTTAATGCTTGGTATTACACAAGACATAATAAATTAAGACAAAAATAAATATATTATACAGGCATGTACTTACACGACGGTATATATATTTTTAAATTAGTTATTTTAATTTCTATAATTTATCCAGATAAAATATTTTTATTTTTTTGGTAGATGAATTTGATTTGTTTATCTTTTATCTTTATCTAGATAACTTTTTTGTTATCTGTTCCTAATACTGGTGGTATATCAATACGCTTTATTAATAAAGATATAAAATAATAAATTTATATTATAAAAAAGCTTTATTTTACCTACAAGGGGGGCGGGGGGTAGATGCAGTGACATGTCATACATGTGTGCAATGTGTGCAAATGCCACGAGGCCTTGGTTAACGGGGCCCATTATTACTCAACGTCCCAGAAAAATAAATTCAATTATGTAAGAAAAAGTAAAAATTATCACAATTTAACATAGTTCTCCTTTTTTCAATCTGATATCAATACATCATTGTCATAAATATTGTATCAAATTTGATTATCTTTACTTCTGCGAAACAAATAACAATTTATGGTGACTAAACGTTATTTATTTAAATTATTCACGTATATCCATTGTGCTTCACCATAACTCGAACTTAATTCTAAACGATGTAATAAATTCATCAACGGATGTAAAAACTTTCTTTGGACTTGTGGAAAAAATGTATACATTTTTTTCAAATAGTATTAAACGTTGTCAATTACTTTTCTCTTCAGAGTCATCAGGTATTTCAATTACATTAAAAAGATTATGTAATACTATCGTTGGCCATCAAGATATGATTCTTTATTAAATATTCGACATCGTTATGTCAATATTTAAAAATGTTTATCACAAATAATTCTTAGAAGCAAAAATAAATATGAATTTATGAACCTATATTTATATTATTTATAATTAAAAAATGAAGAGGCCCTTTTTTATTTTTGCACACGGGCCCATCTTTGGGATGAACCGCCACCGGGTAGATGCCTGTAGATCCCCCCCCCACAATGATATGGGAGGACGCAAGCTTCACGTTGCCGCGGGCTTAAACAAGTCGTGTCTTGGTCAAGTGCTTCAACAGCGAACACCTAAAAAATCGCGCCGTAGCAAGGGGAGGGCGAAAGGTGCCTATGCCCCGGGCGCAACAACTCAAGGAGCGCAAATTAAACTGAAAACTTTTTAATACAAATATTTATTTAAAAATTTGTTTAATTAATGAGTCATTAATTTAAATAAAATTACTAAACAACGATTATTTTATTTTTTTATTATTCACATTATAGTTTATACATTTTTTTTTTTAGAATTAATCCCGATTTAAAGTTCAAAAGGGGCGCATATGGAAGTTTTGTCCCCGGCGCAATATTTTATCGTTACGGCTCTGTGCACCGTGGTCTGTTGTGACGGTGAATGCCGATCGAGGTTCACACGAAGTGTTGCCGTAGTCTGGCGAATCTGCGGGCGAGAATTCGGCGCGACGATCGGTGGGCCGCCTCGTCGGTTATTCACGCGAGTCGGTCGCTGCCGGCCGGTCGGCAACGTCGCGGAGGGTGCGCCGGGCGAGATAGCCGTCTAGAGGCGTGTGTCCGCGGGGATAAATACTATCAAATACTAAAACGATAATACGGGACAGTACGTACAAAACAAGTAGAGAACTATTTATTATCAATGCCATGTTGGGTTAGGACCAACATCAATTGTTGTGTGAAAAAATGCAACGACTCATTTAATCAATAATATAATCTTTCTAAAAATGAGAAATTAAAAAAAAAAAAAAAAAACCTAAATATTTGAAATTAAACAATATTTTGATTTTTAACGTTTTTAATGTATTACATATTTACAATATTATTTATTTACTAACAGTATATTGATAATTTGTAAATTGTATTATCGAATTATGCATATCTATGTTTTACTTTTTTAATGTATTTTTATTTACTATTATATTTATTTGTGTTTATTTTCATTTATCTATCATGGTTATAAACTAATAACTAATAAGTATTTTTACATAAAGTAACATTTCATTTTTTAATATTTACAAATTAATAATCAGGAACAAAATAGGCAATTCTTTATTAATTTCGAGGGGAACTGATATCAAATTGTTCGCCAATATTTGACTCTACTGTCTCGACACAAAGTGTAATCCGAAATTGAAAGTTTGTACCTACTAAATACTAATAAATAAGAATACTGGCTGGGTAGTAGGTAGTAGTACCTATACAGTACACATTATTCAAATTTTTAAAAAAGGAAATTTATAATTTTTATAGTTTTTCTATTAGTTATCATTTATCATTGACGATAATCGACTATCGTGAATCTCATATCAGCGGTGGTTTTTGTGTAATTTTTAGGTACGTATCATGGATGCTAAACCACATTCAATTGATATTGAGAAATTAATATCATATTACAATGTCTTGAAAACTTGTGAATGGTCATCCTTATTACACAAAACTATAAAAAATTATCTTTATATAAAACTAAATATGTGTAATTTTTCAAAGTTTTTGAGGAAGCCAGATTTAACAAGACAGCTGATGAAGACTTATGTATTAATGATGCATCTATTAAATTTTAAATTATACATCCCACATTAAAATAAATAATTTGTTAATTGTTTTCAGATTTATACTAGACACAAGTATATTTCCAGTCTATAAAAAATAATTATTACTAAAAAAAGAAAAGTTGACATTGTATTTAAGAGTATAATCATAGAAGTTTGTAAAAGGAGGTGTGGAGGGCTTTGCCCTCCACAGCTGTATTACTGTACTCATATTAAAAAATGTATAGTACGAATCTTTATAAAAAATAGGGGTTGCCCACATAAATAAGTTTTCTATATTTTTCATTAATATTGAGTCAATAACAGGTTTTAATTTAGCCAATATTTTGATTCAAAAATTAAAACATTATGATATTGATTTGCAAAATTGTAGAGGTCAAGCATACGATAATGGTAGAATATGATGAAAATATAAAGGAGTTCAAAGTCATATAATAAATCATAATCCTAGAGCTTCTTTTACTCCTTGCGCAGCACATAACCTTAATATATTAATTAAAGATTTAGCAAATGTTTCAACCATAGCTTTATTATTTTTTGGAACAATCGAAAGGATATATACAATATTTTCTTTCTCAACTCAATGAAGGGATATATTTTAAAAATATTGTAACCAATTAACAGTTATAAAATGGGCAGAAACAAGATGGCAAAAGTAAATTAGAAAGCGTAAAGGCCATTCAATTTCAATTTTAACAACTCACTGATGCATTAAAATAATTATTTATTACTTCCACAAACGGAATACTTATGAACGAATTTCAATCATTATTAAAAGCTATAAGTTGTTAAGAGTTTATTCTAAATACAGTAATTTGGTATGATATCTTAGTAAAGACCAATATTATGAATAGAAGAGCAAGAGTTTACAGGGTATAGACACTGATTTATCTACTTTAGAAAATTTTAAAAATGACTTAAATTATTTAGTTATTATTTTAGTATTTTTTGAAGAATATTGGATTCGGTAATAGGATTTGCAATGGGTATCATAAGGTAATTATGATACGCATATCGCCAACAAGTAAGGCATCTTCAAATTCAGTTTTCAAATTGAGTTCTTAGTAATGAATAATCAAATATTGTTGAATCGTGGACAGATCCTGGCCACCTAATAACATTATTATAAAATTAAATATTTAAATATAAGTCTGACATAATATTTTATAATAATCTTATTATTTATCATAATACTCACCTATTTACAATATTTATAAATTATAAATTTCTTTCACAAACTGCTTGTACATTTATGGAAAAATATTCTTTCCTACTACGGAACTTTTCTCCGATTTTACTATTAGAAAAATGAATTCTAATACGAGTTCAATCAATTGAACCACCAATAACATAATGAATTTGTATTTTTATTTTATAAAAATTTTCCCTAACTAAATTTATACATGATCGTGATGAACATTAAGATAAATTTTGGTTTTAATGTTGCAATACATTTTGGTATTATTTTTTAATGATATGACACACTGTCAGCTTACGTTCTGATTTTTCAAGGCTGGGCAAGTTAACTTATTTTTTTAACTTGTTAAGTTAAGTTATTTTAAAAATTCTTCAGTTAAATGTTAAAAGCTTAAAAAAGAAAGTTAAATTTAATAATTTTTAAAACAAAAAACAAATCTATTTTATTAACAAAAATAAAAATTATTGATGATAACTGAATAATGAACGTAAAAATGAACCGATTATGTTTCCAGTGTTTGCAGTGTACTTTGTGCATGTAACCTATCTACTTGTAATATTTTTTATTGTTCAATGACTTCCATTTACAAATTTATTATCAATATATAAATAATGTTATAATATATAATTATAATAATACTTTACTTATATATATATTATATACTGTCTAATAATAAGAAAATCATTAATTTTTAAAATAATATTCTGTGCTTCAATATTTATACTGCTAGGTTTAAATATTTATTTACAGCAATTATATTCAATATTGTATATGAATATAAAATTTAATGTAATTAGATATTTTATTTAAAATTTTAGTTAACATATTATGTACAATATGTAACAATATAACAGATGTTTTTGTATATTTAATAAATAATGTATATAAAAACGTTTTATTTTCTATAAAAGTATATTTTTAACTCAACGTCAATAAAAGAATAAAAGAGTATTAATTGAAAAATAATTTGGTAATTTATAATAAATTTAATTTGTTAAAAATTTTAAAAAAAGTAACTCATTTTATAACTTAATTAAAAGTAATTTATCTTTTTAACTTAAGTTTAACTATTTAACTCGCTGGCTAGCCTTGGTTAAAGTTAAAAAGAAACTTTGTAAGTAATGTATTTTGAATAGTTAAAATGTTAAAAAATTTTAATCATTGTTATTTCTTAATTTCTTATGGAGTGAACTGTGATAACATTTCGTTTTGAACCGTTTTACAAATGTGACGTCACTCTTTTTGTGCTACAGAAATACAGCATAGAATAAATACATATAGTAGATACCATGGTATATCGTCTACCGTAGAACAAGTAAAAGCCGACTTTTATCTCTGCAGTGTTTACGTTTATAGTTTATGACAGGCAGAGTGATAACAGAGCAATATAAAATATAATTACTAAATACTAATAGTCATCTTTCGAGTATTTTTTATTTTTTTATTATATTTTTATTTTAATTAATTTTTCATAAAAAAGGTTGTGATGTTCCACACATGCCTGTAATTGTACAAACAGATAAATAATTAAAATAAACAAAGCAGGGAAGTCGATTCAAAACCTTCAGTCCTCGAAAGAGTTAGTGTTGGAATGTTATTATATTATAATTAAGATTTGAATGCAATAGTATTGCATTCGAAAATACGATTCCGAGCGAAACTCATGTCAGATATACATTATAATACTGATAATATTTCTTTTTTACTAATTTTATTTATTTATCAAATAAAACAGAAAGATAATAAGATAATAATTTGTGCATCTTGGTTTCATTTATTGTTTGTCCTTTCTCCTTTGTTTATTGTTCATTAATTCATTTAGCATTTGACGTTCTCTAATTTCAAGTAAAATTCAAAATTTTATACTACTAAAACCAAACTATAACATTGTAAACTCACACTTCGTCCACAAATTAATATATCATAATTCATGAAATAACATTTCAATTTTGTTTGCAGTATAGCAGTTACAACGACAAGCACGATTTTGAACATACTACCTACTTTGAAAACAGAATTCATATTCAAAAAAAGAATTTGTTTAGCATTTGACGTTCTCTAATTTCAAGTAAAATTCAACAGTTTACACCTTAAAACCAAACTATAACAATGTAAGTTCACACTTCTTCATCCACAAATTAATATATCATAATTCATGTAATAACATATCAATTTTGTTTGTAGTTTAGCAGTTACAAAGACAAGCACGATTTTGGACATACTATCTACTTTGAAATCAGAATTCATATTCAAAAAAACATGGACGTTAGTTAAAAAATATTATATTAGAAGGATGCTATAATCATATTTATTGTATCCATCTATCCGATGGGAAATACCCATTGTAAAATTTTTGTAAAACGTCATTCAACAATAAAGTTAAGTTTTTCCAAATGTTTTCATAATTTAAATATATATAAATCCATTGTCAAAAAAACAGTTTATGAAAATCTCATGAGTGATATTCGCAAATTCTTTAAATTTTAATTTAATCTGTAAGTTTAATTAAAATGCCTCAATTTAAGTTCTACATAGCTGTAATATCGCTAGGTTTTCTGTTGCATAGACAGAGCTATACAATAACATTATATGGGTATGGCATCCTTTGTAGTAAATCTATCTCAAGTAAATGTTTATTCACATTAAAATTTATGTTAAACAGCGTTTTTATGTTATTGAATTTGTATAATTAAGAAGACAATTTTTTATTATCTTTTGCAGGTGAATAATATTAATATTAAAAATGATCCAGGTAAAGAAAAATCGAAATGTAGTGACATAGAATTGACTGCAAAAGAAATTAAACTAACTATTTTACATCAAGAAATCGATAAAGTCAAACAACAAATAATGGTTTTATCTAAAGCAATAGAAAGCCTCGATACTATAACCTTACTATAAAGCTACTTTCACACAGAGCGGTTCGGCCGCTGGCTGTTGCGATTTTAAAACCGTGGCAGCTGCCGCCTTCAATTTAACACACACTATTAGCTCTATAAATTTTTGGTATGATAAAATGTAACTGTTCTGAACTTAATTTACCTTTAAATATTTATATACCTCACTTATCTGTATTGTTTTCGAGTATGCTCCATTAATCTGGAAAAATAATAGCATTGGTCATATCAATCAAATCAAAAAAATTCATAATAATGTCCTTCGCTATATATGTATATATATATATATTCTTGAATAAAACATCAATTTTTAACAATTTTAACAACTTTTTTTCAAATTATGCTTATTAATGTTTGTGATAAAATTTTATATAAGTTAAGTATTTACCTATTTAGAAGATACTATATTTATTATTATTTTAATAATACTATATATATTTAATTGTCATATAGTTATGGCCTTATGTTTAACTTGAAAACCTTTTACATACACCATTTCATAATGTTCTATGAGCTATCTTTTTTTCTATTTCTTAACAATAAATAGTTTTATTAAATTTCAGTAGAGTACCTAACAGTATAATAAACTATACTGTATACTAGTATAACTACATTATGTTAATAACATTTTCTAAAAGTGATTTTAAAAACATTTTTTTTTTTATATACAAAATTAAATCTGTTTAATTTTTTTGATACCTATATAGTTCAAATTACTTTATATGATTTGGGATGCATTTTGTTATTATTTTATAAAGAACCAATATGTTTAGGCTATTTTGATTAATAACTAATTTGATGTATATCTAAAATCTAAATTATATGTAATATTGTAAATTTATTTCCTTATTTAAAATATTTAAATAAAAAATTTTTTTTTTAAACTATTTTTAATAAAAACTATTTTTTCCTGTTTTATTGTATTATTATTATTTTTTTGTTAAATTTAGGTAATACTAAGAGGATAATTAAAAAATTATAGATGATTATGCATATTATTTTACTTGTAATATATAATAAAATATTTTAAAAAAATAATATCAATAATAATAACTTGGGTATTACATCTGTATACCTTGTTGTCTTATTGTTTGTTAGTACTACAGTTATAGCATCAATTATTATTATTTTTATTTTTTATTTCTATAAGATACACATGACAATGTCTTATATAATTTAACAACTTATACTTTCATATCTAGACCTACCCATATTTACCACCAATTCAACAGAACTGGTTAAACAACTACGATCATATTCAGCGCCAATACCATCATCATTACAGTTGTCTATAAATTAGATACTAATCTATGTTTTGATCTGGTTATATTTACAGCGACATAGGTATTATACATATATATTATTGTACTTAAGCCTAACTTTAAGAAGTTCATCTTGACATCTAGCGACCGTTACGTTTGATCTGAAAATTCAATGTCACGGATTGTTGTAATACACAGATGGTTTGTTTTTTAAAAAAATGTTATTTCGCCATACACATTACACGACAACCAACTTTACCGATGTGTTGATGTAATATCTTATTTTTGGTGTCTCTCTTGAGGAGCGTCTAAATTCAGGTATTCACCGGGATTGTGAGCACCCATACTTTCTACGGTAATAGCATAATAAAATCATTTATCTATTCTATAATAAATGGTAATGGGTATTATTTGTGCATTATTTAATTCAGGTGTGTAATCAATTATTTTTATTTCGCTAGCAACGACCTATTACACTAACATACTTTTCACTTTAAAAAATTTACAAAGTGCAATGCATTTTTTATTGCATATCAAATATTAAAACTTTTGCAAATTATAAAGTATATCCTCGAAAGTTCCTACTTTTCACTGTCTTATTCTCATTATTTTCATATGTGATAACCACGAATTAAGATAGTATCGTGATTCTTGGCGATACCTTACTATTATCAATTTGTGTTACAGTAATCAATATTAACGCGTTTCTTTTTCTTTGAAACGTTTTAGATTTGAATACAAATTTTGTTGAATAATTTTTGGTTATTCTATAATCAATGATTATTACCTACTTAAATAATATAATTTTTATGTAATCTGTTTTTCAAATTTTTATTGTATTTTTCTAATTTCAAAGTTTTTTTTTTACAATTATGACGGCAAGTAAAACGAATACAAATTAGCCTTACCATAGACCATAAAGTAATTGTTTTCGGAAATCTTAAGAATATGACATATGAACAAAAAACGGACGTCTGGAAATCTGTTTATAAAACTGCTCAAGAATTACAGCTTTCTGATTTGGACATTTACAAGGGATTGGATGTATGAGTTATGGAAAAGCAAATTTTAGTTAGTGTAACTACTTTTTTAATATACAACATAATATAACTTTAGTTAAATAATTATATAATATAGTGTTGCATGCCAACCAGACCAATGTGATTCGTATCAAAATTAATTAGTTAAAGTAAATAATTTAAATAACAAACTGTTCATTTATACAAATAACTCGTTTAAATTAAAACTTTTACAATTAATATAAAACGACATGTTAAAATGACTTGTTCTTCAGTAGTCGTCTGTGGTGTTCGTTAGTACGTCGGCTCTAATGGCTTATAGTCGTCTAATTTGCCTTTGTCTGGTTCTCACTTATATATGTTTTAATAGTACTTATTGATTCTTCTGCTTATGCATATTAATCATATCTAATATTCGTTATAATTCGAATTTGTAGTAAATAATATTGCTTGCCATGGTTAGAAAGATAAAATCTATGTATATTATATACATTCTCAACAATGTATTTCAATTACCCAATTCGTATTTCTTTACGGATAAGTATTTTATTACTTTATTATATATTAACTTTATTATTCACATATTTCTAATATTTTGATAACACTAATGTGGTTGTTTATTACATATTACTAACGAAATACGAAAGTATATCTGGCATTAAGGGTTATTCTACAATATAACATTATTTATGGTTATATGCTATTTTTAAAGGTGGAATGTCGACAAGGAATCTAGGTCCTTAACAATAGAAAAAAATGGACAAACAATTTAGAAAATTCACTGACATTGATGAAGGTAAAAAATTTCAATACGAATTGTGCTATTTTGGATATTATTGACAATGATTCTGCCCTCGTAAACAGAATTGGATTACATAAAGAGCTTGGGCAATTACATTCAGTAACAGATATTTTTTTCAAATTAAATAAATGTTTTATCATTATTTTTTAAAGGATTATTATTTTGTGTGTATTGTTTAAAATATGTTGATGTTTTTGGTTTTTAATTTATGTATTATAAAAATCTTTTACTTTTTTAAGTATCATATTTTGATAATAATGCCTTTGAAATTATTAATAATGTTCAACCTACTTGCAACGTTTTATTAATAAGTAAATATAAATTATAACATTTTAAATTTAATATTGTTGTTATTAAGTCTTTTATAGTGGAAAATTCTAAAATAAACAAACTAATAATTATGCTAATTGGAACGTTGGGAATAGATTTTGTGACTTATTCCACAAACAATTTTTTTTTTACCAAATAGTAGTTTAATAAAGAATTTTACTTTTAAACGATACTTAAAATAAGTTAATTTAGATTCATTTTTGTTCAAAAAGAAAAAATTTATATTGTTTAGTAAAACATGGTATTTTGGAAATGTTTAGATACATGGGTAATATATAACTTAAAATACTGTTATCGAGATAACTTTATTCAATAAATAAATGGAGAAATCTCTTTTTATTATATATTTGGATAGTCAATCAATGATACTGTTCCATCTTTATCCAATGTTTCCCAATATGAAAATACTGTAGCATCTGAAATAAAACTTACTGCTTTAAGTGTAAAAGTTATTTCTCCGGTAAATGAACATATTTTAGATTCTAGGTTTGATATATATATAAATATATATTAATTTAAAATTTTGTAACAATAATTATGTAAGATTTATTATATTTAAATTTAAATTTAAACTTAATTTATAAGCCTTGTTTTTTATAGATTGAAAATTGGGTAAGTTTTGCCAAAAATTTAAGATTTAGTCTTGGATAAGAATTAGAAAGAACTCTATACCTTTAAACAAATATTTAAATATACCACTGATGTATACTAAAACTAACTAATGTACTAATATTGGCTTACATCTTCACTAGTTTAAAATTATTAGGTAGGTAATTTAAAATTAAACATAGTGGATGTTCAATTTATTTACTATTGCCTTAATTTTCAGTTAATAATTGTGATTAAAGCTATATAATATTCATTATCTATTGTAATATTTTATTAATGTTTTACTGTTTTCAATTAAATGTATAATTCATTTTGTAAAATAAAACAAACACATATAATCTGCAATATATTCAATTATTTTCAAATAATTTTCCATCAGATAGGTATTTAGTTTTTAATGTTTTATCCATCTTTAGATGTATCAAGAAAAATATGTAAATATGTTATGTACTTTTTACCCTTTATTTAAACTTTATCAAGCATGTACACATGCCACAGATGATTTTATTTCAATAAAAGTAATGTTATTTATTCAAAAAGCATTTTTAATTTTTTATGTTGTAAACAGAGAGCTTTTGTACTTCTAAGGAATAATGACTGGATAATTGAATGGATGTAATGATAGAAAAATATCATGTTTAGTGTATATAGTGAATATGTTTAATTCTATTGCTAGATTTTGTCTTACTCATAATTATGATTATAACCACCAAACAAATGCTATAGAATTCTATTAAAAAAGTACCTACTATTAAAGGCTGTTGGAAGATGATGTTTCAAAATAAACTTTAACTTAGAATTTAATTGCTTGTGGCATTCAATACCTACATAACAATTTTATTTATTTTACAGAACTATATCAATATGAACAAACCAATTTTTAAATGTTTTAAATAATCTCTCTAAACATATAAAGATTTTAAATTTGTTCAACAATTAAAAGATGGTAAACTACTAAAATTAGAAAACAGTTGAATATGCTTCAGAATATCCTACTATGACTACATCTGTTCTTAAAATACCACACGAAAAATATTAAAAAACTTTTTAATCAGAAAAAAATTACGCCACCGATATTTATCAAAATATTAACAACACTGATGATTGTGAGCAGTGGCGTAACTGGGTAAAAGAATAGAGGGGGAGGGCAAAATACATTTTTCTTTTACATAATATACCTAATTTTTTTTTTTACACTACTATACAAGGCACAAGTCAAAACTTATGGGTATTACTTTTAGATTCTGAGCGAAGCTAAGAATGTATTGGTTTTACAAAGATGTTTTTTTTTTTTTATGTATGAAGACACTTTTTCGGGTAGAAATAATGGTCCGATTACCACAAGTCGGGTATGCTTTCGGTTGCAAATCGTGTCTAGTTGGTACTTTATTTAATTCATTTTTTCAAATTCCTCAAAAGTTTTTCCTTGGGAGGCGAAAAACTCCAAAAAAATTGTGGAAAATAGGCAAAATTACGATTTTTGTTATTTTAATTTTTTTAATTTCGTGATAACTAATTGAGCTTTCATCTTAGGGACTTGAAATTTTTTTAAAGTATTAACATAGATAATATACATATGTGGTACAATTTTGGAACGGTTAGTTGGTTATTTGGCCAAGTATAGAACTTTGAACTTTTTTCCAAAAATATTTAATATTTCCGGCAATTTTTGGTTTATCGCTTTGAAAATTTTGTCGATGTATAATTATATACTACTTAATTTTTTTACAAAATATTTTCAAAATCGGCAAAATTACGGTTTCATTATTTTATTTCTTAATAACTAAATAAGTTTTGATCGTAGGAAATTGAAATTTATTTTAAATATTTACATTCGTAATTTACACACGTGGTAAAGTTTTGGAATGGATTATTAGTATAGCATATTGTAATATATTGAGTTTCGCTCAGAATCGTATTTTCTAATGCAATATCATTGCATTCAAATCTTAAGTATAATAACCACTAATTTCTCCGAAGACCGAAGGGACGAAGGAGGAACGTTTGCAATCGACATCCCCACTTATCTTTACTTTTTATTTTATTTTAGTTAATAATTATATTAATAAGTGCTAATACATAATGAAATAAATAATAATATCCCAGAAATTCTGAGTATAACAACCAGTTAAAACATATTAGTTGTTTGTTATTACTTATTACATATTTTGGATTTATTAATATAGATAATGTGAAAAAACTCGCGAATTATCATATTCTGTATGTTAGCAGTGTTAGTACTATTGCGTTTCAAAATTATATTTTGCATAATATTATTCTTTCAATTACTTTTTAAAGATCTTAAAATTTGAACTGTTGATTTATCTGGGGGGGAAATGATACTTTTGCCCTTCTCGATAAAATTAAGGGGAGCAAGTGCCCCCGCTTGCCCCACCCACAATTACGCCACTGATTGTGAGATGACGAAAAAATCTCTTTATTATATGGTTGGTTTTAAAATTATTTATAATTTATAGGATGATGTAAATTTTGAGTTGAATTTGTATACCAGTGGCGTATTTATTGAGAAATCTTCAGCCCTTACCATAAAATTTGTTTAAGTCTTCCTAAGTTGCATAGGCTACTCCTTATATATATATATATATATATATATATATATGATGTAAATTATAGAAGTTCAATTTTGTCGGTTAAAAAATAATTAATAGTTTAAAATTTTATATTATACCATCACAGTTTATATATATATACCTATATACGTCTTTTCGGCTGATTGTTTTGGTCGTAACGGTTAAACCGCAGTACCTATCTTGAATGTACCTATTTATTGTTATTATTATCATCGAAAAGTCGTAACGACGATGGTAGTGTGGTTTTTATTGTTACAAATATAATAGGTACAGTGTTATTTGTTCCGATAAATGAATACGTATTGATAGGTACCGACTTACAGTGGCGTATTTAGGGATCATATTAGTCGACATTTAATTAATAACAAATTATTGATTGTTTTAAATATAATATTTGTTTATTTTTCTTAAATCTCTTGTGCATTTCATAATTTTATTATGTAGGTATTTCTACCTACATTTGAATAGAAATAAAGGTGCATTTTTTCAATTTGATTATTTCTGTTTCACTTTAAACGATATGTGTTCGTTTTTTCGAGAAGGGATGAGGCGGAAAAGTCGAAATACAGTTCTGGTTAAATATAATATAATTAATATTATACTTATAATGGCAAATTGGTCTTTGAAAAAAAAAATAAAAATTATGACTGGACATGCAGTCGCATACCTGTGTATATTATAAATAATATATTATTTTAATTTTTTTTTGTTATTTTGTAATATTTTTCTAATTTTGTTATTTATATAGGTACAAGGTACCTATGTTATCGAAATATTTACTGAATAAGACAGAAATTCGGGAGTGCCTTATAATGAATATGACCTATCCATTATGTAATTATGTAACTATTATGTAACTATTGAAACAGCTAACAGGAATATATAGAGATGGATAACAATATTATATTATTTTATCTCGATTCAGACAACAACATACTTTATTAGTGATACCATAATCGGATCATTGTGTAATTGAATTTTTGTTTTAGTTTGGTATTTTATAACTCTGAATTTAGAGATTAACTGACAAACGTAGCTGACATATTTTGTGTTACCATTTGTATTTGATTTAAATATTCATTTAATGTTTTTCCAATAATACATTTATTTTTTCTACTGTTGCAATTCTTAAAAGAACTACCACAGTTAAAAATAATAAAAACCCTTGTTTCTGGTGGAGGAAATTACGTAGACAACAAATTAATTTGTTTCGTCATTTGTACTAAACAAATCTAGAGTTTAAATACCAAACTAAGTGTTATGAAATTATTTTTATCACACATATGAAATTATTTAAATTGTTAACCAGAAATTAAAAATTGTACGTACAGAATTAAAATGTTTTATTTAAGGTCTACTGTTTTGATTATAGTGACAGTGAGCATCGATTTTAATAATATAAAATATGTATTACAGTATATATTTAAAGTTAAACTGTAAAAGATGGATGTATAAAATTCTGAAAATATTATAAACATTTGTGAAAATTCCAAAAATTATTTTAAGCAGAGAATATATATATATATGTATATATATGTATAAGATAGTATTTTAAATATTATAAATTATATTTACGATGACTGTTTAAGAAATTCTAAATATAGTATTAATCATAGTATATTGGTAATCAAGATAATATGCAATAATTCCTTTTTAGTCAGTAGTTATGATCCCTATTTTTAACTTTGGAATGTTGATTTGGAAAAATGATTTAAAAAATCGTATTTTCAACATAAAACATTGCCAATACATGTAGATAAATTAGGTAGTTCAAATATATATAGAGAGAGAGAGATTATGTCTATAGATTATGTATATATATATATATATATATATATATCTACATAATCTATTTTAGGAGAAAAACATAATAGTACTAATGAAATTAATTCATAAAAAGGATATAAATTAATAAAAATTAATGTTTAGAGTATACTAGATAAATAGAAAAGTAAGCGTGTATCACCAGGTATAAATAATAATTATATAACAACAAACTTATTTAGTTTGCCACAAAATTCAAATTAATGAACTGACGATTTCCAGTTAACATCAAACATCGAGCGAAGATAGAAATATTGAAATAGAAAACTGAAGAGGTCAAGGACAGTCATTTAAGAAAAAAAAAATATGATTTAATTATTGACTGAAATAAATTGCATTTTAATGATAATAAGAAAACTAAGTCCCAATTATTGGAATATTAAAGAATGGAAATCACGATGAATTAAAAAGTATAATAATTAATAAGAGATGTTATACAATAACCAATACTTGTACTTTTGATATTATGCACGTCATATTATGTTTTTAGTGCAAGTTATTGAAAATTTATTGATTTAAATATAAATGACAAACTTTTTGAATATCTCTCATGCAATTTAAAACAGAATAAATATAAAAACCTACAGAAAAAAGCTATAATATTAATTTTGACGTATCTTTGGAATTAAAGAATATATTTAGGGCACCGTTTCAGTACTTTTTATAGGAGGTGCGAAAATTGAATCGGGCTAATTTTGGATATTAAAATTATATTAGTAACTGACAACTTCATTTGCAACGCATTTTTTTAGGAATGTACAAAGTTTTTTTAGTTATAAATTTATTAAACATATCTATATCATTATTCAATGCTAAACAAACAACAATGATACAAAATACAAACGACAAACGACAAAATGGTACAAATATACAAATGTACAATAAATCCATGGTCCATGTTATTGTAGATTATGAAAGTGGCGTTTACATATTATGTATCGCCGCGATAAAATACGTAAAAAAATAGATGAGCCGTGGCTCACTCTGCCCCCCTCCCCCTAAATGGCGCCCTTGGATATATTATCCAAAAAGTTTATTATTAAATGAAACAAATTTAATAATTTTTACTAAGACAAAGGCTTAAAATTCGTTTGAAATTAAAAAAATATGTCAATAGATAAATTTACTCTAATATTAATTATAAATAAACTGCAGTAATAATGCGGTGCATAGATTTTCTATGGTATGCGTGTGTAAGACGGAGACAACGAACGTGGGTACAATGTCCTCTTAAAATGTATAACAAAATAAGTATACCTATAACATATCAAAGTTCACACTGACCTTCAGACGCGTTAAAGAAGAAAATAGTATTATTTATTTCTTTATCGCACCAACATCCTACGGTAGTTATTGACTATTGTAAATCTTCGTTAAAAAAAATATTCACTATTTATAATTAATTTCAAACATTCAATTAGCACATTACACTTTGATAACCCTTGTACCTTGGTGCAACTCGTGAACATATCTACACAAACCGAACTCGTACATGAAATAACACAATTTAAATTATTTTATACAAAGTAAAAATAATATTATGCAAATAGTAATGCTCAGCTAGTGATTGCATGTAATAGTCGAAATTATATCAACAACTAATTACTTATAACAGTGGCTCATTTAGAATTTCGTTGTGGGGGAGATATGACAAAAAAAAATTGTCTCCCTGTACTCGAAATATACCTAGGTATATTTTTGGCACTATTAATTTTTAATAACTTCTTATATTATAATATATTTACATATTTAGATATCTACACAATAATTTAATTTTCATACATTACTACATTTACAATTAATATGAAATAAATGACCATTTACAATAATTGATCAATTAATCATTAATTATAAATTGAATAATTTACAAAAAAGGACAATGATCTCCCTAATCCCCCCGTAAATACGTTACTGACTAATAATACCATTGATTAGCAATATTATTTAAATTATAATACCTATGGAAATACGCCATAAGAGTATAAGACATTAAGACATATAAATAATAAAATTGGTAGTAAAATAAAAATAAATAATTACACTAGAAAAGTAAACTTATTATTATTTATAAACATAATTAAAATATTAAAAATCTATTCATTATTAATATATAACTTTATAACTAGTTTAATTAATTTAATCTAATGTGCAATAATAAAATTACATATAATCAACAATTTTAAAATAAGACACAGATGTTATAAACTATTATTATAAAATATTAATATTAATTATACTTGTATGTAATAATGTAAGCAACAGATAAAAACAATTGATATAATTAATAAAAAAATAAAATACTAGAAAGATCTAAATTTTTAACATATTTTCTAATTGACTTTAAATTACGAAAATTACTTATATTTATATAGCGACAAAACTTAAGGACAATATGTAACACACTTTTTTGTCCAAATATTTTACTACAACTAGGTATGTCTATATTGACATTTCGTGTATACCTAGTATTGTGTTCATTTAATGAAATAAAATAATTAAATTTATAATTATTATTTATTTATAATCTTCAAATTATAATTTTATATGCAAAAGTTTATAACCTATACTGTACTTTTATTATAATACTACACATTTTTTAAACTAAACTAATCAGATATCATAAAGCCTGAGTAGAGCTAACAGTGGGATGAAAGATTAACGGATCCCGACTCCCCCCTCCCTCCGAAATGTTTTCCTTCATTAAATTATGATTTAAAATCCAGCATATGCAACGAAGCCCGCAGTGACGTAAAATTTACAATGTGTACATACTTTTAATCTATTTACCATATTACTGCATATTTTACAAAATTCTCCTCTAGGAAATTATTATAAGCAGCCCCCTCTCCCCCCGGAAAAAATCCTGTGTGCACCACTGTAATGCCTACATTAATTCGTTAAAATTTGTCACCAAAGGACATTTATCTAAATCTGTCTAACACCGTTAATGTTTATTTATATTTTCTACTCACAAAATACTTAATATTTATACTATAAATCTCATTAATTTTGAAAAATTGAATTTATTTCTGTTAATAAATTTATTAGATATAAAGTTAATAGAATTATTACACATACCTTTCAATTGGTTGTTTTTGTTCTTTAAAAGAACGCATTAACCGTAATGAAATTGGAAAAAAAACACATCAACCCAGTAGCGCCCGAGATTTGGGTATGGTCATGATCAATTTCAAAAAATCCTAATTTGGGGGGTGGTGGTATAATATTTTAATTTTATTGATTTGGTACATAATTATTTATAAAATTTTCAAAATTGTTAAAATTACAATGTAATATAATACGGATGGTGGTTAAAACTTTGCATTTTATTACATTGACCATTAAAAAACAAATTTGGCGCCACTGCATTGACCTATAATATTGTTAACAGACAATTGTATTTTTCGAGTTCATTCTAATTAATATTATAATATAATATTATAAAACGAATTCAACACACCAACAAATTACAATAATAATCATAATATATATTATATATCTATAAATTTTTTAATTAGATTGTTGACCGCTCTATAAACTTTAGTCCTCTGATAAGGTCAAACGTATCTATAATTTATTTATTAATATACAGTATACAATGTATACAGTAGGTACCAGTATATATCTCACCAGATAACCTCAGATTATAACTGAACTGGATTATTTTATACTAAAAATATAGTCAAATATACCAGTGCAAAAATAATGAATGCCACATTGATTATACATTATTTTGATAAGTATATTATGAATTGATTATGATAACAATGTTATAATAGTCCTAAAACATTGTATTAAATCATAAGGTCATTACTCATTAATTATTATAATATATACATTAGTGGATATAACATTGAAAACTAGTTTAATTTCCACCATTTTGTTTTTTAAAATAATATTACATTTTATATTCATAAAATGTTGATATGTTTTAATAGTAGATTTTTACACAAAATGTAACATTATTTAATATATTTGTATCAAAAATATATTAAGTAGGTAACCAATAAATTGTCAAAGAAACAAAAACATATGGATTGTGTATAAACTGTATTTTATTGTTAATGTTTGTATGCATTATTGAAGTAGGATATGTAATATTAATAATTAATCTTGATAACAGTACCTATATAGCAGAAGTTAGACATGAATATTAATTATAATTATACATATAAATGATGTTAATTTATTCAAATAATCTAATGTAAAACACTATTTTGATGATAATATAATATAATAGATATTTCCTAATTAATGAAACATTATTATAAGTACTTCATGGTCAATTGTAACGTATATAATTTTTTATAGAAAAATCGTGTTTGGGATAAAATTCATATAATATGATGCTGATGTGTAAACGAATGCATAATTTAATCTCGTGTATTATTTATTTTATAAAACTAATTTTTTACCTACGGGTATCGATAAAACATTTTTTTTTTTTGGGGGGGGGGGGGGATCGTCGCTATTCCCTCACGATTAATATGACGAACGGACGAAAATGACATTTAAAAATTATTTTATGCTTCAGTCACTTGCAATGGTCTTCTAGCGGGCGTCAAGTAGTTTCCCAGTTGTAACATAACGTTCACGGGCATTTTGAGCATGACGTTCATGTCCCCGAACATTATGAGATGGATCTCAAGTTCCGCGCGAACACCTTGAATAATGTTCCTGACTTGGAAAAATTCACGTTCGATTTGAAGCTCTGCAGGAATATCCACCATCATACTCTCGAGAATATTATCTGTCATTTCCACGGCCTCTAAAATATCTAACATCGTTTCCAGAACAGTGAGAATTTGCATTGCTATGTAACGATGGTGTTCCGGCATAATTCTAAATGTTCCGATAAAATCAACGTTATTGTCGTGAATGTCAACGGTTTGGACACGCATTATTACTGGATACACAGGATCAAAAACAGTGTACTCATCACCTTCCTCGTAATCATCGTAATCCTCGTAAATATCCAAATCAGACAAATCTGACGAATCTGACGAGTCTGACATTTTATCTACCTACATGGAAAATATAATAGAAAATTTAGTTTTTATCGATTTATGTATAGATATTAAATATTTAGATAGGTATGTTAATTCTTATATATTTGTCCTTAACGAAAATAAATAATATAAAAGTACATAAATACAATTATTTTGAATTATTTGCTATTGAGAACTTACATATAATTAATAGAAAAATAGAATTACACTAAGATATTATATTGTAGTTTCTAATAACTATAATCTTAATTTTAAAAGAATTTTAAATATTATTAGTATTCCATCACCATATACACAGTGTCCCATATCTATTTACTAATTGCAATATTTCCGCATCAAAAAATCTTTATTTATTATAGAGATGTTATAATTTATTAGTAAATAGATTTAAGACACTCTGTAGAACGAACGAAAATCAATGAAAGAATTACCCATGTATAGTTTAGTAAATAATGATTGATAAAATTATTTACTTACAAAAACGTTGCACTGCCTCTTGAATAAACTGGTCGTGACTCTCTGACGCTTGCAGGAATATTAAATAAGAAAATATGGTAAGCACGAATATATATAATTTTTTCTAAAGTGACGTAATTGTATAAGTAACTGTTTTTCCCAGAGAATATAATCTTATTTCTATAACATTATAAGACGTATAGCATAAAGTACCTATAGCAGAATTAACATAATAATGTTATCGTTTGTAAAAAAAATGAATGAATAATTAAAATATTTTTTATCGCCTTAATATTATTATATTCATTAAGACAATTGATAACATTATAGGTATCCTATTCGTTATACTTTGGAGTTTATACCGGTCGCAATTCGACCGTACCTATATGGTTTATCAAACATTCAAAGCTATAAGACTAAGAGTTTGTATCAATATAGTGTTATTGATTTTATAATTTTATAACCTGTAGTGCCCAAATGATATAAGTTTAATTTATTTAGGAATAAAATAGTGTTGATTCGTGTAATAAGAACCTATACTATATGTAGTACCTACATATATGGTGTATATTAGTACACATAATATATTAACATATTATGATTCATAACGTTCAAATGGTCAATATTTGTACATATATCTATATTACTATATCAGTAATAAATTATTCGGTTTTCCGTTTCATAATAAATAATAATACCTAAGTATTTAATTTAAATAGAGAAATGTTTTATCTGCAGAATTTAAAACGTTTAAGAACAAATATATATGGAAACAAACAAACGGAAAAATCAAAAGTACTTAAAATATATAGTTGAAAAAAAAAATATCAATAATAGTTACATAACCTTTATCTGTTATATCGTATACAAACGGTTTCGTATCGTATAATAAACTAATAGAAGTTTAAAACATATGCACCAAATCCTTAATATTTTCTTTGTAACACGAAATGCTGAACAGTGAACAATATATATCTATAGTCTCCCCACACCATCTTAAAAGGAATCACTATTTTTGCGTATAACACGTTGACTGTAATAGATATAATAAAAATGTTTATGGTCAAAATTAAAAACCATATAATTTACCATAGAATGGATTTACCTTTTATACTTTTATTTTTGTAAATATAATATTTTTTTCAAAAAATTAATATATTTTCTTGTTTGAGCAAAGTCTGTAAATGATACGCTAAAATAACCTATGACAAAAATTAAATAATAGACAATTTTACATTTATTATCACGTTTAAATATATTTTAAATGTTTTAATTGTCGTAAGTAATAATGTTATTTATATCGGTAACGATCATAGAATTGTACAAAATATTAGTATGAGAAATATAATAAAATTAATTTATAATAGATAAAAAATTCGTCGAATGATAAACTTTAGTACACACTTCGTTTATATATTAGTCATGAACATATACTAAAAGTCCTAAACTCCTGACAAATAATGTATTAATGTCCTTGGATTATAGAAACGTGCATATTACATATATTATCGCAGTGGTTGTAAAAAAAACGTAAAACTCGTTAAATTAGTAGTTTGGAAATTAATTGTTACAAAGTACAAGAAGTGGACCAGCAGACAATGAAAAATAATTTTAGTGATATTAATTTACAACGAGTAAATCGCGTAGTTCTTTTAAATTATTATAAAAAAAAAAAAACAATAATTTGTGTCAGAGATGACATTATTTCGATTGATTCTTTATTGCTTTTTCAAAAAATTATGATTAAAGTTTAGAATGACAAAAACCCCAAAAAATGTTTTAATCACGAGTTATAGCCTATACCACTTTCATTGTTTGACGAATCAGTTCAAATAAAAAAAAAAAAAAAAATCTATTTTATTTTGCGTTTTTCCGACTACATCAAGTACACATAACGTCATGGACGAAAATTTTATAGTGGTAATATTGTCGATTGCATATTATTGCATCGTATGGCCGTAAACTTCAACGTACGCAAATTATGAATATTTTAAAAAATTATGTAAATTACGAAAAAATACATTATAGATCTAACTGTATAGCTGTATTTGATGGATACTCAATGAGTAATTAAGATTATTATATTATATTAAGATATTACAAATTCAGAAAGGTAGCAACGAAAAAATATATTCTATACGAGTACGAAAATAATTTTTGAAAAGTCAATATGGATGTACTAACCTCCCAAATAAAAATTTTATCAAACAACGTGAATACAATTAGACTTATTACAATGTTAAACGTATTTTTTTTAAATTCTGGTATTATTGTTACCAAGCCGATAATGATGCGGATTTTCTTATTGTCAATATTGTTAAGACCCAGGTATCTTGCTGATGAACTACCATGCTTAAAAAACAGTATACCATAGTAAATTAAATTATATTATATTATATTGTGGATTAATTTTTTTTAACTAATAGGAACTAGGAATAAGACAATTATATTCGTGTTATCGGAGGACTAAAATTATTAAAAATATTAAAATTATCACGCATCTTAGTATGTCTATAAAATACCACGAATAGATTAACCCAAAAGATATTGTAAACTTCCATGAACTGTCGAACGCGTATATAAATTTATAATACATATGGGTTTTATTTATATGTCTATCCGTTTGACGCAATATGGACCACATAATATGTTTTGTTTACTTAGAATTATAATTGTGGTGGATATGATTAAAACACACAAACAAAAGGATCAATAAGAAGACTAAAGCCTATATGAGAGAGAACAACACCAGGACAATACAGACGACTGGAAACGACGTACATAATGAACACCACAATAGACTACTGAAGAATAGTCATTTAACACGTCAAAATTGTATTTAAATAAACAAGTATATTATTTAAGGTATAGTGTTATACGAAAATTCAGCATTCGGGAAATTAGTTACACATTTTTTGCTAAGGTGACTGAACTAAAAGAAACTTTTTCTTTCTTAATTTCTTGAGTTTTTGTGTGATATTATGCGATAATATCCATTTTTTTAATCATTACATCCATGTTCCATCCAAAATTATTATCTTCAACATGTTATAACCTACATGACACATAAAATATTTTCTTTACGGGAATATGACTAGGTATTTTCTATCTACTCTTTTACCATTAAGTAGTTTATTAAAAAAAAAAAAAAAACAAGATTTGGTTACGTTATGAATATATTGATTGAAACCTCTTTTATATCAAGTAATGAGCCATAAATATAATTTCAATTTAATATTTTATTAATGTTATGATATTATTAGCAACCAGTTTAGAAGTTATAACAAATTATTTTCTATATTTATGTTTATAATTCTATATTCTATATTATTCTGAAAAGTCTATAGTATAGTACTTATACACTACATAAGTTAAATTATATAGTATATGATAAACTAGAAGTCTAGAAATCTGTAACGTATAATAGATGACATTAAAAGTAACAAATTACATTTATAATAGGCACTAAATTTTTATTGTATTAAAAAAAAAATAGGTTAATATATTTACATACTTTTATAAATATAATTGTTGGAACATATTGGTTTATAAGTATAAAAGAAATATATAATATACCTATATTTATTTATAATATTTACTAAATGAACCAGAATGATATTGCATAATATAGATCAGCTATTACAAACAACTAAGTACACAACGAACTTTTGCCCTCTAATTCAAATGAACTCTAGCAACGTATCTATGTAAAACAGTCATACAATACAATATTAAATGTATGGTAAATATTAATATACGTATTGCGTAATATTGATAACAAAAGCAAATTATCGAATAAAGTTGCAATAAAAAACAAGTATATAATTTATATTATAATTAAAATGTTACTCAAATTAAACATTATAATACATAAATTTATTTTTTCTTAATTATTATTAGATTCAACAATTAAAGTATACTTTCGATAGCAAAACTTGGTAGGTATTTTATTTAGCATGTTTTTCGAATTTGTCAAAAGTTTTTCCTTGTGAGAAGAAAAATTAACAAAAAATGATGAAAAAACGGCAACTTTTGACTAGAAATTTTTTTGAGTGTTTTCATAGGTAGTATATGTTGTAATATTGTATTATATTGAGTTGCGTTACAACTATACTAGTATACTACAATGATGAAATTAAATACGTATATAAAATACAAAGTATTTCACTGTTTACAAATTAATACATTATTCAAAATTATATTTATAATAATATAAAAAGCGGGAAGGTCGCTAAGAAGATTTTGAACGTTCCCTCTTCGTCCCTTCGGTTCTCGGACAAATTAGTGGTTTATTGTAAATAATATGAATGAATAATATGAATTATAAATAACCATGAGCGTAATTAATGGCGATTCAAAAATTTTTATAATATAACTATGTATGAATTAATTATTAAATATTTGTAAGTATGTATAAAAGTATTATTTGTTTTCATAACATTAAGTAGATTTTTTTAATTATAATATTATAATATTGTAATCATTTAGGTTGAAGCTGTATATATACTAAACAAAATATATTTTCGATGGTTTACAGTCTAATTGGCGTAAGCGACCATTTTTTCGAATTCACTTTTTACCATTTTCGCATTTATGCCACTGAAACGCATAGATAGAACAACTCTGGTATCGATATTATGAATATAATTTATTTTATTTATGTTAAATTGTTTTTTGTAAACACCAACAATTTCAGTGTTGTAATTAATTTATTTTTAATTATAATAATATTATTATTTAATTAGTGACACTAAATTGGTGTAAGCAATATCTTGTGAAAATGTGATATTGTTGTTTTTCATTATTGTCACTTACAACCATTTGTTTCGTTAATTATTTATTTTTCGTTTTTATAAAATAACACTAGTTGTGATTACGACTATTATTTTGATTGTTAATAATTATTATTTATAAATTATAGAATTTTACATTGTTATTATGTTTCTACATTGCCTTTGAGTGGTTTTGTTTTGTTTTAAAATAGTAATGGTTTAGTGTAAGCGCCTTTTTTTAAAAATATTGTTATAAAATGGATCGTAAGTGACAAAACTGCACATAATTTGTACAGAGTATCTTGTATAGTATTAATTGCAGCTTTTGCAAGGCTGGGCAAGTTAACTAATTTTTTCAACTCGTTAAGTTATTTTCTAAATTCAACAGTGAAATTAAACGTTAAAAGTTATTTTTAATTAAAGTTATCTTAAAAACGTTAAAAATTAATTTAAAAAAAAAATTACTTAATTTAGTTAAAAAAAAAGTTTAATCATTTTTAAAACGAAAAATTAATGTATTTTATTAACAAAAATAACAATTATTGACGATAACTGAATAATGAATGTAAAAATAAACCAGTGATGTATTCCACTTTTCCAGTGTTTGTGTGTTTTGAGCACATACCTACCTACTCGCAGTGCCGGATCTAATGTGTGGGGGGTAGTGGGTATCCTTGACCCCGAATGTTACTTGTAAAAAAGCGTTTAATAAAATTTCAATTTTATGATTTTTGTTTTCCAATTGGCACTATTAATAAATTAAGTCAATAATTTTTAAAAAAGAACGTAATATAAATTATTCTTAAATAGTAAACTGAAATTAAAATAAATTTACAGGATTTATAGCAATCATTTTCTTATCGTTATAATAGAATCAGTTCGGTTCAATAATAATATAAATGATAATTAATGACGACCAGTTACAGTATAGCAAAATTCCACTGAAATATCTAAATATATAAAATCACAATATAAACGTTTTAACATTTTATCGTTACAACATTAATAATTTGTATACTTGTAATACTTAAATTTATGTTATTTTGATATTTGATATTTTATGTGATAATATTTGATGTATTTTAAAAATTAATAAATAATGAAAAAGAAAAAAACTTAGGTGGTGCAGAAAATTATAAGAGAAAATACGAAGAAAAAAAATTCAAAAACTGCCAAAAATTATAGATTTTTTCCCCAAACTAAAGTTATTGTTTTATATTATTATATTTAAAATTGAAAAAAAAACTGTCTACTGTCGTTAAAATTGAAATATTATAATTTAAGTTTAGGTATAGAAATATCTAATAATAAAATAATTATTATATTATACCTAGTTCATTAACATGTACTTTGAGTGTATGTTATCATAGTACAATGTATCCTTATTTCATACTACGAATACATATTCGTATATTGGACTGTTTGAACTTCAAACGTTATTGTTTAACAAGTCGGGGAATAATTATATTTAATGTTTAATTATATTATTAGTCTTTTGAATTATTATATTTATGCACCCGTAAATGGTTTGTGTAATTGTGATTACTGTATAATTTGTTTGTAACAATTATAAGTATATTCTGTAACGATAAATTAAATCACTATACCTTCAATATTCGTCAGTCATTTCTAAACTATTGTCGATTTTTAAAATACTTAAAATACTAAATCGTAGGTTTTTTTTTATTTTAATTTGTCACAAAAATATATCCTAAATAATATTTTTAACCTGATTTTATCAATTATATTTAAATATCCATTGACTATTAGTCTACAAATATCCACCTAATAAATTAAAAATTGTAATATAATTTTTTTTATGTTTTTACTAACAAATTTATTATTTCTATTGAAAATTAAATTGTACTACAAATTAAATATGATGATGTAATAAATGATTTTTTAGCAAAAAAGGCTAGAAAGATTAATTTATAAATGTATAATGTACTTTTATTATATTACAATAGAAAATAGAATAATTTTTTATTAAAACATATTTTTTTTTTAAATGTTTTTTTTTATGCAAAATTTGATAAATATTTTATATTATAATATTATAAGAGTTATTAATTATATTTTGTAATGACATAATTTCAAAGGATAATTTGTATGTAATATGTAACAATCGTATTATATGAAAGCACTAAATAAAAATTTAAAAATAGTATAAAAAATAATTTTTTTTTCAATATTCTACAAAATTTCTAACCGATTTAAAATTATAGGTATATATAGAAATATATTTAGAAGGGGCTTTATTGATAAATATGAAGGGCGCTTTAATTTTATGTTTGCCCCGGTCGCCGGAACTCTAGACCGGCACTCGTAATGCCTACTTGTAATATATTTTATTGTTTAATGACTTCTATTTCCAATTTTGTATATGTTGTATTATATAAATATTCCGTAAATAACGTTATATTATATTATTATTATATAATTTTACTTATATATATACTGTCGTTTAATAATAAGAAAATTTGAAATAATATTCTGTACCTCATTTTAGGCATAGGACTGCAGTGATCATATACCCAGACACTCAGTATATATATATATTTATAAAGCAATATAGACATATGTGGTGGTTCGCGAAAAACAAATTGATAATTTACAAATATTGTTGAAACGCAAATTTAAAATACGACAAGCCATGATCAACGTACTATAGAAACGTACACTCTTCAACATATAGTTTGTAAGATACTAAGTTACATAAAAAATTATTATTATGTATATTATTATAAACGGGATCCTTTAAAATATTAACTATCTATACATGTATATTTACAATATTACTATAATAATATGTTTATATTATTAGGAAATTATAATCTCTATGAATACGAGTATTCTAACGTAATCTCATAATAATCAAAAGCATTAATAAAATATTTTATTTACAGCAATTATATTCATAATACTAATAGTAAATAAATGTGAGTTCCAGAACTATTAATTATATTAATACTAGAACGATTTATTATATGGTCACAGAGAAAGAATACAATACCTAGTTAAAAGTCTATATTGAATATTATACATAAATATAAAATTTAATATAATTACTAATTAGATATTAAATTTTGAATTTTAGTGAACTATATGTAACATAACGGATTTTTTTGTGTATTTAATTAAGTTCATAGACATTTTATTTTGTATAAAAGTATATTTTTAACTTAACGTCAATAAAAGAATATTAACTAAAAAAATAACTTGGTAGTTCACTATAAATTTAATTTTTAATTCGTTAAGATAAAAGTTAAAAAAAAAAAATAACTCGTTATATAACTTAGTAAAAATTAATTTTTTAACTCGTTAATGCCCAGCCTTGATAAAAATACTCGAATATTTTCAAGATACTGTCTTCAAGTTTGAAAAACTCTCAAGGTCACTCGGCACTCCTTCGGCAACTACTCTTTCGATGAAACACTTTTAACAGGAGTCCTGTTCAAACTTAATCGGTGACCGCCGTTACCGCGGGCTTTTACGCGGACATTGTTCTGTTCGCATCGTCGATCGCTACCGTGTGGCTTTACACATATACGTCGCGGCTTTGCAAGTCCGAGTGTTTGGTCGTTCGACAACTATCGTCCGTTTTGCACCATCGAACAGTACACCAGTGACGTCATTTCAGTTTTTCTAGACTAGGGCAGACCCATAAATTTGCCGACTGTTTTTAAGAACAGGAGTGGAAGGGGTCATTTTTTTTTTTTTTTGTGCACATTTTATTTCATTGTAAGTAGTAATCAATTAAGGAGTTTTAATTTTTTAAATCTGCCCACTTAAGATTTGGATAATTATAGACTGGTATGCAAATGTATGAGGGCCCCCTTCCCCCAAATGACGCCACTGCGGTGCATCATATATTAGGTGCGTCCACATAGTATGCAAACATGAGATACAGTACACGCATATGAATCATGTGTGATGTTTGCAAAAATCACATACTGCACACACGTTTTCCGTACGCATAGTATTTGTTGTTTTTGAATGTGGTGTTCGTTATATTTTTACTGTAGATTACTAAATTATATCACCGTCGGATCAAACAATAAATACGGGTAAAACTTCGTCCAATAGTAGGCAAAATTTCCTTTGATGTACCGCTCATTATCGCGAACACGAAATACATATGTGTGCGCTGTTTGTAAACACGTCCACGCCAGCACTGTTTTTGCGTGTACTGTATGTCATGTTTGCACATTGGAGCAGGAACTATTTTTCTTGTGTGTGTGGGGAGGAGGGGCATAAATTTAAAGAAAATTATGATATATAGTATATTAAAATAAAATACAAATACTTATTGATTTTGGTAAATTAGGTTTAACTACTATTTTGTAGATTAAACTAATAGTCTTATTTACCCAATTTAATTTTAATGTTTTAAATTTTATTTGTTATACAACTTTTCAAAATTCATTTTATTGCATATTATATTATATAAATATTAAAAATTATAAAAATGTAATTTAAATATAAACTATATCTCTAAAATGTTAAATATTAAGTATTATGATGACAAATTTTCAGAGGGGCAAAATTATAATTTGCTGCTTAAAATATTTAACGGGGGGGTCGAATGTCCCCTCTGCCCACCTCCTATCACTGGCACCACTGTGTTTGCATACTATGCGGACGCACCTTTTTATTTGTTCTTGTCTATGCAGTGCACACTTTATGGATTGTGCGTTCTGTTGTTTCTGCGTCGTTCACGTTGATATTAATGCTGTGAATGATTGTGCGGTCCACGCAAATATTCTAATGTTGTGCTACTCACAAGTACGCTATTGCTGTGCCGATTATTGGAACGTCTCCTTATTGAACACCCACATTAGCCCAGTCAATAGGGTGACACTCCAGTGGCCGTCAGTCATCCATTACATGGAGTCTAGTGGTCAATATCCATGAAATTGCGACAGTACTTTGTATAAATATAGTATCTTTTTTGCCACCTAGGCGTAATGATTGTTAATACATTATGTTTTTTTAAGGTTTACTTATTGAATTATTGTGTGTACTCCTGTTATATATATGTATATATATTTGATTGTTGTTCCTTTTATTAGAGTATATTTTGTTATTAGATTAAATATCAAGCACAGGAAAGCCTGTCAATTATTATTGATTTAGTTGTAAAATTACAAATATATTAACAAGAATTGTGGTAAATATAGTGTAATATACTATATATTGTGACAGCGAAGGTAATATTGTCTTTATTGAACTATATTGTTATTAACACTATTTTATTGTTCATTATCCTTGTCTAGGATGATTTCCTGAGCATATGCGAGTGCGTGTCGTGCTAACTGTCAGATAAGAGCACGTCGTGCGCAAAAAAGTCTATAGTTGTATACTATATATGAATTTAGAGTCACCAAGACTCGGGCCATTGCATAGTCCGACGCCCATAGGGTTCTGTTCATGTATAGAGTTGTTTTTATAAAACGTTAAAATTCAAAATTGAACTTTGCTGAGCACAATCTGTCCTTGGATATATCCCAACAGCAATATTTAGGCTGACCGCACACTGGTAGAGCAAAAGTGCTTTAAAGCGACTTAAGGTGCTTTATTGTGACTAACAAAAAAATAAAACGTATGTTTTTCACTGACGACAAGCACACTGACAAAGCGAAAATAAAACAAAACCTTTAAAGGCAAATGTTAAGCCTACTCATATACTATTTAATCTATTTACATAATATTTTGAAAATCATGAGTAACAATTTTTATCATGAAATGATAACTCCTTAAATATTGATCGTAGAGATTTATTATATATATTATAATATTTATTAGATAATTTATGTAAATTATATTATATTTATGCAATATCAATGCATTCAAACTATATTTTTAATAAACCCCTAATTGCTTCGAGAACCGAAGGGACGAATATAAACAAATATAAATAATTTTAAATAATCATCATAAGGAAATACAACTGGCACAAGCTGAAATGACAGATGCCGGTTAACATAGCATAACATCGTACTCAAAAGACTATAACATTATACTATATTATTATACATCGTTTTCTATTACGTATTTTTGAATAATTTTATTTGATATCAATTGTAATGTAAATATATATATATATATATATATATATATATACATTTATAATTTATAACAATAAACAAATACATATATATGTATCAGTGGCGTAACTGGGTAAAAAAATATGGGGGGGGGGGGCAAAATAATGTACTCACCAAAATTGTAAACGGGAGGGGAGGGGTAAAATAAATTTTTCTTTTACATATACCTAATTTTTTGATTTACACTACTACACAAGGCACAAGCCTTAAACTCAGAGGAATTCTTTTATTTTATTTTAGTTAATAATAATAAGTGCTAATACTAATATAATACTATAATAATGATAATAACTAATAAATTTTAATAATAAGTTTAAATAATCACTGTAAACAATATTTAAATACATTTTTAATTTGTTGATAATGAACTGTTGATTTATCTGGGGGGACAAATGATACTTTTGCCCCTTCACGATAAAATTAAGGGGGGCAAGTACCCCGCTTGCCCCCCCCCCCCGAAATTACACGACTGATAGGTATAATAGAAACACCGATATTATTAAATTATTTTTCGATAAACTATTTATAAATATGAAACAGTGGTTGTTCGCCGGCCGTGGTATCGTAGTAAAGGTGTCGTGTGGCGCGCGCGCGCGGTTGTTATTAAATGTTCCCGCTATCACGTCAGAACAGCCAATGACGATCCAATATTTTATTTCTCCGCAGGAAACATGTAAAAGTTATTCCAATAATACTACTTACTTACTAAGTGATTTTAGAGAAAGAATACTTATTACAAAAATTTTAGAAGGGAAGTATAGTAAGACGTAAGAAGTACAAATTTTGATAAATTAATTGCAATAGTCATGATTTAATATTGAATAAATACTTTTTCTTTGCATTAAATATTGCAATAAATACATTTTTTTATTAAAAATCGGTCTTCTTACGTCTCACTATACACTTCCTCTCTATAATTTTAATATTAAGTGTTTTTACTCTAAAACTACTCAGTATGTACTATATTATTGAAATAACTGTCAAATGTTTTTACATTCATTTGTTTCCACTATTGTGCCCTCTTATATAAAGAATCTCAGTTACAATTTTTTTTAATAACGCATCGAGAAGTGTGTGACGACACATGCATTATTATATTGCATATATTACCGAAATACCTTAGTTAAGCCTTAAGGATTATTTTAATATTAAAACCGTTGGTGACAATACAACACGGTTAATAAATTATAATATTATAATTTTTAAATATTATTGTATTAGTGTATGCATAATAATACTAAAAAATAATTGATCGTAAATTCATAAAATAACAATTCGAATAATCAGATCTATTTTAAATAAAGTATCTGTATTTAATATTATTCTATCATATTCATATCTATGTATATATTAGATTCTGAGCGAATCGAGGAATGTATTGATTTTACAAATATGATTTTTTTTTATGTCTGAAGACAGTTTTTCAGGTATAATGATTTTTAGCTAAATATAGAGCTTTGAACTTTTTTCCAAAAATGTTTAATATTTCCTACAATTTAGGGTTTATCGATTTGAAAATTTTATAGACGCCTAATCATATACAACTTAATATGTTTACAAAATATGTTCGAAAATCGTGACTGACAATTTTTTTTTTTAAGCTTTTTTTTCTGAAAACGTTTTTTCGGGTAGAAATAATAGTTCGATTACCACAAATAGGGTACCCTTTCCGTATTAAATTTCATTTGGTTAGTACTTTATTTAGCTCACTTTTCGAATTTCCAAAAAGTTTTTCCTTGAGAGGGGAAAAACTATCAAAAAATGGCGGAAAATCGGCAAAATTACGGTTTCTGTTATTTTAAATTTTTAATTTCGTGATAACTAATTGAGTTTTGATCGTAAGGACTTGAAAATTGTTTTGAATATTAATATAGGTAGTTTACATACGTAGTAGAATTTTGGAAAGGATTGGTTGATTATTTGGTCAAGTATAGAACTTTGAACTTTTTTCCAAAAATGTTTAATATTTCCGGCAATTTTTGGTTTATCGCTTTGAAAATTTTATCGAAGTCTATTTATATACTATTTAATCTTTTTAAAAAATATTTTGAAAATCGTGACTGACAATTTTTTTGTTATAGGCTTTTAAAGTTAAATTCACGAAAATTGGTAAAATAACGGTTTCATTATTTTTAATTTTTTAATTTCGTGATAACTCATTAGGTTTTGGTCATAGGGACTTGAAACTTTTTTTGAGTATTCACATAAGTGTTCTTTATTGGAGAAAATTTTTCGAAAAGATTGATTGATTTTCTGACTAGGCATAGAGTTTTGAATTTTTTTCCAAAAATATTTAATATTTCTTTCAATTTTCGGTTTATTGGTTTGAAAATTTTATTGAAGTCTTAACATATACATTTTAATATTTTTACAAAATATTTTAATAATCGTAACTGACAATTTTTTTTATAAGCTTCTAAAATTTAAATATTTTTAGTAGAATTGAATATTATATATATATATATATATATATATAAATATTATGTATGAATACATTTTTTCAGATAGAAATAATGGTCTAATTACCACAAATCGGGTATGCTTTCGGTAGAAAATTGTATCAAAATTGTGTAAAATTCTGCAAATTGTATCAAAAATTGAAAACCCGCGGATATCGAATGTTTATAGGCAATATTTCGTGACAATGATAAGGAAAATATGTTTTTATATCGTTTTTACAATCGATATTATTTAATGATTACACAGAAAATTCATCAGCGTTGCGCATGCGTTATACTCCGTTCATCAATGTGGTAGACGTTCACGGGGTGTGAGACTCGCCGCCGATTAACCCTAAACGGCTTAAACCGATCTGCTTATCATTATTTTTCTTCACGAAATACGCACAAACGTTAAATACCTATTAATTTTGTGTTATAAATTATAATATTTTTAATTGTATTTAAATTATGGCATTTGATGACGATTTTGAAATGTATAATATGGAATTAAATAACTTTAATATAGAAATATATAATAATATGAATATTGTAAATGAAACAAGACGAGTTTTAAAACAAGAAGATCCTTTTGGTAAGTATCTACCTATATGTTATTTATTAATCAAACGCGATAAGATTCTTTGTTAAAATAAATAGGTAGGTATTACATTTAATTTTAATTATTACACTTGCCTTTTCACATACATAATATAAGTACATCATAAATCATAATATATTATATGTAAATAGTAGTAGATATAGTTTACAATATAGTTAGTAGCATATTATTGTTATAAAAAAGTTATATTCAGGTTTATCATTTTTTTATTTTTAAGCACTCTCTGACCGACAATTTATTGGAACCTATCGATTAAGTAAGGTTCTTGTACAAGAGTTAACTGATTTGCTGACTCCTTTTATGATAAGTCCAACGACAAGTGCTGGAATAAGTATCCAAATAAAGGTTAGTAATAACAAATAATAATACATACATATATTTTAATGGGTTTATCATAATATTTTTTGTCTTGTTAGTTATTAACAGCTCTTAAATTTTTTGCAAGTGGAAGTTACCAGCAAGATATAGGGGAACATAGAGGTGCTGCTATAAGTCAAGCTTCTGTAAGTAGATGCATTACTGAAGTAGCAAATGCTTTAACTGTTCCAGAAATATTCAACAAATATATACATTTTCCAAGTACTATTAACGAACTCAAAGAAGTTCGTTTAGGGTAAAATATTTAGTTAAAAAGCCCCCTACTATTTCTTAACATTGTACTTACGTTTAACTTTTTGGTCAGGTTTTACGAAAAGTTTGGAATACCTGGAGTCATTGGTGTCATGAGATAGAACGCTTTCGGTTGACTGTCGTCTACCAGTTTATTATATTATACAGTAATATAATTTGAGATTTTTTCATTTCTACGATATCAATTATAATTTATATTATATTTTATTCGATAAGTTTAATTGCCTGTGATATTATACATTGTTCCGAGTTTTGTTCAGTGCCGGACTCTATAGTTGTTTTATTCCTATATAAACAAAATAATTGCGTTCAACAATGACGATTTGATATAATATGGTGAGTACTGCCAAAAGATATATTTATTACAATCATATCTTAACACGGTGGCGTAATTAAAGGTATGATTAGTGGTTTAGAACTCACCGGTATCCTTTATTTACATAAAAATTTGTTTATTTGATAAGTTAGGTACTTGAGGGATTTAATAGATATTAGCTATGTATGCAATATATCACTCTCCTGATAAATTCCTAATTACGCTACTGGTATAAAAATACAAGTGGGAAATGCACTTTACCTTACATCATAATGTGTACCCATTGGTTACCAACTCGTGTTCCGTAATTATGTAGTTTTTAAAAATCATTTTTTTTTTTTAAATCAGAGAAACTGCCTACCAAAATGTTCTTAAAAGAGTGAAATATAAGTACATTATAATCTTTACCTTTCTAATTAATTTTTAAAGAACTATGATTAGGTTTTTTTACAAATTTAAAATATTGCACCCTATATTTATATATTTATTTTAATGCTTATATTTTTTCTGATACATATTTTATAAAAACTATGTAATTGTAATTTGCAATTTACATATAGTATTAGAAATTTAAATTAAACTAGTCTTTGCTCACAATTTTATATAATATACAAAATATATTGAAAGATATGTATGTTAATACCTTGAAAAGTCGCAGTTGTATACAAAATATTAATGTAATATAATAATTAATATGATATTAATATAAATATTGATAAAATTATTTTTAATATGTATATATATCACTGCAAATAAATATATTACACTTGTAAATTATTTTCACTAGAAATATTGTTAAGTACATATTTAAAAATATTAATAATTTTCACTTTATTCTTTTTTAAATAATCTGTTTATACGGATTAATAATTGATTTTCCAAGTGTTTTGATTATATATTATTTCTATATGGAGATAGTATAAATGTTAATCCTGAGAATAGTCTCAACACTGACTGGTATTGAAGGAATTGATAATACTACCATGGCAAGAGTCTGCATTTCTGGATGACTTGATGTCATTAAATTCCAGAATTGGAAAATGTTACTTTTATGATTTAATCTACTTTGTTTTAAATGATATGTTTTTAGTATAGTTTTAATTTTAATTGATATTGAGTTTTGTAAATTTGGTAAGTTTAAATTTGAATTTGTCTGGATATCATCTTCTTTATTTCTTAAAAAAAATTTAAGACCATTAGTATTATTAATTGAACTTCAAATTTTATTTTTCAAATTCTTTAATTTGAATCCAAGTTTTAATTAAATGAGCTATAGTAATATTACATTGTTCATCATTTAATAATACTTTAACCGGGTATCTGAAAAAATTGCAGCACTTTGTTTTGCATCATGTTATTTTCTCTAGAAATTATACATTGAACTAATTTATTAGAAAATGAATTGTGTAATAATTTAGTTTCAATTTTGCAATTTATCCAGGAACCATAAAAATCTGTCGAAGTTAATTGCTTATTTTGTAATTTTTTAGTACAAATTTTTGCAGGTAAAAGAGACTTTGCAATCTGGTCTACTTATTGCCATTCAAAATTATTTAAATTCAATTTTTTAAATTTAAGATCAGTTGCTGCCATATTATGAATACAATTTTTCAAACTTTGCAATCTTTCAGACATATCATACATTGATATCTTTATAAATACCTAGTACAGACAATTGCAATGTATGAGCTACACAAGGAATCCCTATAATACATAAACTAAAATTAATTAATTTGTAAATCATTTAAATACCTATACTATATTAATATGTAATGACCAAAGCTTGAAATAAAATAATTATATTATAAATTGTTTTATTATCACACAAATAATTAAATCATTTTTCAATTAAAACTTGATTTAATTTGAAAATTTTAACTATTTATAAATTTATAATATATTCATTATTATATTAATATTAAATATTATTTTAAAAAATAGGTATAAAAATTAAAGTACTGGTAAAAATAGAAAATATTACCAAGTATATCGATAATAATCAATTTATGACCAATTCACCGATTACCATGTGCTTTTTCACGTTTAGTTATAATTAAATATATTATAATTGTCTATAATTAATATTAAAATCTATAAATTATAAATTTTGTGTATTTAGCAAATTCTTAATATTATATTTTTTTGTTATAATTTATATATAAATGTCACAATTTATGATAAATTGTATTCCACTAAACTTGTAATTTGAAATTAATAAAAATGAAACCATACGTTCGATTTAGGATAAAACAATCCAACCACAATCCCGCTCAACAATTTACAATTCAATTGTAAATGTCATATGTATTTTAGGTAACTGAATCAACAACAGATGCCATGGTGTTTGATTAGGAAAAAGAAGAAATTTGACAAATTATTAATGGATTTATTTATTTGGCACCAAAAAGTGTAAGTTTAAAATTACATAGTTCATATATTATCAATTTCTTAGAATATACTAAGTGATTAGAATTTTGTGTTATCAGATAATTTTTAAAATAATTATATAGCCATTACTATATTATTATACACAATTATAATCACTCTATGCATAATATAATTGTTTATATTATATTTACATAATGAACATATAATTATTTTCTTTTTTCAATACTTGTTAATATAAAATAATAGTTAATTATATGATAGATCTCATTTCATGTGTATTATTCATAGACATATTATACATAATTATATAAGAGTACATTTTGGTAATAAAAATGTTAATTACTGTATAACATATTTTTTATACATTATTAATATAATTTATATAGTAAACAATTATTATATAATAGTTATTAAACTATTATTAAACAACATTTTATTATATTTTATTTTCATTATTAATAAAAATTTATTATTTAATATATTAGTGCATGGATATGATTAACCAATATAAGGTAATATATTAAATATAAACAAGTCTTAAAATACAGTAGTAAAAAAATGTTTTTTTTAAATTTTTGTAGAGATATTGAAAAATATATTAGAGAACAAAAAAATTCAGTAAGTAAAATAATCTGAAATAAAAATCTTAATTATTTATAATTATTTTTAAGATCAATAATGAAATAACAACATTCTAAACCTGGTAATTCAGTTAAAAGCGATTCACTAAATACTTCACCGACAAAAGTGAGTAACTAGTTTATAACAAATTTCATTTATAAATATTTTGAATATGTATTTATGATTATTCATGATTCTATTATATTACTTATTATAATTGAACTGATTGAAGTATTCCTTAAAATCTTAAATCTATAGTTGTATATTTGTATCTAGTATATGTGTGTGTTATTATTTTCAATCTTGTACGCGTTATAATAAATTTAAATAACTTGTTGAGTACACATAGGATGGCATATTATGAACATAACTATTAGATATTTTGATTGGAATACTATGATAAATTATTTATTATGTTTAGGCCAATAAAGAAATAACTGTAAATAGTGATCCTCAGCCACATTACACAATTAAGAGTAATTCATCAATTGCCGCATCAACAAATGCCAGTAGATAAATTATAAATATTTTGTAAATGGTTCTAATATAATTTTACTTCATATAATTTAATTGATTGAAACTTTCATTAATTTCTCAAATATATAGTTCTTGCTTATATTTTATTAATATAATGTATTTTTAAAAAAATAATGTAGCTACAATATTTTAAAATCCCTTGATCAATTGGTGTTATTGGTTTGGGTAATATAGGATCTGTTATTGTAAAACATTTTTTGAAAACTGGAGTTAAAGTATCCATTTGGAATCAGTCTTTAGAAATGGTATTACATAAATTATTTATTTACAATATTTTTTGATTAACCTATGTGATATACCTATATTTTTGAAATTTGTTAATTTGTTATTTTTTTATATTACAGATAAGACAATTTGAAAATACTGTTGCTGTAATAGTGTGATCTCCAATTGAAGTAGTTAATTCTTCAGATATAATCTTTACTTGTGTTGATCCAAAATTGTTGTTGATTGAAGTATGGTTTTTAAATTTTTTTTATTAAATTTATATATAATTTTAAAATTTATTATTGACAGTTATTATTTGGGCCTCATAGTATACTTGCCTATTTAACACCAGATAAAAGATTTGTTGCAATGGGTAGTATCAATCCAAACATATCTATATGTATTGATCAGGTATATAAGTGACAATATGTAAAACAGTTTAACTTAAATTACGTTTTCATTATTTTATTTTTCACGTGTTTAGGTAAATGTACCATTACTAGTAGTGTCTCTTACCTATTTTATATACTCTCTGCTATTAATTTAATGATTTTCGTAAATGTCATTTAGCGTTAATTAATTATTAATTATTTGTCTTCATTACAGGTTATTCAATCTAAAGGTGGGCGTTATATAAAAAAAATAAACATTAATTTCCATTATTTATCTTTCTCATTCAATAATGTTCCAAAATTATAATTAATAAGATAAATATTTTTAAAAAAAAATTTTTTTTTTTAATTTATTTTCATTATTAATAGAAATTTATTATTTAATATATTAGTGCATGGATAAGAATAACCAATATAAGGAATATTTTAAACACAAATAAGTCTTAAAATTCAGTAAGTAAAATAATCTGATAAAAAAATTTTAATTGTTTATTAATTATTTATAATAATTTTTAAGATCAATAATGAAATAACTGAACATTCTAAACCTGGCAATTCAATTAAAAGCGATTCACTAAATACTTTACCAACAAAAGTGAGTAACTAGTTTATAACAAATTGTATTTATAAATATTTTGAATATGTATTCATGATTATTCATGATTCTAATATATTACTTATTGTAATTGAACTGATTGAAGTATTCCTTAAAATCTATAGTTGTATCTAGTATAGTTATGTGTTACTATTTTAAATCTTGTACGCGTTATAATAAATTAAAATAATTTGTTGAGAATCAGTGGTGGCGCAACAATTTTCAACTATGAAGCAACTATAAATATTTTGCTACAACCACCACCACCTGAGTAGTAAATGGATAGTAAAAGTTGTAAATATGTAGCTAAAGGGTACCACCACCCAAGTGGTTATGAGGCCACGGCCTCATGAAACACCATATCGCGTAGCTACTGATAATATTATATAAGCTTTTAAGTAATATTCCATGCCACCAAAAGTTTGGAAAGACAACATCAATTGTAAAAAA
>CM023362.1:23506485-23587728 GCA_013282895.1 Eriosoma lanigerum | reverse complement strand
CCCTGCTGTATTCACTGGTAAAAATTGAAAAACAAATATTATAAAATGAACATTGCAACAATATTTTAAAAAAGCTAATCCTGTTTATTTAGAAATAGTTCAAATGGATAAGAAAAATTGAAAAAGAGAGGAAAAAAAATTCCACAAGTACCATTAGACATAGTTGATGAAACACTAAGCAGATGAACCTAGTTATTTAACTGAGTATTATAAATAAAAGTTTTTATAACAACTGTAATACCAATGAATGTAAATAATTAATCATTTAATTTATTATTGCAGGTATGCTTATTTCTCTAAAACCACAAAATGCCGGTGTAGAACGACAATTATACTACTTTAATGTTAAATAAGTTTTAAATAATATTCCATGCCACCAGAAGTTTTGAAAGACTACCTCAATGCAAAAAAAATTACTTTTACAAGCAATTTTTACACTGCTGTATTCACTGATAAAAATATAGGAAAAAACATTCTAAAATAAACCTTGCAACAATATTTTGAAGATGTTCATCCTATTTATTTTGCTATAATTTAAGTAAATTATGACAGTTTTGTAAGAGAGAGGAAAAATATTCACACAAGTACCATTAGACACAGCTGATAAACAACCATGAAGACGAACCTTATCATTAAACAGGCTATTGTAAATAAAAGGTTTTATAACAACTGTAATACCAATGAATGTAAATAATTAATCATTTTATTTGTTATTGCAGGTATGTTAATTGCTGCAAAATCACAAATTGCCAATGTCGAATGACAATTATACTACTATAATATTCAGTGGCAGCTCAAACAATTTTCAACTATAAGGCAACTATAAATATTTTGCTACAACTACCACCACCTGAGTAGTAAATGGATAGTAAAAGTTGTAAATATGTAGTAAATATGTAGCCAAAGGGTACCACCACCCAAGTGGTTATGAGGCCACGGCCTCATGAAAGACCATATCGCGCTGCTACTGCAGAGGATGGCATATTATGAACATTACTGTTATATATATTTTGATTGGAATAATGTGATAAATTATTTATTATTTATAGGTCAATAAAGAGATAACTGTAAGAAGTGATTCTCTGCCACATTACACAATTAAGGGTAATTCACTATTGCCATATCAACAAAGGTCAGTAGATAAATTATTAATATTTTATAGTTTTATTATAATTTTACTTCTTATAATTGAATTGTTTGAAATTTTCATTAATTTCTTAAATTTATAGTTGTTTGCTTATATTTTATTAATATAATGTATTTTTTTAAAAATATATATATACCTAGCTACAATATTTTAAATCCCCTGGGTCAATTGATGTTATTAGTTTGGGAAATAAAGGATCTGTTATTGTAAAACATACATTGAAAGTTGGAATTAATGTATATGTATAGAATTGGTCTTTGAAAAAGGTATAACATAAATGATTTATTTTCAAAATTTTTTGATTAACCTATTTGATATACATATATTTTTGAAAATATTTAAATTTAATATTGTTTGATTTTAATTTTCAGAACAATTTGAAAATACTGTTGCTGTAATAGTGTCATCTGCAATTGAAGTAGTTAAACTTCAGATATTATCTTTTTTTGTATTGATCCAAAATTTTTGACTAAGGTATGATTTTTAAATTTTTTTTATAAAAATGTATTATTGACAGCTCTTATTTGGGATTCATGGTAAACTTGTCTATTTAACACCAGATAAAGGATTTGTTGCGATGGGTAATATCGATCCAAACGTATTCATAGTTATTGATCAGGTATGTAGTTGACAATATATAAAACTGCTTTAATTTAAATTATATTTTATTGATATATTAAAATTAAAATATTTTATTTTTTTATGTGTCTAGGTAAATACTATTATTAGTAGTGTCTTTTACTTATTTTATATACCCCCTGCTTTTAATCTAATAATTTTTGTAATTGTCATTTAATGTTAATTAATTATCTTCATTAAAGGTTATTCAATCTAATGATGGGCGTTACTTAGAATCCATGATTGAAAGGGGCAATTTAGAGATCCAAAAGAAAGTTTTGTTATTTTTACTGCTGGTGATAAATCTTTATTTGTAGATTGTGAGCCATCATTTAGTATAATTGCAAAGTATACTAAGTATTTAGGTAAGACAAAACACTTTTGTTAAAATTTTGTGCAAGTTACATTATTATAAAATGTTTTCAGGCGATGTTGTAAGTACAGCATCTAAATTGAAGTTGAGTTTAAGTTAAATTCAAGGTGTTATGCTTAATGGCTTTATAGAAGATATTGAGATTTGATATAATCAAAGCTGGAATTTCACAACAATGCATCATTGATATTTTAGGCAAAACTAATATGTATTGTCTATTATTTTTAGAAAATTCAAAAGGTATGAAATAAGTATTCATTATTATTAACTATGTATTTTAATTCATTTATCTTTCTAGCCATAATGATTTTTAACCAAATCATGCATTTAAGTACATGCAACAAAAGTATGACACTAATTTGTCTGACGACTTAGAACAACATTGTCCAGTTTACAGTTCCTACAAATGAGTTATTCAAAATGTTTAAACAGGCTTCTTAAGTGATCTTGATAGCAGTGCAGTTTCTTCAGAAACCTCTAAAAAATAAATTTATTGCTATATTTAATTTGTATTATAACTTTTTAAGTACTAAGCTAATTAATTTAGTTCTTTGTTTCATTATGACTAATTTTTATTTTTGTTAAATGTTATTTATTTTATAACTATGTAACTATATTTAATATTGTCACAAATTTATAAATTATTTTTAAATAAGCAGTGATATTTGTATGTTGATGATTGAAATCTATCTATAGATTTATCTGTATAGGATTAGGGTAATTTATCCTATAGTTGAGAGGTAATGTGAAGATGTTATAAACAAACTATACAATTTAGATTTAAATTAAACAGATTATTTTAAACAATTTAATTACCTAATTGGGGATTTCATATTAAATAAGTTAGTAAGTGTAATTAGGAGGCTGGATGGGAGTCTGAAAAAATTAAAAAATTATTGGCATGAATTAATAAAATAAATATTATGTTAATGTACTACATAAAAAATACCCCTACTGTACTCTAATATTATTTATTATAATGTAAGTTAAATAAGCTGCAAATTTTTGCTTCAAGTATAAAATAACATAATACATAATACGTATTATGAGTTAATACAAATGGTGTAGGTATTTATATATATATATTTTTAGTGGTTTAATTATAAAATATATTTTAGACCAATAAATTGACTAACTACAATCTTAACTTGACATAGTTATACATTTTGTAATCTTAACATTTATGAAAGGGGTAGAAATATGCTATAAATACGCTGCTGGTAAATAACTACTTATAAGAATTTTAAATATATTTTATCTACAATAATAATATAATTTTCTCTGAAATTTTATAATTAATTAAAACAATTAACATTAAAAGCATAGTGGGATCGCATGAAAAAAGTTAGTTTAACTTTTTTATCTCACCAAAACATACAATTTGCCCTTTATTATTTATCAAATTTTATTTATTTTACACTAATTAATTTAATTTACATAATATATAAGATTTTATTTATTTGTTATATTTATTGCTCTTATATTATTATTTGGCAAGAGACAACTTTCATCATTCACAGGTTGTCACATCGTAAAATATATTATATATATATATATATGTAAAATAAAGACACCTTATCGCTATCAATATTTGAGCGCTATTAGAGTATTGAAAACATGAATAATTATTGAAGCAATTCAACTGCTAACATTAAATTATTTAACAACATTTATTTATAGTCACATCTGGCCGTACAAGAAATAGTGAATATTAAAGAAAATATAGTAATAAAAATCAATTTGGTACAGTATGCAGAAATGAGTTAAATGGTGCCTGTGCTTTATGTATTACAAAACAAACACAAACATTTCATTTTTTAACAATGTATTTTCATTATTTAGATGTCATATATTCTTAACTATACCTCATTTTTGTAAAAAGCAAATAATGACCATTCAAGCACTAATAAGTATATATTTAAGCTAAAAACTAAAAATTAGAATGTAAAATTCTGTTCAAAAATATATTATAACAAGAAAGGTTATTTTATACTTTTAGTTTCTACATTATTTTAGTCACATTATAAATGCATTGGATATAAAATAATGTGTGCTTTATTTTGTTATGTATGTAAACAATTGATTTTCTTTATGAAATGTATTTATTAATTTCATGATAGTTTTTTGAAACATAATTATAATACCAAAATTCATTGTTAATAAAAATGATTTTCATTATTTAATGATGACTTAAGAATAAAGAATAAACAGGTGTAGAAATGTACCTAGTTATATGATTCAATCTTGAAATGTTCATAATTATTTTTAAGCTAAGTTTGTAAATTTTAGTAAACAACTACTCATCAATTTTATTAAAAACTATTTTTATTACTAAAATTCCGCATATATTATGTTATTAATTATTATATTCCAAATAATGTAAATAATAAAGTATTGATAATTATAATAAAAAATTTATATTATATGAAGCATGTCTTAATCAACGTTCAGAAGTTTTCAATTGCCTGATCTTATTGATCATATCCAAAATTGCTTGTTGTGATCCAGCGTAGCAATATTGTTTAAATCCCATATAACAATACATCAACTGCAATGTAAACGAACAAATTAAATAAAGTCATGAAAATTTAAAAGTTTAAGCTAGGATAGAATGAGATAACCTAATTAGTTTTTTTAACTATTATTTACCGTTGTTAGGGTTATATTTCCAGTATGTTCAACTGAGCTTGTGTTAATTGGTGCTGTGTAACCAATTTGTTGCATGATAGGAAATAGGATCAAATCTTTAGTTATATCAACACTGTAAAATGAAAATTAAATGTAAGTATGTGAAACAAACAAAAATTACTGTATAGTGATAAATATTGGGTTTGTTCCAACATGCAATCAAACTATCATAGAACTAGAAGGAGCATGCGCAGTAGAATTTTTCCGTTCCAACACGCCCAAAACGCAAACTCAAACTATCAGACGGTTGTTCCAACACACATAATACGAGTTTTAGGATTGGTTGTTGACAGTCAAAATGATCCGCTGATTCCAACGGGGACTAATAGTCAGAGGAACTGTTATCATATTAATTAATCATATCAATATTTCAATAATTTCTACGTGTTTAAATTTTCATGTAACGTTTAAAAACAATTTTTTATTTATTATTTATATTTATTATAAATCTAATAAAGAACCTAATAAATCAGCAAGTCCGTTAGAATTAACTTACCCAAGATATTTTAGTTTATTATTTGAGGGATATTAATTAACTCTAATTTATCGTCAGACGAGGAACTAGACATACAATAGTCATCGGAATATTCAATATCGCTCATTTTATTTAAACAAAGTTATTTATTTAACGAGTCACAGAAATATAAAAACAAATTACACAAGAAACATCTCTTATCTATATTTTACAATCATTGAAAGTCCGAAAAGCGTTCCAACAAAAAACAGAATCAGTGATTAATCCTCGATAACGCATGCGCAGTAAATCAATCACGAATCAGTCGGCAACTAATCCCAAATTCCATGTTGGAACAAACCTAATATTATAAAAGTAATTACTATTAAATTATATACGTACTTGTCATATTATGTACCAATTATTAAAATTCATATTAATATAAATAATTTAATATATAACATAGTAAAATTATAACTAGATAATTGAACATTAGATTTCATATTGCACTTTACTGCAAAGTATTAAATCTTGATAATCACATTATAACAAAATATTAAACATACTTTTTTGAAGAAATACAGTAATGTTTCAAAATGTGCAATGGCGTACATGTGTGTTCACAACAATCCATGTTCAAATCTTCATAGTCTCTTAAATTATGTTTAGAACGAAATCCTTCCAATTCTGAAAATTAATAAATTTGCAATATCATACCTATGTATAAAAATAATGCATAATAATTGGTCTTAATTTATTCATACATATGTATATAATTTATATACATATATATATATATATATATTATGTTATTGTTAAACTTTATTGATATATATTTATTAAATTATTCAATGTAAAAAAAATTGTATTTTAGTTTAAATAACAACTAGGGTAGATAATTTGTAGCGTTTGCATATTTGATTTAACAGTCACAAATCATCGAGCAAGAAATAAATTTGTTGTAGATAAATATATAATTTTATTTTGCATATAAATATATATTTTTTAAATATTTATTTTACATTTTATATTTTATTGTTTTATTGCCTTTTTTTAAACTTTTTATTGCAAATATCAAGAATTTTATAAAAAAATAATGTTTTTAAAATGTTATGTTTCTTGTTTGACAAATTAAAGAAATATTATGATTTCTGGTGTAATTTTCAAAGTATAAATAAATTTAGATTTAAAAATATGATCTACCTTTAGAAGCGCACATATGCTTGATTATTTTATTGTTTTCTACCTTACATATAAGAAATATCTTTAAAAACAAAATAATTACTAACCTTTGTCATTAAACCGATTTCCACATACAAGGTTAAAAAATATATGAAGACTAAAAGAACAAAATTGAACATCTTCATCCCATTTATATTGACCTTTGATTAATTGGCTTGAACTAGGAGATGCCAAGAAGAGAGCAATGATTGTGATTGTTGTTATCTGAAACAAATATGTTACTATAAGTATAAGACAAATATAATTTAATTAGTAAATACATACGAGTAATGTTATGAAAAAAATGTTTATTGTAGAATATTAAAGAACGATGGGAGAAATGAATTATAAATATTACCTATTATTTAAATAATTAATCAGATGCATAATGATAAGGTTAATGAATTTATTATAATGAAAAATTAGTCTAGGTACTAGACTTGTACCTATTTTCGATAGGTAATAATGATGATCAATATGTTTGAATAATCGAAATTTAGTGTTAAATAACTTGTTGACATGAAATTGTCTATGAATATACCAAGAGTTGCTTTACCGAAGTGCGTTTATTTAGTTAGAATTTAATACTTACCATCATCATGGTGGATGAATTTGTTTTTTGACTATAATTTCTGAAAACAAATCGTTGACCTAAAATATATAAATATTTCCAATATAAACTACCTATAATATAAAATAATTTACAAAATATCTCATGCCTCTATTTAAAATTATATCTCTACGAAGAGTAATTGTAAAGATAAAAATGATTAAATAACGTCTTGCTGTACAATATTACTGTTTTCAAGTCTAAAGCAAAGCATCCTACACACGAAACTATTGTCACTAAACTTTTGGACAATTTATTCAGACGTAATAGAAACAACACTGACTATCACTTTTCCCGATTTTTATTCGATCTTTTTAGAAGATAATATATCTTCTTATCTACTACGACCAAGGTTCTGTTATAATAATATTCGTTGACGTAGAAATCAGCTGATATTATATTTTCTCCGTTATCTGTCTTATCATTATGATTAAATTGTAAATAAATGACATTACTGATCATTGATCAGTGATCTTGATTCACGAGTGTGAAGTAAGCTGACGATTAATAAATTAAATAAGCGGACAATTTTGATTAATAGAAAATGTCTATGTTAAGATGCTTTTAAGCAATATCAAAAAGTCAAATATAATTTATATTAATTTTTATGAATGATCTTTTAAATATAAATAAAAATTATAACACAGAAATACTAAGTTTTGCCGATGATACGTCCATTTTAAAATCGGAACGAAATCTGTATACCTTGTATTCTGAAGCAAATAAAACTCTGAATAATATTTATACTTGGTTTTGCAAAACAGACTAAAATTAAACTTATCCAAGTCTAAATATATTTATTTCAATACGCAAAATTATAACATAGAAATATATTAAAAGTTCATTCTTTAAAATGTAAATCGATTGAATTTAATAAATGTATTACATAATGCATTATACTTGAACAAGTAAAATAACTAAAATATCTTGGTTTAATTATTGATTATAGGTTTAAATGGGATAGCCATATTAATTATATAAACAATGTTATACGAAAGTTCTTCATATTTAAAGATGTCAAGTATATTTGTTTAATGATTCATATAAAAGAATAATTTATTTATCTTTGGTGCAATCTGTTTATTCGTATGGTATTGCAATATGGGGAGGAACTTTCAGTAATCATTTATCCAGATTAATAAACACTATAAATTGCATTATTAAATTTATCAATGCGAACTAATACTAATATAATGTATAATGAATTAAAAATTAATGATTTTAGGTTTATTTTTAATTTATTTACTCTTATTCAACTTTATAAACATAAACATTTAATTCCAATCATAGAATATCAACATGATACAAGATACAGTTATAATATTATAAGTCTACCCATTTATAATAAAGTATTTAGTCAAAAAAGTGTTCTATAATAAAGTCTATAATTATGTCAAAAATTAAATATTAATGTAAATAACTTCCATGATTTAAGATCGTTCAAAAGGTATGTTCAACATCTTGATTTAAATAACTAGTTTTTTTTTTTTTTATAATTGATGATCATTGTTTAATATTTAGATAAGGACCGCTCCCCCATCACAAGCTAAGCTTATAGGGGAAATATATAAAAAAAAATGTATATAATGTAATGTATTATTTCAAATTATTTTGAATAAATATTTTTATTATATTATTATTATATACACATTTATACTTTTATGCAAAAATAAAATGAAATAATTCATTTATTAATATAAAGATAATATAAAAATATTTTAAAATAAATGCTCAAAATACAAAAAATATAATCAACATACTGACACTATGCCACTACCACTAGGTATGTACGAGTACCTATATTGGTAACTATTTTGTTAAAGAAATCCTTTTTTTATAAATATTGTTAATGTATCTATAATAATCATTATATATATATTGTATTTCTTAATATGACATAACATTCATGTAGATTTAAAAGCTAATTTTGAATTTAAAATTGTAGAAATTTAATTTCACAGCTTAATTTTTCATGTTAATATTCAGTTTTTAGATGTTTTAAACACAATTTGTTTGAGATTTTATTGGATTATACTTATTTATTTATTTAAACGGGGAAAGGATGTCCATGCCAGGATAGACCAGTCGAGTATTTGAGAAAATCTCGAAGGGTCTTTAGGAGGAAAAAAGGGGGTGGGCTTTGAGTGTTTTTGGGGGGATTATCCCCCCATGACCCCTCCGCATATTCCACCTATATATACATGGTGATTCTATTATCCTACACTCATTTTTTCATCAATCAATTTTTAACCTATTATTCTTAATTTTTACATAAAATATAATTTTTTTTATTGCTTAAATTTTTGGTTTTATTCTTTTTTTTAAATGGTTGGAATATTTATTTTTATTTATTTATTTTACATGGGTAATAATTTAAAAATAATTTATGTGAAAGAATTTTTCATTTTTGTCAATTAGTTTTTGTAATATTGGTATTTGAAAATTCGATTATTTTGATATAAAGAAGATGCTTTGGTAACGAATTTTACGTCACTGTAACTATAATGGTTCAAACTTAAAAATTTTCCATATATAATAAGTTAGTTTTAAAATTATGCAGCATTTACAAATATACCTTTATCGGTATAAACTATATCTATAAAATACTTATATTCCAATTATTATATAAAATAACTAGATAACAAACTACCTACAGTGTAATACAGACTCAAAATATAAATCTGGTTATAATTTATATTGACTCCGAATTCGAATGTTGTACTTTGAACTTTTTGTGAATAATATTAATTTTAAAATTAATTTGTATGATAATCTACTATAATTATATTTAAGAACATTATCATATACATATATAGTATTCTTTAGGTATATTATAAATAAATAGGTACACATTTCAATTTAGCACAAAAATATAATTTAATATTACAATTTACAAGTATAATTATTAATCATATCTTATTATTCTAAATAAAATATGATCATTTGCATAAAATTTAATATTAAAAGAGGTGATTAGAAACTATGTACAGAGCTTTAATTTAATAATTATTAACATAAATATTTTTTTTAACTTATCAATCAATATTAATGTACAATTGTCATATAAAATTATAGGAATAAGTTTTATTATTTGCAAATTTACTACAAGTTTTCAAAATTTTCATTAACCGCTCAAACATTGTACATTTGAATATTTTATTATTATATCAAACAACAAATAACATCAACAGTCAGTTTAGTCTTTATATAAAATATATTGTTTTATAATTCCTTTTTATCCCATTATATAGTAAACTAGTAACTAGTTACTAATTAAAAATTGTATTATTATTTAATAGTCTAGGATAATGAAATACTTTTACAAATTTAATAACATAATATTTTCATTTAAATATTCGTTTGACACATGTGCAAATTAAGAGTTTAGGTTACAATATACGTTTAAATCAGTATTAATTTTCCAATAATCCTAGACATAAATTATGCTATAATGATATTAATACCTATAATATAAATCATAGTGTTTGTATCTATTTTTTTGTTAATATTCATTAAATATTTGAACCTAATTAATTTAAATTATGGTCTTTATTCTTTTAAACATATTTTGATTTTAAATAAAAGTGATTATTTTAATGCATTTTCATTTTCAATATTAATTAGATTATTAAATTTATAAATTATTGATATAACTATGTCTCTTATGGCTATATTAGATTCTGAGCGGAGCGAGAAATGTATTGATTCTACAAAGATGTTTTTTTTTTTTATGTATGAAAACATTTTTTCGGGTAGAAATAATGGTCCGATTATCACGCATAGCATATGCTTCGCTTGCAAATATTGTCTATTTGGTACTAGAATTTCCCAAAAGATTTTCCTTTAGGAGCGGAAAATATTTATACACTTTTTATTATATTTTTACTAACATAGGTTATTTACAAGCGTGGTAAAATTTTGGAACGGAACAGTTAATTATTTGGAAAAATATAAAACTTTGAACGTTTTTCCAAAAAAAATTAATCTTACCTACAATTTTCGCATTATCTGTTTGAAAATTTTATAGAAGTTCAATACTATATTACTTAATCTCTTTACAAAATTTTTGAAAATTTAAAGAGGCAAATTTTTTTTATAGACTTATTATTATTTTTTTTTTCTGATCTATGAAAATCTTTTTCGGGTAGAAATAATAGTCCAATTATCACACAAAGGGAACCTTTCTATACCAAATTTCATCTAGTTAGTACTCATTTTTTTAATTTCCCAAAAGTTTTTCCTTAAAAAAGGAATGATAACTCCTTGATTATTGATCATAAGGATTTGAAATTTATTTTGCATATATACATATGTAATTTACATTCGTGGTAAATTTTGAAATGGATTATTAGTATAGTATATTGCAATATATTGAGATACGCTCAGAATCGTATTTTGTAATGCAACATCATTGCATTCAAATCTTAATAATTATAATAAACCACTTATTCCTTTGAGGACCGAAGGGACAAAGGAGGAACGTCCATAATCGGCCTTTCCCACTTTTTTTTTTATTTTATTGATTTATCGTACTGTTTGGTTATGTTTAAAGTGTACATAAACTATTACAAGAATACAAAAATAGATATTATTTATATTGTTTATACGAACATTTTTTTTTTGGTTATTAAATAACTTTTGAGAAGTCAATTTTTTTCCATTTTTCAATTTTCATTTGCCTCCAATTTCTAACGTTGTACCTATTTTTTTTTTTTAAGAGATTATTCATTATTATTTTTCTTTTAAATATTTATCTCAATGTTTTTTTTTAATTTTGTAATTAATTTTACTCTAGAATGTATAATAACTTAAGGGATCTGAATTAGTTCAAAAGATATTATATAATTAAATGCTAATAGTATTGTATTTTGTGAAAATAAATAAATTATAATTTTTTTTAAATAAGCTAATTATGTGTTATTTAATATTTACAAAAATATGTATGTATAAATATAAATATTAACAAACCTAATTTCATTACTTATGGACTGTTTTACTCAGATAAATTATTATAAATAAATATTTTATCTTTACAATAAACCTTGAAATATATAAATTACGATTGAACTAAATGACTTATTTAGTAGACAATCGAACAATGACACTATATATAATTATTCCCATCGTAATTAGATTATAAATTTAAGCAGGGACAGGCTATCATTCATTTTTTTTTTCAATATAATAGTATTTGTTAATTCTTATTAAAATTAATTTTTTTGAAGGATTTTACAATATTTGAGTAGTTAAATTAATTTAATTATTAGTAACTTTCATAAGAATTGGATACCATTATATTATACTTATATTGTATAATATTACTTATATACTTATATTACTTTTTGATATAAATTACATATAAAAAGAGTTTAAAAACTGTAAATACATATGTTTAATAAAATGGATAATGTTATGTTGTGGTAAATTTTAACAAATAATATAATATAGTATAATTAATTAATTGTGGGTAAGGTTTATAATTATTATCAATAAATAACCTTAAAACATTCCATTTTTTTATTCCTATTAAATAATTTACCTAATAGTAAATAGAATTATTACCGATTTGCTTTGATTTTTATCTTAATAATATTTCCGAAATCTTGAAACACTGACGAATGTTTACAAATAAAAATATGTATTAATATTTCATATAGATACTAACTAAGTAATACTCCGATTAAGTATTTATATTATACACTTTTTACAAATTTTTTGGCGTCTCTAATATATAAACGTGTTTTATAATGTTGATCTGTTATTCTTGTTGTTCGTTAAAAAATTTAAGAGCTTTTGGTAGATATAGTGGATTTTCTAATCAGACGGTTTTCAGCGGAGATAATGCTATAACAAACTTGATCCCAGCTGGGTATAGTTGTATGAAACTCTCAGAAACGTCTTGATTTTGTTCTTTCTTGACACAAGCTATATTTTATGTTCTCGAATATAATAGAAATTAATTCCATATTACTTTTTTTCAAACAAAATAATAAAAATAGCCCAATTCGAATTTCATGACCTGAGTTGATATAATCGATAATTTATTGTTTACAAAATAACAATAAATAATTTTTTTATATATTACTTAAACAACAGTTTTATATTACATTTCTTCTGTCGTCTGTGTCAATATCATATGTAAATATCTGATAAACTTATATTTCATATTGAATGTTCCTGAATACAATGTAGAGTATGTAGGTTATTTGATAATTATTATAACTTTGTGAAACTTTTGATGGAATATTTAAACTTCTACTACTGATCCATCAATTAATGATCAAGACGTTTCGTCCTTTGTATCAAATAGTAAGTTTCTATGAAAAAACAACAGCATATTCATCCAAAAATATAATATTGAAAAACATTTTAAAATAAATTCTCAAATTTTGATGACCTACACTCTTTATCCTAAACTAAAATTATTATACTACGTTATTCGATTTTTCTATTATCATTCTTCAATTTGGTTTTTATTTATTTTTGTACATTTTTAAATAAATAATCTTCTTCTTACGTAAATGTAATGTACGAAAGTGATATTTTTAAAAACTATACAATTATTTTAATATTATATTAAATCCTGATGATAGTAAAAATGAATAAATAATATAGTTCAAAAATTGTATTGTAATACAATAGTATTTTTTAATAAATTCGATAATAAATTTTACCTTCGGACGTGTTTTGAGTGATTAATGGCTGTTTTTATTTGAAAATCTATTATTTTTAATTGAATTAGCTATGAACTTTAACATTTATCAAGTTTTAGTTGAGTTAGATGAATATATTTGTGATAGTAATCGGGTATTGAAGATAAAACCAGTAATTTATAATGGAAAAAATTATAGCGATATTGCCTATATATTTCGCCGTGATACTATGATTTAATAAAAGGACAAAATTATATTCATTAAATACGAAAGAAATATGCATAAAATTATTATGCGCTTAAAATCATTAAAATATGAAAAATGTTAAATATGTATATAAATTAAATTGAAATAAGGATAAAAATGAATTAAAGAATTATAATTAAGTATAAATAAATTAAAATTAAACTATTATCAATGTCAGTGAATATTGTACCTATTTATCTGATTACATCAATAAACAGTTATTTGTATGTAATTGGCTATAAAATTAGCTAATGAGTGTGTGGGTCAATAAAAATTAATTGAAAAAAAGCAATTGAAATGTGAAAATGCTATGTTTGATAATAGCAATACTATTTTTTTCAATGCATGCATTTTATATTTAAAAATTACTAAAATATGTATAATATTTAAAAATGCTCCAAATATGTAAAACTATACGAAATTAAATTTTAGTTACTAATTTTTTGACTCAGAAGCATATTTTCGGTTCCCTTAGTTATTTTTTAAACTAATTACCAAAAATATGTAAACGCGTATGTACAAATCCAACACATATATTAATTATCATATGATGAGATTTTCAAACAATATAACGTAAAAAGCACTGCTAAGTTAGATTACGTTCGATGTCACACGCGTAACATTTTATTTTGTTCGGTTTCTGCTGTTTAGGAGTAAGTAGCTGTTTTCAGAATAACGACAGACAGAAATTAAATATTATAATGATATAAACAAAAACGCGTGAAATAATTTACAATAACGATGAGAAAAGGAGTAGAAAATAGCCATCTACAACGCGGATAGAAGATGTGAAAATAAAACAATATCGATTGATTTCCAAATTTATGAGACCATACGGTTATTATGATTCGCTAAAATGCAGTACATTTGGCAGGGTAGTCTCGATATTCCTCTGTCGTTATGGCAACTCTTGACGATGACTTTTACCTGGATAATATATCGTGTATTTTTAATTTTCATAACCTCAGTGCGTGTGTATTAGCGCGCGTAAAGCGAATGATAACACTACACCATATAGAAGAACATACAATATTATATATTATATAGTTTGTCAACCAAACAAAAGACTCGATAACTCGTCCGTCATCGTTGTCGGACAAGACGTAATAATAATATTGTATTACGATGTGTACCTTGGTATACATGGTATTACCTGTGCATTTTTTTTTATTCCACAATCTCTTTCCGACCAGTTCCTCATTCTTATATGTAAATTTCGAAATCGTCACACAGTTGTACAGCATATTCCAAATACGAACTCGAGGTCTTTAAATAATAATATGAATATTATTAACCATATAAATACCAATATTTGAATCGTATTGAAAATATAAGTTATAACAACGGTATAAGAAAATAAATTAATCAATATATCCAGCGATTCTAATCAGAAAAGAAATTTCAAAGAATCTATACGTACATTTTTTTTTTTTTTTTTAGCATATTTCTCTCAAATAGTAAATTATATTATATTATAGACGAACAAATAATATTATCTATCACTAATTAAAATAAACAAATTTCGTGAGTTTATAAATTGATCACAACGTTCCATAAACGCCTATGAATATTAACGAGTTAAAAAGTAAAAATTAATGCTTATTATAAAGTTAAGTTAGTTTTTCGTTAGTTTTACGTCAACGTTAACTATTAATATAATAAATTTAATTATTTCTAAAAATACTAAGTTTTCAGTTAATTATATATATATTTTTTTTAATTATGTTGAATTGTATACTTTATGTAATTTTGAATAAAAATAAAATATTTATTTTTATTTTATTTAACTTGTAACAATGACAGTTTTATATTTTAATATTTTAAATTGTGCCAATAAAATATAATAGCCTGTATATTATGTAGGGACTAAATAAAATATGTTGACAACTTAATCTAACCTTTTAATAAAAACATTTCTGGAATGACTCAATTTAACGAGTTAAAAAAAAATTGTTAACTTGTGGAAAAAACATACGTACTTAAATCGTGTTATTCGCACGGATTTTAATCAACACGCAACGTATTAAACGCATGTTATTACACGAGTATAATATAATATTTACTATTATTTTTCAACACTCTGACACTCTGTCCTCCCATTCACGAACTCGCGATTCCTGGATACGCTGGAGATAAGTGAACATATGAAATATGTTTCTATCTGTTTCGCAATATTAAATAATTTAGCTTTAACACGAGTAGACACGGAATTATTCATTCCGCGGTGAGTGTCTATAAATAAATTACGATTTAATATGCCAACGAGCATGATATAATTATAATATTATAATATATTATTATACATCGACGGTGCAAATAGTATTCCCACGAGTCAACGTGATAAAAACATATATATTATTATTATGGTGTGTCACAGTACCGCAGCGGAAACGACCGTTTGAGTAATAATCGTATAACATATATAAGAAGATTAACCTTTTCAAGTTTAGATATTACATACATTTTCAATGTTTTTTTTTTTTAAACTTTAATTAAAAAATAATGGTATTATATTTGAAAATACAAATTGACTATAAAAAAAGTTAAATATATTAGATTATCGTAATTTTTTTTGACAATTGATATATATATATATAAATAAATGTATAGATACTATTACATTCTACTATATTTTATTAGTATATACTACTAGCATAAACTAATTATTATTACATACTATAGTATTATGCAAACTATTTTTCTTCTAATATCTGATATATATTGATCATTTGAAGATGTAGTAGGTAGTGAGAGATATTGGCAATATTTTTTACTTGATTTAAATGGTTAAGTGGATGATTTAATGATTGATATCTTCATATTATTTAAAAATCTTATGACTAATATTAGAAAATATGCTTGTTTTAATTATTTATAAATTGTTTAATTTAAATTATGTATTTACCAGAATATTTGGCTTGAGTGTTAAGTCCATGACAATAAAATAGTAATACAGATACTACTAAAACATATTTGATGAAATATAAAATTATGTGTCTTAGTCATTCATATATTCTATAAATTGCTTAAAATTAAAATTAAATATCAATTAATTTTGTATAAGTACTGTATGGGCCGAGAGCGAAAAACAATAATTGCGCGAGCTCGGACACCAAGTAAAAATGCTTTTATAAAAATCACCTACTAAATAAAAATGGTAACAAATCAGAAAAAAAACGTATAATATAAAATTTTAATATTGCCTGATTGGCACAACAATAATAAAACAACTAATAATAAATATATATATATATATAATAATTCAACAAATACATGTATAAAATTTATTAAACAATAATAACAATAAGTAATTGCCTGTTTGGCACAACAATAAATAAATAATAAAAATATGTATAATAAATCAAATCCTAAATATTAAATAACAATATAAAACCGTCGGTACAATTAATATTGGCGATTAGCGCCGTATAGGTTAGGTATGTACTAATAACTTGTGAATAATTAGACGATTAGCGCCGAAAACAATATACAAATGTTTGGCGATTAGCGCCTAAACACAAAATTTATTAATTCAATAATTAAATAATTCACTAAATTAAATAATGGAAACAATAATGTAATAAATTGGCTATTTATGATAAACTCTGTTTATATTCTGCTATTTGAGCCTCTACGTTTAATAAAAATAAAAATATAACAAATATACTGTACTCACAAATAATCGTACAACCAAAAATTATAAAAACTATGCCATAAATTTGGTTATTTGAGCCTCTTAAAAAAAAACAATAGTAATTTTACGTATATAATGAGTTAACACACGACGAAAATGCACACAACACTCAAACGACAATATTTTCACGACAACTCGATGATTGCCGTCGAACATAAAAACTAAGATAACGATACAATAATAACTCATCTAGTTGGTACTTTATTTAGCTCATTTTTCGAAAGTTTTTCTTTAGGAGAAGAAAAACAACCAAAAAAGTTGCTTTTTATTTTCGTTTTTGTTATTTTAAATCTTTTTATTTTATGATAATTCCTTGAGATTTGATCACAAGGACTTGAAAATTTTTTGAGTACTAACATAGGTAATTTACACACGTCGTAATGTTTTGGAATAGTAGTTTATATTATTATTAAATTATTAAAGTAGTATATACATGTATAAGATTATTTTACAATTAAATTTTTTTTTATGTATTACACATTATAATATATCAATTAAAAATTAAAATTATATGTCAATATAATTGGTAGATATAATAAATATAATAAGATAATATCTATATGTATTACATAAAATAATAATAATTTAATAATTATTAGTTAATAGATGAATAGATTATTAAATCATTATAATTTATATTAATTTAATTTTTTTTTTAAATAATGTCATGAACTGTATAAAATATATACTCTTTTTATAATTGCAACGCACTAAACTAAAATTAAAATATGTCTGTATTCGATATTATTGTTATTTTTAAAATTCCAATTTTTTTACTTACATCTTTTATAATTAATAGGCGACAATTTTCGATATCAAACAAAAAAAATTATTTTTATGGGAATACGAAATAAATTTTGTGTAGTTTGCCAGAAAGCTAAAACCGATAAAAAAAACTTCCGCACATAAATGTTACAAAAATTGGGAAGGAATATCTACTTCAATGGAAGTTGATATAATTGTCGACGGTTTTCACCAGCTACTGCAACCGTATTGTGGAGAAGTTCACTTGTCGAAAAAGCACCTCAGGTATGGTGGTACCTAGAGTTTTGAAAAATTTTTTAAAAGACAGATGACTTTAATTAAAGTAATGCAATTTTAGTAAAAATGTCTTAAAATGATAATTAAAAAAAATAATTTGACATAATATTATAGCTGATATGCAGTGACGAAGGTTTTAGAAAAAAAATGAACATCAGTTATAATGAAAAAGTTGCACTTTTAAAAAAAAGACATTTTAAATAGTCAATACCATGTTATTGGCTGTCATAATGAGTGCGTCAGGTATAATAATAATTTTTTTTCTCAAAATTAATTGATTACTTTAATTAGTTACAAGTATAAATTGTTATACTAAATGAAGTGGTTTTTCAAATTTGGGTTATATAAATTACGTGTTTGTAATTATTCTATTTTATGCATAATTTTAGTTATTTTTGTAATGGTCCTAAAAAATTTAAGTAAATGTAGTTTCTCAAATGCAAACTTATGGATTGTGTGTTGATATATTAGAGGCTAGAAACCCATCACGTATCGAGTTTGACATATAATGTCAATAACAATGTAGTCGAAGGTTTTAATAACGTAATTGCCAAGTACGTTTGTGGCAAAAGGATTAACTTTTCTTTACGTGGTAAAATATACGAATGAAAAATTACAATTTTATAATAGGTAATAACTAAAATAAACTATCATTTTTATTATTACAGAATCTTATGGTGCTAAATGTCATACTGCGGTAACGTCGTTTAATTTGGGATTAAATTATATTAGTCAATTATATAAACAAAATTAATAATGTTAGTCCAGGTACAAATATGAAAAAATTAAAAAGGTTGAAAAAACGCGTCAATTATCAAAAAGACGATGTTTAAATTTTAAGAATTCTAAATAAATTACATAAAAACAATTAATTTTAACTTCTGGAGAGATAGTAGCGATTACATATGTGGAAAATCACGACTCATTGCATCCAATTTTGGAAAAGTTTGCAAACTTCGACCTACAATTCCCCGTGCGAATACAGTAAAGAATATCTAATATGATATTTTTCAAGGAAGTTCGGTTACTAAGTAAGTATCTAAATAATTTGTATAGGACGTGGTATACTTTAAGTTAGGAGCGTTATTTCATTATTACTTAAAGTAGGGCAAAATACTAACTAATAAACAATTTTTGCATTATTGGCAGGTTTTGTGATAGATAAAATAACTAGAGATGAAACATTTTGAAAAAAATGCCTATTTCTGTTAAATATTTGTGTTTAACATATAAAAAATATTCTTACATAGTGTTTCTTTTATTAAATTTAAACTAATTATAATACACTATAGTAATTATATATCATATTATATACTTATGTTTTGTACATATTTTAAATTATTATTTTTTTCACAAGTTCAAATTAATTTTTAAAAATTTTAAACCTCAATTATTATATTTAATAAAAAACTATCAATAAAATATATTAATGCTACAGTATATATAATATACTATATATTATAAAAATATTTTTTTAAATAAATAACGGGAAGGGGTAGGACCTTCATGATAGCTTTTAAAGAAAAATCTGATCCCCAACTTATACATTTCTAAATACGTCTTTGGAACACACTAAAAGTTATAAGGTGTAGGAGTGAGGCGCCGAACAGATGCTACAGGTAGTTCAATTTTAAAAAAGATATAAAAACTATAATATAAAATAAATAAACGATCGTTGTTTAGTAACTTTATTTAAATTAATAACTTATTAATTAAAAATATTTGTAATATAATTTTTCTGTTTTAGGTACACCGTACACAGGCACGGTATATATATATATATATATATATATATATATATATATATGCTGTAAACAATTTATTATGTAAGTTTATGCTAATGTATTATTTACTAGTAATAATATATTACCAAATGCTCATTTTTATATTAATATGTGGAACCTTGTAAAGCTAATTGAGGACAACATCATTGATTTGATACTTGAGAGATGGATTATGGATCAAGAGCATTGTTTTTATCCAGATTGTAGAATAAGTACTGTGAAACTACTGACCAAAACTAATGGACTTTTTCAAGAAGATTGGGATGTTTTGAATATTGCTATTATTGAGTCCAATATAAGTAAGAATGTTAAATAAAATATGTATTTTAGTACGTTTTTAAAACATTTTGTTTGCAATGAAAAAGCGGCCATTATAACATTTTATAATATATTAATATATATTAATGGAATACCAGTTGAAGTTATATGATTTTGTTATAACAGTCATGCAAAAAGTGATATACTTATTAATTTATTATATACTTATTTGTATACGCATATTAACATTTCGTATACGTTATAAAAATATATTTTTTAAATATTTCTTTGCTTATAGGGTTATAATACCAATTAAGTGCTTAAGTAAAATAATAGGAATATAAATCAGATATTATATTTCACAGACTTATTTAAATCAGAATTTTTAACACTCGTTTACTGATCTTAAATTATATTGGTTGCAGGTTATCATAAATAATAACTCGTCTATTGTTCCGATTTTAGGCTGAGGTAGATGAAAATTCATATTTTAAAGTGGTACAATATCATCTATGTCTGCATAAATGTATGTTGTATTATTTCTGGATTAAGAAATTTTACTCGGACTAATGAACACTATCCTTTATTTCTTCAACAATATCAACATAAAATCTATTTATTTTTTTTTGGTCTAAGGGTGGTCCTTATTTTTGAACATTCGGACTTTTGATTCAGGACTCCCCATTTTGTTCAATACTATTAAAAAGTAATTTGTGTAAATTTTTATAATAAATACTTACCCCCTTCACGTGCTGCAAGGGGGTTTAAAAATTGTCAAAAGAGGGTGGTTTTATAGTTTTTTTAGTTTAATTTAAAAACTATAGCTCTTGACATACAATGAATTTTTTTTGAAATTACAGAATGAAAAAGCATAAAATATTAAAAAGTATGCTGAAAAACTAATTGATATTTATCCAGAGGACATTCAGAAGGATATTATAAAAGAAATTATTCAGTTTAAAAGTATATATTGTAATTTTTCTTTTGAAAGCAAATCATATATATTCAATATTTTTAAGTTTCTAAAACAAACACAGCTTTTTTCAACATTTTCCAATATTGAAAAGCTCTACGAATATTTTGCTCTCTTTCATGTTCTAACGTCACCAGAGTATGTTCATTCTCTGTACTCAAAAGAATTGAAAATAACCTTAGATAAACATTATCTAATGAAAAACTTTCATCATTATCTATATTAAATATAGAAAATGGGATATTAAATCAAATAGATTGGAAAGAAATTGTACACAAATATGCTTCAGGAAAAGTTACTAGAAAAAAAAATGTAAATGCGTTTATTATTATATAAAAATTTACTTATATAAAAATTAATATTTTATGTTAAATAATATTTCAATAACACAATAATTAGGTACTTAATAAATACATTATGAAACCAAGTTTATAAAATATATTATTATACTTCGTTGCTTTACTTTGTTTGCCAAATTGCGGTTATCGACTAAATAGGCAGAAATATAATTTAAAAAATTGATTAATATAATTTTATAAAATATATAAATTATAAATTGTTAATATATTCTGGTAATGGAGAGTGGCAGATTTTAAAAATTTTAATTTGCTTAAAAATAATTTTAAAATAATATGGTTTACTGCTAATAGTAGTTTTTAAAAAATAATTAAGAGGGAGAGAAAGTTTTAAAAATGAGAAAGGATTTAAATAGCAAAAATTACAATATTTACAAAAATTATGTATAATATCACGTTTCTTTTTTGATGAAATTGAAGGGGGGGAGTGATCGTCAAGTCAACCCCCTGTTAACCCATCACTGGAGAGGGGGTAGATATATTGTAAATAAGCAGCGTTAAATTTATTTTGCCCCGGCGTCTTCAACTCTACATCCGGCACTGTTTCTACCCGAAAAAGTATTTTCAGTTTTCTAAAAACATTAAACTCAAACATCAATTTGAATTTTAAGGCATGTAAAAAAAATAGTGACTTCCGGTTTGGATTTTTAAAAATACCTATCATAAAACATATCACATTTTAGTTTAAAATATTAAAAATCAAAATATTTGTGCGTTAAAACTTACAATAAAATGATGAAAAATATATTACCTATTTAATTTTATTAAAAATTTATCTTTTGAAACTTATAAAAAAAATTGAATCTGTTGATTTACAAAATATTTTGTAAATAGGTTAACTAATATATGATTAATCTTCTATACAAACTTCAAACCGTTAAACCCAAAATTGCAAATAACATTTTGTATAATATTCTAAGCTCTTCTTCTGTGTATATTTACACAGAAAATTAACCGATCTGTTTCAAAATTTCATCACGTACCGCGTATCACGTACAACATCACATTTTTTACACTACCTACTTATAAGAATACTCAAACTCATTTGAATTTGGGTGCTTTTAAATAAAATTAAAATTTTTTATATTAACCTAGATATATGGCTATATTATTTCCATTTGAATTATATTTATGTTTTTTTCTCCATCTTAATCGTTATTGTTTGAATTTGAGAGAAATGGTTTTATTTGCAGATCTTCAAGTATTTAAACATTAATTAATAAATATTAATCAAATTAGAAAAAAAAAGCGCGGCAATGAAAATGTGATAACGGTTACCCTTATTAACGTAATGGTATGACGGTGATACTGAGTGGTAACAAATTGATTGCAAACGAAAAAAATACCCAAAACGACACGGTGTAGAGGGAATGTGGTTTTACTATAGATATTAAACATATGGATGCGGCATTATATTCAAAACAGTACCCCAAGACAAGCAATAAAGTAATTTTACCACTAGATTGCGTTAATAAAAGTAGTTGTAACCAAGTTTCTTATATAAACGGGACATCTTTATCCCTCTTACGCATTATATGTCTTTCTTTGTCGTACAGAAGTTTCCGTGTCTTTCTCTCTCTGTTATGCTAGCTTATATACATATAATACTATGAATATATGTATGCCGTATCTCGATAACTAACACAATTTATCTAACTAATTTATGTTAAACCTTACATTAACCTAACCGTGGTTACACCGAAATAATTGCCACGACAGCAAATGTTATCCATGGAAGTTTTATATTTGTTTCTTTGTTGTTTGTTATAATTTTAATGGTTTCCGTTTGTTCCTGACTGCTGGGATTATTGTTTATGCTTTACGGTTTATTTTATTGCGTACGGTCTTAAGGACAACTGTTGCACGGAATTTTACGGTATGTATAAGCGCGTTAACTATATTATAATCATAATAATATATACAATAATCATCGGTTATGGTACAAAATTAATCTAATATAAATGCGTATGCATTCTTATTTTATTTTTCTGACGATTATGGTTAACAACTAACAAATATCAAATTTCATTTAAATAATATTACTTTTAATGATTCATAGTGCGTAATATTCGATTAATAAAATCGATTACACGTATAAAAGTTTTCAGAGTTTAATATTTATATATTAAATTTATATTAATTATATTTATACATAGGTACATTATATTCTTTTATTATACTAAGTAAAAAAATTTGCGAAGATTAATCATAATAATATATATTTGTTGAAAGAATATTGGTCTCCATGGTATTATAATTGTAAATTTATTTTGTAATTTTTTTTCTGTCTAATGACACAAGCACCTTTCCAATCCAAATTTCCAGATAATGGGGTTTATATTTTTTTAAATTTATTTTTTGTATACTTAGTATATCATATAGATTATAAATCTATATGAGAAACGAGAGATATAAGTATAAGCGTTTGGTGTGTAACAAGTTGAGCTCTTACTTGTGAACGTGAATGAAATGCCTGAACAGTAGAGAGCAGTGCTTGAAGACGAAGCATATAGTGTATGATTTTGCACGAAATGATCAAGAAATGTATAGGACAATGCATATAATGAAGATGTGTGATGATGTGTATGAGACTGATAGGTAAAAGTACTTAGGATTGGTAGTTCTGAACTTGAATTTCATTATTTTATGATAAATAATGAAAATATATAAAAATTAATACCGGTATATATTGTGTATCTGGTTGTGATTCGCTAAAAATAGTTTTTTGTATGCTATAATATTGCATTCAAATCTTATTTATAATATAACACAATAACATTATTATTATTTTCAATTGTAAAAAAAAAAAAAAATGTATAATGCTATAAAATAATTTGAATTATATTTTTTTAATATTTATAGCTAATATGTCTATTACCAATGTTCAATTTTATATAAAAAAAAATGTATCATGTTAATATTTTATTTGTGTCCAGTGTAAAGTAAAACATTTGTTGTTTTACATTATACGTATGATAAGTTTCAATTATTATTCTATGTTTAAAATTATTCAATTTATACTACTTTTTATCCATTAATAGCATTACTAAATTTTTATTTACTTTAAAAAAGTAAATATATATTAATTTAATATGCTTAGAATTATTTATATATAATAGCCGTTTCATATAAAATAAATATTTTGATAATATATAACATTTTTTTGTTTTACTAAAATTTTAATACGTTTCTGTTTTTTAAATATTTATAAGATATGATTGTATTTTTATTTCTTATAGAATACAATTACTTTGATTTAAAAATTCACAAACATTGGAATATAAAAATATTGAAAATGGATGGTCACCAAATTGTACTACCCACTTGGGTATCGCTCTTAATATTGACAATAAGTTTTTTTAAACTAGTGAACACCACCGGCTTTATTTGTGGGTCCGATTTCAATTCTGCTGAAGGTAAGGACTAATTATTTTGTAGTATAAACCATAATTTTCTTTAAAATATATTTATTTTGATGTATATCTATATATATAAGTAATTAATTATATAAATTAACAAGGAAATATATTGTATAAAAATAATAATTAGTAGCAATACCAGTTAGTAAAATTTAACGTTATGGATACTATGGCATTAGAAATTTACTATATATGTATAAATTGTTTACAGGCATGCAATGATTGTTTTATTAAACTATGTATTTTCAAAAATTCATATTAAAAGTTGAAATATTCTATTCTATTAAATATATATAATATTTTAAAATATAATCTTATAAATTAAAACATAAATAATAATTATTTATTTATTTTCTAATGCCTTGGTACAGTTAGTATTATTATTTTGAAAAATAAACTTCAAGCTTTTGGTATTTGTCACCCGCTACTTTCATGGATTTTTTTGTATTTTTCAGATTCTTATTAATAATTTAAAAATTATTATTTTTATTCTTTCCCATAAACTAGTTATGTTCCCATCCAGCTCCTATCCTTTTTCTTATATATCTCAACAATATCTCTTTCTCTTATTCAAATATGCTCCTTTGCCAATGTTTTAAATATTTTTCGTTTTATCAAATCCCCCGAGAACTAATTTTCTTTAATCTGATATAAATGTTATGACTAACATAATCTTGTTCTGAATGCTAATAAATGTAAATTAAAGTATTTTTATTGTTTTCGTTCTAGCATGCTAAATATTTACTACATACATAATGAACCTTTAGAACAAGTTTTAAACTTTAAACATCTTTGTGTTTTCCTTTATACTAAACTGATGTTTGATACACATATAAATTATATAAAAAAAAAAACAAATCTTTAAAGCAGTTTGGATTTATCAAATTTTCATGTGGTTATTTTAAAAATCCAATGCAGTCGAATCTACACCTCTTCATTAGGTCCTTTCTGGATTATTGTTCTACTGTTGAACTGTTTCCATACCTTCTCAAACATAAATTATTATTAGAAGCTGTTCAAAATAAATTAATAGGTTTTCTCTGCTATCGTTGCAATATTCCTCACGTTCCTAATACTACATAAACTCTGATTTTGGATCTTCTTAATATGGACTCCCTCGAATTACGAAGAATAAAACTTGTTATATGCTTTCTATATAATGTTTTCCACAATAACATAGATTGTCATGAGTTTCTTAGTCGTCTTTTATTTTCCCACTCGACAAACAAATTTTAAATGGTCCAATTTTCTTAAATTATGTATTTATCAAATAAATGTAAGATGACTTTTTTACAAATTGGTCATTATCCTCCTTTAAGCAACATTTAAATTGTACTTAACATGCGTTATCTAGTAAAATGCGACAATTAGTTTTGCGTTTTTTGTTCTAAACTAATTGTATTAATGTTATTTTTGTAAATTCTACCTAAAAGTTATTTTATAATTCATTTGTTATCAATCTAATATAAAATGTACCTATACTATATAATACTAAACACTGTTAATATAATACATATGTATGTAATTGAGTTGTCAAATAAATTAAATTCAAATAAATATATAATATTTCACTTAATGTTTTTTTTTTTTTTTTACATAATATTTACACATAATAATAGGATATTAATTTTATCTATTAATTTTAATTGAATTTAGTAATTCTAAAAATATTAATCATGTATTACTTGAGCTTTTTATTCATAACAAATGATAATTTCACTATTTTGATGTTCAAATTAAGTAGATATTTTTTTAAAAAAATGATCATTATACTTTTTATATAGACTTTTAAATATAAAAAATACTCATAACTATATTTTAAATAATTATAAAGGTATCTAATTGATAATAATTATTAATATTTTTTTTATAATGTCATTTTATTTCAAACTTGGGTCATATTATTATTATTCTATATGTATAGTTCCAACGCGACCACCAAGAACTGAACTTGGTAGTTTTTTGGTTAATCAAAATTTCAATGAAGTATTGTTCCTTGGTCCTAAAAGAGAATTATATATTTATTGGCAACATATTGATGATAATGATAGGTGTGGGTTTCCATTCCAATACCAGGTGTTTTGTAAACCAAATACAGATGATGAAATGTTTAACAAAACTATGTAAGTATTTGACTTATATTTTCATTTATTTGTCTTACTTATTTTATTTATTTCATAAATATAGTGAGAAAAAAACATACACAAATTTTGTCAAACTTAGAGAATGCAGTATTAGATTTGAGTATAAATGTAAAATATATTCAATGAATGATAAGGGTTTATCTAAAGAATATTCTATTGTCAATATACCCAGGGAATATGATAGTATGTCCAATCTAATTTATTATAAAGTTCACAAATAAGCATTAAAAACTTCTAATTGTTACTAGGAAATCCAAAATCATTATCTCTTACAAGAGTGGATTTCAAAGAAGGTGTTGTTGAGTTATCATGGAATAAACCAAAATTATCTAATCCTGTGCAACTAAATAATTACACCCTTTTTTGGTGTGAAGTTGATATGAATCAACCATACGAGTGTACTGTATGGGAAATATATGTCATCTAAAATAACTATTAAACAAATTATTTTAATTTTATGTTTTTATCTAGGGTTATTTAAACTGGACTAACATCCCAATTTCAGAGACATCTTTTAAAATAACTGTAAATGACAAAAATAAAAATTATAACTTTGCTATAAACGTTAATACCAAAACTCTCGTACGTTTTGAGGATTATAGTGAAGTTATTTATAGAAATACTGGAATGATTTTTGTGTCTTGTATAGCTCAGTCAAATAAAAGTAAGAATATCAGTAATATTTTTATTATATATTATATGAAATATTATTAGTTTTATGCATTGAATGAATACTTAATTTATTTATGTTTTTTTAGTGCCAGGAAAAATTAACAATATCGAGGTTAATGTTATTGCTGCAAGATATGTTCAAATGTTTTGGTGGATTGAGTGTTCTGATAGGGTATATGGAATTCAGGGATATCGTGTACTGTACTGTCCCATAGTATCAACATTGAATTCAGAATGTGCTGGTAAGGCATTTTAAAAACTTTATTAACTATAATTAATCTTAACTTTTGTTTGAAATTTTGAAATTATGTAATTTTATATTAATATTTCAGAACCTTTAATTGAAAAAAAATTATACCCTGGAGGTCTACCATTTGCTAAGATATTGAATTATGAGCGGATAACTGTTCTTGCTATGGCAAAACTTCAACCATTGAAAACATATAAGTTTATTATATCCATATTGACAGATAATGGTGAAGGGTTACCAAGCGATCCTGTATTTGTAACCACGCACAGAGAAGGTATAGTTTGTCAACCTAAAAGTACCAACATGATTGTTTTTTATATTTTTACATTTTAGGTGAAGTTACCAGTACTGGTTCATCAGTTTCAGTTTGGATAAACCCTTAAGGTTACACATTCACAATATAGGTATTATAATTTGACACTAAATATTTAATAAATATAATCGGTATTTTAATAGGCCTTGCATGTTATCTATCTCTGCTTAAAAACATACTTTACAGAAAAAGCTCTGACTTTTAGGAAGGTCAAATTTTAATATATATATATTTTTTTTTAATTATACTTACTAATTATTTCTAAGCTAAAAGTCCTTTTTTATATATATATGATTTATTAAAAAAAGTAATATAATTAATTTTTTGGCTCAGAATCTTAAAATACATATATTGGTTATGTATTTTTTATTTGTTGATTATATTTCTGTTTGTTCCTGAATTTAAGTATAAATATAATTTTATTTCTTTATAACTCTACCAACCATTTCTATACATATCTGTACCTATAGAAAATATTTCTGGTGTTGTAAAATTTATATACTTTATATTTTATCTTAAAAAAGATAATATCTGAACATAATACTACAAAACTGAGCAAACCACATTTAAAATATTTATGATTGAATATAAATGAATTATAAAGAGTAAAATCTATTTCAGTGTATACGCTGTGAAAAGGATTTTTATATTTTATTAGATATTTATTGAGTAATACTTTAAAATTTTAATAATGATTGTATATTTATAATATATTAACATTCTTTTTTTAAGGTACTGTACTGGTTCTTTGTCATCAGCACAAGAAGACAAATTAACTTCTGCCTGCAAAATCATTATACTACAAACAATAATTATACTTTATAAGTTGGGTTAAGTTTAATTTTATTATATTTTAACTTTATATTTTTTATTATTTTTAGTTAGTAAACATTTTCTAACTTTATTTTTGTATTAATTTTTTCTTAAATATATCTAATAATTTTATTATATATAGTATTAGTAATTAAGACTTTAAATATATGGCAATGCATTTACATGTACAGTATGTGTATAATATATAATTCTTTGTAATAAATATTTATTAATTTCTTCAAAAGAGCCCCAATAACAGTTTTTAATATAATAATAAAACAAAATAAAGAAAAATAAACTATGTAAGCAATCTAATAATGTGATTAAAAAAGATTAAATAGAGTAAAATTTAGTAAATATATTTGGATATTATTAGTTTATGCCATACTGGTGGTCAACCCAATTTAGTTGTGAGGTAAGACGAAGAAAAAGAGATTATTAGTTAATCCCATAATTGTAGACATATAGTATTATATTTGAAATGTTAAAATATAAATCAACCTATCGTCCATTCAAAAATTTTATCATGTATGTAGACTACACTAGAGAAGCTCAAACAAATTTTCAAGTCCGGCATTCAAAATTGAGTTAGCTATCATAAAGTATTTAAAATCACAGTTTCCGTTAATTTTGTAGTTTTCCAAACATCTTTTGATAGTTTTTCTTAAACCAAGGAAAAACTTACAGAAATTTGAAGTGAGCTAAATAAAGTACTCTGTATATGTATTTTCAACGGAAAGCATGCCCTACCAATTTTGATAATCGAACCATTATTTCTACCCAAAATAATATTTTCAGACAATTAAAAGATTGTTTATGCTAGTTTACAATTAAAAACTTTTAGAATAATTTTAAAAAATTTGACTACCAATTTTTACCAAAAATTTGACTAATATAGCGCAATACTTGTTTGAAGTCTAGTAATTATTGAAGTATTTAAAAAAAATTAGTGCTATAGTTCTATAGTAATTAATTTTGGTGAAATTACTGTTCTTTTTTACATATTCCTTATACAATTTATATTATTATTGTTAAAAATCACTTAAAATTAAATACTAATGAATCCTTAATATTCGATGATCAGGTTTAAATTATAACTTAAGTTAAGTTATGCTGTTCAATTGTAAGCCATTTAAAACATAAAGAAGTCCATACAAGACAATTAGCGGAAAAACAGTAACAAATGGGTACTGCTATTTTGAAATTTAAACAAGATATGAAACAATTAGGTGGAATATCACTTTAAATTACTTATACAACATATGAATTATGATTTGTCTAGAACATCTGGCAGCAATGCAATTAAATGACAATATTACAAGTTAATGGATGAAGCAACCGTACTCTTGAGAAGAAATCAGTCCATATTACCCACCCAAACTATATTTTTTATGTGTAGCAATGTGACATTTTTACAGCTTTTTCCACCATGCACCTATAACTTTTTCTTCTTTGAAAAACACTTTTTATTATTTAAAATTATTATATATTATATAATATTTTACACTATCTTTTATTTTACATTTTAAGACTATACAGTATTAAAATTAAACTTTACACTAAATCTGATATGGTGACCATACGCACCCAAAATCATGTGTAGCAATTACTATACATGAAGTATAGTTTGTGCGCTACTGCCCAAAAGGCAAATACATAAAAATGTAACAATTTTTTAGGTATAAATAAAATAATTTTATCGGTAAAAATGTTACACAGGTAATAAATTATACATAAAAATAGATGATAAATCTTTATTATTAAATGTGATTTTGTGTTAATGCATTACAAATTGCATTGCACAACTCAATGTCCATCTTCAAGTTGATCACCAATTATATTAATTTCTATACTCTATTCCTATGTAAAACTGTTTTGCGCATCCAAATAACGGCCCGCGGAAATTCATAGCCGGATTTTTTCCCTAATATTTTGCGATGAATTGACTGTCATCGTCGAATAACTCTCGCGACACGATGAAATTATAAAAAAAAAATTTAATATATTTGACAGTAAAATGTTCACACCAGTATGAGCTTTACATATTTCTTTAGTAGTTATCACAGGCGAATACAAACGATCTTCAAATATATAATGTAATGTTATAGTAATATTAAAACTATTACTATCGGAAGTCCACATATCTGTTGTAATTGGAAATATTTTCCAACAATTTTATCATACTATCATTATATCATCTTTTTATACTTTTCTGGTAATAATTTGGTTGTTAGTGTTTTCCTACTAGGAGGCTTGTACGTTGTACAATGGATTTGATTTTTTTGTATAATCTAAAAAGCCCTCGTTTTCAACCAATGAGTGTGGTTGATAATCATTTACTATCATTTTAATTAAACATTTATCTATTGATAATTTTTCATCATATAATAATTCGTTGCCTCTAATAGAGCCGCATAACTTTAATATTGACGCGTTCGTTTGGATACAGGAGAACAGGGTCGTCTTAAGTTTAAATTAGGTGGTTCAGACAATGCGGTAGATGGTTCTGCTAATAATTCAGAATCTAAATTTTAGTCACTAATAATAATATAATACAATATACTTTCACCACTTTTTATTATTTATCCTCATAAAATTTCGTTGGAAAAATTTGATAATTACACTGGAAATTTTTCTTACCTCTTTAAAGTATGTATAGATTTAATACTAAACAGTATTTAAATAAAAATTATTATGCTAGAAACTAAAATTTAAAATGAGGATCTCTTAACTTTAACATCGGTAAAATAAAGTATAAGTAAATACTGAAAAATTTACTGAGCTTACATTTCTACGTATGGTACTTTTAAATTTTTTTAAATTTATTAAAATTAAAATATATATTTTAATTATATATTAATATATTATGTTTATTGTATATGTGTATATTTTAATTTATTGCAATTTTCTGTGTAAAATAACTTTAAATATTAAATACCTTTTAAATTGGTAGTATTATTATGATACTTAAATTCTTTTTTGCATAATTGACAAACAACACATTAATTAGAAGTTTTTCTAAAATACTTCCACACAAAAGACCTTTTATTAAGCGTAATTGATTAACACATAAAACACTAAATTTGTATTAATTATAATAGATTAAATGCAAAACGAGTTATGAATAATAAATAAACTAATAACGGGAACAGAAGTATAACTTTTTTTGTGTGTATCTATTACATTAACACTAATAGCAATAATTATTCAACATATTAATTATAGTGAAAAGAAATAGTATATTATATTTTGTTATGTTATTTTTGTTACAGAAATATTACAAAAAAAATAATTTCTATTGATATTAATCTATTATCTATGTTAATGGTTCTTAATATTTTTCGGGCAAGTGCAAGATATATATCATATAAGCCATATATTAGCCATTATATTGTTATATTATAGCCATTTATGTCGTATTCTTGAATATTCCACTCAAATACATTAATGATATAATACAATGATTAAAAATAAAATCAATAATATCAATAAATTTGATTATATTTTATATATAGTGAGAACACATGAGCGTTATTTTAGTCGCGCTATAAAATTTTAAATTATCTCGTGTTTTGTTAAACTCATAATTTAAATGGAACACAACACACGAGCGTCGTCATCCATAAATATAAAGCGCGGTAATTAAAACAATACTATAGGCACCTAAATAATGGAAATCATTCGATTATTCCATTATTAAAATAATTTGCCTTATATATAATATTATGTAATGGAAAATTAGAATGAATTATTCGATTATTTTTTATGTAGTTTATTTTAGTTTTTGACATCATTCAATTTGATGTCTTGTTTAGTGATGGGAACAATCGAGAGAAATTAGTCGAAATACTCGATTGATTATCACTAATCGAGTAATTCTCTCGATCTCGGAATTGACTGAAACAAATAACAATCGAATGATAAATTACTCGTTATAGCAGTAATGCAGTATAGACAGTATAGTATTAACTTTATTTTCTCTCGAAATATTTGTAATCGAATAATATAATTAGTAATGACTTTATCACTACTTTCGTACTTACTTTCCTCAATATACGATTTTGAACGCAAATTTAAATTATGAATTACTAAATTTATCTTATAGGAATACATTAAATTTTTTAATTAATTAATGTGCATAAATACATTTGATATTAGATTTTTTAATTTCGTAATAACTAATTGAGTTTTAATCGTAGAAACTTGAAAATTTGTTTAAGTATTAACATAGGTATGTGGTACAATTTTGGAACGGATTAGTTGATTGTTTGACCCAATATAGAACTTTGAACTTTTTTTCAAAAATAAAAGACATTTAATGATACTTAATATATTTATGATTATACAAATATAACAAGAAAAAGTGAAACACAAATTTGCGATCAATACTGTTCGAGAAGTATACCTAAACAGTTAGATTCACACCTTCACTGAAAACCAAAAAAAAAACAAACAACTCAACTATTCACAGTAAGTGTGATTTAGTTATACATTTTAAACAATTATTCATACAACTTTTAAGACAAAAACAATAATATAATTATAATTTACATTCTTCAATATTAAATTTTATATATAAATAAAAATAAAATACTAGTGACTTGACAAAAACATATATTAATATTTAATTAATATAGTGTATAATATCTAAAACTTAAATTAATTATTATATTTTAACAATAAAATAAAAATGAAAAAACATGAAATATAATATATTTTATAATAATTAAAGAATATAGCAGTCTATTATATAATTAGTATAGTATATAATACCTATTTAAAGTACTAACACTAAAATGTTGGGAAAAAAAATCGGATGATATCGAATAATAAAAATTATTTTTTATTACATTTTTTTATAATATTGAAAATATAAAAAAAAAAAGTTTAGTAGACAAATTAATACTTATACTCAATGATTTAATAATTACACAGTGCATTTTAAAATATGTATTAAAGAAATTATCATATTCAAAATATTCAACAATAATCTACTTTATTAATTAAATTTTTTTAACCACTTATTATTTTTTCAATTAACTACAATTGTACTATTGGTACTGTTGGAAATCAACTTAACAAACACGGTAACCAACAAAGTATTATAGGTATTATAGTGATATTCAAATAGAACATCACAAAAGCTACATTCGTACTAACAAGGCGTGGAACTGGGTGTTATATATCCAATTCTATATTTATTCTAAAAAAACAAAAAATTTTCAGAGTATAATATTATATGTGTTTCTTATGATGTATAAAAAATGATAATAAATCATACTTTAATATTGTAGTTAATAATTGTTTCATTCATTATTTGTTTTAATATTATTAATTTTAGAGTATCATTTGAAACTTAGTCTTTCGTCAATAAAATATCGTTTTTTCATTATCGATGATAATAATATTCGAAATTGTACATAATCAACGTTTGAAAAAAAAAATGTTAATTCTATACTACACATACATAGTACACAAATACTTGCTAACCCGCAAATACCCACTTTTTCTTAGAAAAATAAGAAAAAACAAAATAAGATTTGTTCAATTTCATTAAAAATAAAGTTTTCATAACTTAAAATATCAAATTGACATACTAAAATTATATTAAGATACTAACAATTATAACTTAGAACCTTACATAAATGTAACAATTAATTTTTCACATATGCATATATATTACCAATAATAAAATTGAAAAAAAAAATGTATTGATTATAACAAATATAGGCCAAGTTGAGTACCTTCATAAAATAAACAAATAAAATAATGCTTTTTTTGTTTTTTGATATATTTAAAATTGTTAGAAACTAATAATATAAATATATAATTATACACTTTGAAATAGTTTTGCATATACTCACATTTTTTTTAAAAACAGTATACCACCGGTCTTATTGATACCAAATTGTTTAATTAATGAAATCTATTATGTATTTATATATTTCATATATATAATATATTATTATTATTATTACATAATACTAATATAATTTTAATATAAAAATTTATGCCTACATATATATATGTAATATTATAATATTTAATTTTTCTATCAATATAGATGTCATTTCCGAATAATCAACTTTATTATGCGCTTTTGAGTCCATATAATATGCCACCATACACCGCACAACAATTTAATACCTATCAACAGCAATTGCAGCCGAACGCGTTGTAAATGCCCACATACAGTGCGATGACACAACCATTTTATGAATAGTCAATTTTTAAAATGATGCATTTTAAATATTATACTTGTTTAATTCTTTAATAAGGTTATTATGCTATTTATCTGTATTTCAGAAAAACTGTATGCAACATAATGGAGCAATTAGATGTTGCTGTACAACAAAAAACAAGTCATTTAATTTGGAAAAATACATATAGTAACTTAATAAAAATCAATGTTTTTAAATAAACTGATATCAAATTGTATTATACAAAAAATGTTAAAATTAAAAATAATTAATTAAAATATACCTAAATAAAGTAAAAAATACTTAAATTAAAAAAAAAAAAGGAAAAAAATAGTGGTTACTAATTTTAATCAAAGTGTAGTTAATATTTAAAAAGATGACACAAAAAAAATACAAAAGATTATTATATAAATTCTATCATTGACAAAAAAATATCACTCAAAATATATATTTACAATTAATTCGCAATGCTATATAAGCTTTATATAAACATACTGAACATTTAAATTTGGTATTTTGTTATAGGATGCAAAACATGCAAACAGATGCATTTGGGAATTTGCCGGTGGCTGCCATGGCATAATGTAATAATTTAATTTAATTTTTTTTTTCATTACATACTCATAAAATAACATTTATAATTTATAGGGAGATGCTAGAAATATTATTGATGGGAAAAAAAAACATAACATCCAATAATACTAATCAACAAATAATTCAAAATAATATATTTAAGAAATAATAATGATATATTTAATAATTCATTTAGATTGAAAAATTAAAACTATTGATATTAGAGGAAAGAGTTAGCTTAAATAAAACTGTAATCGACAAATAATAATATTAATAATAGCAATAATATATATATACCATAAGACCGGGTGAATAGAAACACTTTTGAACTTTGAAAGCTTAAATCTTTGGAAAGGAAATACTAATACAGCATATTAATAGCTTAAAATTTGGACCTTTAATCACACAATATATTATAATTTTTAATAATTATTAAAAATTATAAATCTCAAATTTAAAAATTGATTTTATACTTATTTTTAAGTATGCTGTTTCTATTCAAACTTGTGTATGGGTGAATAGAAACATACATATAAATTTTATATATTTTATTTTATATATAAATTTTAAAATAACATTATTTGTACATAAATTAGGTGTATATATATTTTTAATATAATTTAACACAACAAAATATAATTATTTCTTTTTTCAAGTATTTAAATAATAAGCCAAACAGTCTTTTAGTTGCCTTATATGAAATCAAAATAACTAGTCTTTTAATTGATATAGTAAACAGGTACATAATATAAATAACAATAGCATTTAGCTAGGTCACGTTCATTAGGAATTTTTTAACGCCGGCTATGAGGTTCTGGAACATATTGATTAGGCAAATTTCTATTCACCCTGAAATTAATAAATCTAAGTTCAACATTTTATTATAAATCGTACAATATTTATTTATAACGAGTTTATACTTACATTAAATTAATTTACACAAATATGTTTGTGAGTGTAAAATAGTTTAAATTAATTTTGGAATTATATTGATACTATTCACTTATAACGAATTCGCGCTTAATTTATGGAGGTAAAATAATTTTATCAAAATAAATATTTTAAAAATATTTGTTTTGGTTTGGAGGTAAAAGTAAATATTTTGTAGCAAGATAACAACATTTCCAATAAATTCATGATAGAAAAATATTCATAACTAAAGGTACGGTTTCCTAGACGCCGCTGGCCGCCGCGACGATTGATCTCAACGACCGAGCTGGTTTCCTAGGCGCGACTGGCCGCGGCGGCTTTCCAAAGAATTATACATTGATACGTTTATAATGTGTAAAAACTAAACAGTTTGATTAGAAACGTCGGGACGTTTACAAGTCATGGCGGAATTTTGTATTAAATAATAATATAATTTTAATGACAAATTAATGACATAATATTATATAACTAATAAATATAAATCAAAGCTTTTACTGTTAACTTTTCGGTCATTAGATAATTTTATTTTTATTGGCAACTCCATATATTACAGATAATAGTGCAAAATATGTATAGAAAAATATAATATTATAATTCTTAAATTTACAAATGTTATAAAATGTAAATGTTTCGTACAAAACAATTGATTGAACCAATAGATTATTTTATTACTGTACAGTTTGTAGAATTGTATCTACTGTGTGCTAAAAAAAATATCAATCCCTCTAATTATCATCTAGTCTAAAAATTAGATTACAGTAGGTAGCAAAATGTATCTAATAATATGTAAGAAATTAATTAATCCAGATATTTTGACTCCTTCAATAAAATTCAATAGTTTACAAATTTGATGATTTACAATAGTATAATAACGAGTCGCGTCGTGACTGTCGCGATACACTGCTCTCAAAGCAGTGTAGATTTCAGCCGAAGCGACTAATGTTGAGTCGCGTGTAGGAAACCGTACCTTTACAGATATTTTTTTTTATTGTTTGTTTTTGATTAATACCATGACAGAAACATTTAAAATTGTAGGTAGTTTAAAAATATAGACATATATATATATATATATATATATATATAATTTATAACTATATAACAGTAGTAAAATTAATTATCACTCACCTGTAGAACACATCCAATTAATTTCTTAAGTATATATTATACTCTTAAGATTGATTTGTATTATATAATGTATATTACTTATAAAATAGGTATATAAAATCAAATTCGTCAAAAGTATAGATTACAACAATTTCGCAATTTTCCAACTTTTTTTTGATAGTATTTCTTACGCAAAAAAAAAACTATAATTATAAAGTAGCGATATATAAAGAATTATCATGTATTTGAAAAAAACAATAAGCATTGTAGTTTTATTTTATTTATTTAACAACATTTATTTTTAATTAGGTGGTCCAGATGGTTACTGAGGATGAGCCACAATGATGCAATAATATAATAAATATATAATAAAAAAAATTGGTTTAATATTAAAATTCTTGTGATCTTAGTTGTACAAGTTATATATAATTTTATTTTTTTTCTGCGCTATAAATTATATTAAATAGCACCTACTATAATCAATGTATGTTTTTTTTTATGTTCCATTGTATTTAATATTAGTTTTATAATATCATAAATTAATTATTCTTATTCCTACATCCTTGTTCTCATTAGGTATATATTAATAATATTTATAATAACATAAACAATTTAAAATCAAATTATGTTTAAATAAACATAACGATTATTAATTGTAAACTATAAGTAAAACTTAAAGAGTGTAAAAAAAAATAGACTTATGAATTTCAAAATTTTCGTCTCAAAATATTAATGTGTTAAAATCATACAGACATATAAAACATCTTCATTAATATTTAATTAGAATATTTGATTTATTATATTAGGTATTATGTTATATATAAAGATATTATAGTACCCATCTATGTAGTATAAATAATATATATTTTACCTTTTATAATTTTATTTGTAAATATATATATATATATATATGTAACTTTTTCATTAATACATCATTATTAATAATTTAAAATAATAAATATTATATTGGAATTTTTTTTCCTATCAACAAAATGGCAGCTGTGAGTGACAAGCACTCATAAGTTAGCATCACTTTTATTATTTACATTAGATATTACCTAAGCTAATAACTAATATTAATGTTTTCCAAAAATTGAATTTTATTATTTGTCTAATCACTTTATCAGTTATGATATTTTGTAAATATTGCCCTGAAGAAAACTTATCAACACTTATTGAATAATATTTATACGGTTTTTAGTTATACAGTATAAAAAAATTCTCAAATACTTCAGGAGATTGATGATTGTTAATATATCGGTATATTGGTTAGGTAAGGTTAAGCATATAAGGTATATTGTAGATACAACTAATTACTAATAAACTATTTTGTATAACAAATCTGTGAAGTATACTTCAAATTTCACAAAAAATTATAATAATACAAAACATATTAAATATACTAAGTAGGCAGGTATACATAAACTAATAATTATACTATGTTTCATAAATAAAAATCGAAAATCGTTTCCAAATTTTTTTCCATATAAAAGAACGCCTATGTTGATACTTAAAAATAAAATTTCAAGACCCCATGATCAAAACCTAATTAGTTATCATGAAATTAAAAAAAATTTAAATAATGAAACCGTTATTTTGCTGTTTTAAAACGTGTATTCAGTGTAAAAAATTGAACCCTAATCCATTCTACCAGTATTGTCACATTTAACACGAAAATGTACATGGAACGATAATAAACACAATTGAATGTTTATTTTCCCGAATAATCGTATAATCAAGAAATCAAATTTCGAGTTCATATTTTATATCATTAACAGTGGCGTAGCGTGGGTTTCAGCTTAGTGTATGCGTTGAAATTGTAAGTTAATGAAATCGTTTGGGGCTATGCCTCCCACTGTTTTTAAAATTTTACGTGTATATATGTCACACTAATAATATACAGTTAATATACACGTTACAACCGTTACAAATCGTATAATCAAGAAATCAAATTTCCAGTTCCTATTATATATCATTAAATAATTATACAAATTCAAAGAAAATAAAATGTTTTTATTTAAGGCTTTAAAATAAGAATTTAACCACGATTTAAGAAATAACGGTTACACGATGTGTTGTGATAAAACGGGACTAAATTGACTCCCAAAATCAGCAGTGTAATATACTAAGTTTCGCTATCTAGTAATGTGTACTAATTACTAATTTGTTCAAATCATATTAATTATATATGTTTACCACGAATTTTAAATTTTTATATTATCCCATTGAATAAAAAAAAAATTCGTTTTAACATGACATTAATAATTAATGCATGATTTAACAAAATGTATTATTAGATAACGCCACTCAGTAGTTCCACTTCTCGTATTATACCTCGTCGCTATACCGACACGAACGTTCACCACTCGAAGCGAGTGCCGCGATACACCCTACTACTGATATATTTTTTAGATTCTGAGCGAAGTTAGGAATGTATTTGTATTACAAAGATGTTTTTTTTTGTGTCAGTATAATATCTGTACTCCGAAAGGGGCACATAGTGTTCTATATCTTTAATAGAGCAAATAGAATACATCCATATTAATATATTTGCAAAGTAATAAAATAGTGAATGTCCATAATATATTTATAATTTTTATTCGAAATTATTAGAAACGTGATCGGTCGTTTAAATTTATTTTAACTCAGGTAATAAGTACGCGTATTAAGTTACTGCCATCTATAGACTGTAATTTGTGCACATTATTTTTTATTCTAATTTTATTTAATATTTAATTGCTGTAAATTAATGTTTTTTAAGGTATATTTTAACATTTTATAAAGCATATTATGTTACAATTTTTAGTGCATAAAGTACGCCCTTTATTTATTATTATTACATATATTTTATTTATACGTTTGTACCTACAATTTAATTTACTTTTGTATTAAGATATTACATGTGTAATAAAATAGGGCATAAGAAAGCGGTGTGTTTGAAAAAAAAAACGACACGCCGCCGATGGACGATGAAGAAGCTAAAAATTGTTTTATAAAATAATAACTTGAGATGATAAAAAGTGACAAAAAATTATACTAGTCACTGTTAACTTTTAGTGGTGACTAGTCACCATTTATATTACCCAGTAAATTGAAAAATTATTTACCATTACTTTTAATGATGTCTAACTGACTAGAGTTCTTGAGTTTCGCTCAGAATCGTATTTTGTAATGCAATATTGCATTCATATCTTAATTATAATAAATAAATAAACCTTTAATTTCTTCGAAGACACGAACGTCCAAAATTGACCTTTCTGCTTTTTGTTATGTTATAGCACCTTATTCCGACGTAACTAAGAGGACTAAGGGGGACATAGCAACTTTAAAAATATTTCTAGATTTCCTATAAATTATACCAAATCTTTTCAAAAATTTTATGTTACTATTATATTTGTGACAGCCAATATTTTAAACACATACAAACACTAAAAATATATTATTAATTCTATGTTTAAATATAAAATATTTATTATGAAAAATTGGTTAAAAATCATTAAATTATTTCTTTCTAGTTCCTATCACGTAGGAACAATAATTTGCTACTACACTTTTAATTTGTATGTTCTAGAAATAACAATTCGAACAAAAAAATTTTTATTTGTTATTTTAATTCAAATTTTTTATAATGAGTGATAGAAAGCGTACTAGTTTTGAGACAATATTTTACATATATATATTCACACTTTGCCAAATGTGATATTTGCAAAGCAAAAATTTCTCATATGGCAACTATGTCTAATATGAAAAAACACATGGAGAGAAAACATTAATTAGTACATTTAGAGTCCTCATCATATTCCTCTACATTACCACAAGTAAGTACCTATTAGAAAATAATACTATTAATACAAATAAGTAATACACAGAGATTATAACAGGGATGGCAAACCGTTGACACACGGATTTCACAATTTGTAATGTCACCGAGAACCCGTCACCATAGATAAATGCATAAACATAACTGTGCGCCTACAGTCCACACGGTTTGAATTTTTGAGTATCACAGTTACACACATGATAAAACAAATTTCTATTTTGTCATGGTTGCACACTATAATCTGTTCCATCTAAGAGTAAACCGCGTTCGCGCATCACGACTGACGATCTTGACGAATCGTCGAGCCAAATTTCTCCCTCCTAAGCACAAAAGCAAGCTGCTACGTCTCGTCATCTAGTGTTGATTTAATGTAAACATGATGGACCATAAAATATGATATTAAATTACACCATGTATTTTTTCCAGTAGGTAAACACTAGATATCGGGTCGGCGTTAGCGATGTGTGTCGTTGCTGATGGCGGACAGCAAATATCTGTCCCGGGTCGACCGTTTGGAGAGAGATGCGCGCCGCCCGACGAAAATTGGTCGCCACCCGGTTTAATCTTAGATGGAACAGAGTATACACAGTCACTGTCTCAACGTCACCATTATCATTTGAGTAGTTCCTACTTTACTAGTTTGTCACTGTCTTGTTAATATTAGTTTTTTCTATAAGCGAGATAAGAGATAAAACCTAACAGCGATAATGTCACCATTTGAGTAGCTATAGAGTCACAGTGACTAGAAGCGACACACATGTCACCACGACATGATTATTTTTCCATCTCTGATAATAACTCAGTTCGTGTTGAGACACTGTACAGTCCACACGTATTTCAATCGTACGCCGCTCCGCTTCTATCTGCTTCCGATAGCAAAGTCATTAGTACTCGCTACGGTCCCCAGCGCAAGTCGCGGGACCTCTAATTATCGGTAATGTACACTTATCTGCCAAGGCCACTTATATTAATTTTGAATTATATCTACTTTAATACTTTATCTACATCATTATGAATTCTCGTAAAAGTAATTAAACTAGTCCAAAATCCACAACCAGTAAATTAACAAAAATAAATATGCCACCAACGTTAAAAATACCAAATCAAACGGGCTACTACTCCTCATTAGACCTTTCAGACAATGAACAAGACTGGTAAACTGTCTTATCAAACCCAGTCAAACGCGTTAGATCGCCAGGTCATGCCTCTTCACCACCTTCGAAAAAAGACACGAGAATTTTCATTTCCGAAAATCGTTTCTCTCCTTTAGCTCCTCCTTTCGATGACTCACAAGTAATCATCGAAGTCAATAAACAACAACAGACACCTATTGAAATCAATCCTCCAAAACCGCCGCCTATTTTCATCGGATCGGAGCTAAATTTCAATTTCAATAATTCCATTATTAAAATTAACGAACTAACTAAGTCCTCTCGTTTTGAGTGTAAATCTTCTACCAAAGGCTTGAAATTACAAACGTTCACTCGGATTCATACAGAGCCGTTATAAAATACCTTATGGAAAACAAAGTTCCTCACCACTCCATCCAGAATAAAGAAGATAAACCGTTCATAGTAGTGATTAAAAATCTCCACCTAACAACAGATATATCATTCATAAAAACCGAATTTTCTGCCCTAGGTTTCCTAGCAAAAAATATAAACAAGTTCGACACAGAATATCCCAATTGCCTCTCCCAATATTTTTTATTGATTTAAAGCCCGACTCAACCTACTCTGAAATCTTCAAATTAACCTCGCTCTGCTTCACTAAAATTAAAGCTGAAACACCGTATGCCAAGAAAGACATTCCACAATGCCTACGCTGCCAATTTTATAGTCACACACGTACATACTGCAGTCATCATCCCAGATGTGTACGCTATGGAGAACAGCACGACTCTTCTTTATGTCTAAAAAATCGAAACGAACCTGCCAAATGTGCCTTATGCGGTGGTTTGCACCCAACAAATTATAAAGGTTGTTCCGTCCACAAGGGCATCATTAAAACACGAAAGATTCAACCTTCTAATCCCTGGCGGAAAAACACTTAAATTTCTCAAGAACCAATCTTGTAAAGGTAAGCCAGGTTGACTTTCCTCCCCTTACGAAAATCAATGAGCACACTAATATCCCACAGAATACATCTCCTCCTCTTTATCCTGCCACAAGTAATATTAACGAACAACTCTCCACTTTTATAAATGAATTCAGATTATTAATCAATCCATTAATTTCTCTACTCACAACAGTCATCGACAAACTCATAAAAACCAATGGCTGCCAATAAACTTTCCACTCTAACCATTCTTCTTAGGAATGCTAACGGAATATCCATTAATACAAATGAACTCCAAATCGGCCTAAAAGAGAAGAATGTAAATATTGCCCTCATTACGGAGTCTCACCACACCACCAAATCAAAATTTAAAATATTCAGATACGACTGCCTTCAAGCAAATCCCTGACGATTCAGCCCACGCTGGTGCTGCTCTTCTAATTTCCTCCAAAATCCCACACTCTCACTTTCCTCCTAAATCAAATCTAAACATGCAACTAGCCGCTACATCTGTAAATATAAACTCTATACCTACTACAATAATATTAGCCTACTTCCATCCCGGTTCCCAATTCCCTGCAGAAAATCTAGCCCTACATCTTCAATAACTCATATATCATCGATGCCGATTTCAACGCTAAACACGAAGCCTAGAAGTGCCGTTCAACGAATACTAGAGGCCGTATCTTGCTCAACTTTATCACAAATAAACATTCCAAAATTATTTCTCCAGCATCTCCTACCAATTGGCCAACTCATGCAAACAAACATCATGACTTCCTTTCCAATCTACCAAATCATATACACACTAACATCAGAAATCTAAACGATCCAGCCTCTGACCAAACTCCGGTCATCCTCAAAATACAAGCCTCCATTGAAGTCAACCCGCTCATCAAAATCCGTACAGACTGGAATAAATTCCGTAATACCATGTCAACTCACTCCTCACTTAATATAAATTTAAAAAAGTCAGAAGATATTGACAATGCCGTAAACTTACTAACAAAGAGTATTCAAGACACCAATCAAACATCATCTACCTCTTATCCAGCTCATGATAAGCCAACAAAAATATCACTCCCGAAATAAAAGAGCTCATACGGCTTAAACGCCGTGCACGGAACACCTGGCAACGCACCCACTACCCAGTTAATAAACAATGTTACAACTACTACTCCAACAAACTTAAATCTACTTTTAAGAAGCACAATAATTATTTATATGCCACCCATCTCCAATCACTCACTCCCTCAAATGGATCGCTGTGGAAAAAATACCAAATCACTATTAAAACACAAAACCGTCATTCCCCTTCTTTGCTATTCAAACAACAACCTCGCTATCACTCCTTAAGAGAAGTCTAAGCTTTTGGCTACCAACTTAGCCAACACTTTCAAACTCCATAATATTTCACCAGACACTCCTCATCTACTAAGAGTGGAAGAATTCATTTCATCACCGTCGAAAGTTACACCAGGTTAGAGACAAAAATGGAACCCTGGTCTCCCTCGTGGCGAGAATTAAAATAGGTTTTATTTCATCAATAAAGAATAGAAATATTGAATTATTTTGATTTATTAATATATTTTAACTATAACAAGCATATTTTATTTTGTTCTAAATATGACATCTTCACTTTATTATTTGAATTCCAACCACTAGTGATTCACTTATAACATATGAGCCATAATTTTTACCCATGAAATTTAATAGGTTTTATAAAAAAATGTATAGGAAACAGTGAAACAAAAATATGAATAAATTACTATAAATAACTAAAAATTAGTTATGAAAAAATGACGAGTGGATCACCTCAGCTTATTGCATAGCTCCTAGTATCATATAAGCGCATGCGCATTATAAAAACTTTTACAGCCATGGTTGTAATCCAAAACCGTGGCTGATACTATAATATCCATTACCGATAAAAAGTTTTTAATCAAATATCATTCCACGCCCTTTAATAACAGCATTATTATTATTTATTATTAATTAATAATTAGTATTTTAAAATGAAAACAACAAAAGAAATCAAGTATAATCTATGTAGTGGTTCATTTTCAAAACTAGGAAATCTAAATAGATATTATAAAAATATCCGCAATAATACAATATAGATAATAAATATAAAAAACCTTTAAATTATAAATACTTCACTAACTCTTTACCTTAGAGACAATGTAACTGAATAATTTGATTTAATTGTAATACCTATCCTTAAAAAATCTTATTTATTTAAGTTATTTTGTTTTTATAATGTTATCCAGTAAATGCTTGTTTTATACGTATATACAAGCTTATTGAAGTGTCCAGGATGAGAAGTTTGAGACGTTCACATATAACACAAAACATCCATGGGCTAGCTATTATATTGAACAATCCAGAATATTCCAATTATTTATAAACCTTTCAAAGTCCACCTTCAAGGTTTTTTCTACAACAGTTAATTGTGAAATAATTTATGAAAGAAGTGTTGGTATTATTCTATCTAATCTAACCTTCACCTTTCACAACAAAAGTATATGTCACCTCTTCTTGATTTTGGACTTTCATAGTAGTACTAAATTAAACTAATTTTCAAAGGTTCACAACTTCCATAACTGAATAGTTTTTGTGGTATTAATCTATCATCTGCTTTAAAATTAAAAGTATTGCGTTTCTAAATTGTTTAAATAATTACAACGGTATACCACTTACCTCAGATGTTATGTAATTCATGTGATCTTTCTTCATTTTGATTTAATACTTAAGATACCAATTCAGTCGTAAGAACACATCTCTAAACCAAAACCACTTGGTGTGCAAGTATAAATAAATAGAGAAATAAGAGAAATTGTTACCCAAATGTTAATTGAAGACACGTCAGATAAAATTTCCGTTTATATGATAAAAAGCCACTTGAAGGTTAATAAAGTAAGTGTATTAGTAGAGTGTAGGATCTTGCATACTCTTATTGGAATAAGTATCAAAATGCCTCCTATATACTTAGAAGTCCTTAAGCAAAAGACGGTAGGATTTAATTTTCCGTCAACGTTCTTAAGATTAGTTAGTTCAGGATATCGATCTAAATGGGATTTGACTAACTTGCTACAAATAACGTAACATCTCTTTTTAAATAAGAACGATGGCATTAACTTGTATAGGACTAGTATCACTAGGGAGCTGATGTTGAACAAAGATGTCCTTTTCTGGCACTAGATAATGTATGTGGCCGAAGAAACAGTTGAAAGTAAAGAAATAAGAAGATAAGATTGCTCATCCAGTTTTTGAGGGACTCCTGAAACAGATGTTCTCCTCAATAAGCAAAGAAATATGGATCTGTTCTTAGTGTTAAGTGTATGGAGAGAGCTACTCGCAAAATGACTGCTGAATCCAAACTAAACACCGGCAATACAATTTAAAACAAGCCAAATTTACCCGAAAAAGCTAATCTTTTAGTTGACACTATATTCTAGTTAATCAAAAAAAATGTTTTATACCTCTTGACATTTGATAATAGGTAGGTAGCATAGCAGGTTGTTGCAAGGGATAAAAGAGGATGTATTTCTGCGAAACCCGTTTTGCCGTTAAATTAAAAAAATAGACGTAATACAGTGTTCTCCGTTCGACGTTAGTAAAATACAAATAAATAGCTATAATAGTAAATACTATATAAACTTTAATACTATAACTTTATCACAGATTATGAACCAGCACTGAGAGTTGCATTGTTGAAACAATGTAGGTGTTTCAATTTTTTTATGTGGGAATACAATAGCTACAACTGTAAATATTTTATAAACTTTAATAGTATAATTAAAAGATAAGTACTACAATTGCTTTATAGTAACATTGTATTTATGTTATGGATCAAGTAAATGGATTCAATATAAAAATTAGAAGATGGACTAATTAGTATAATTATGATTACATTTTACGGACATAACGTTGCTGCATCTTTATACCTATCGATGAGTAAAGAAATCATTAGGTGACATGCACGTCGAAATTATTTACTGAGAACACCAACATACCTTAACGTAATCAAAATGTCAAAAATCATATGGTTGTGTTTTAACATTCATAACATTTTTTTTATTTCCGAACTCATGTGAACAACAATTATCACAGATTATATATAAACTAGCACTGAGAGTTGCATTGTTAAAACAATTTCCTGGAGCTCGGACACATGTATGATGGTTTCACCAAAAGTGAGACTTTTAAAGATTCTGTCAATTTCTGTAATATTCAAGCTTGATTTGACTGTATAGCAAGAACAGGTAGGGAAACCACACCACTATACTACGCACCCAGACCAATACTAATCATGATAGACAGTAGTATATCAAAAGGTAAACAAAGTAAACAAAAATCCAAATTAAATTATCATGAAGATGGACAAAAAAGGTGAATATCGAAGAAAAGTTGATACAGACAATATCAGAAATTCAAAAATATTACATCACTATAAGAACGATATAAAAATAAATTATAGGTCGGAGTAGAAGCAGAAAATATTGAAACCTGTTGGAAAAAATGTGGAGGATATATTAAAAAAATAACTGCTGTGGAACACCTAGGAAAAGAGTAAAAAAACATTATAGTTTAACAACAAATGTCAGAGCTATCGAAGATAGGGACCAAGATCATTGATGTTTATTAACATAAACAGAGAAATTTAAATAAAGGTATATAACTAAATATTACTAACAGTGTTGAAGGTATAGTGTTGTGTGCGCTCTATTACTAAATTGTAGTGGATTATTTTTTTATATCACATTTTTATTTGGGATTACAAATAAATAGCTATGATAGTAAATACTATAAAAACTTTAATACTATAACTTAAGTAATAAAATGCTTTGTAGCATCATTGTATTTTTGTCATAGGTCAATTTAAAAATTAGAAGATGGACTAAGTAGTATGATTATGATTAAATTTGTTGACATTATGTTGCTGCAGCTTTATACTCATGGAATAGTATAGAAAGTATTATGCGACATGCACAACCAGTAATCAATATGGAAATTAAAATTGAGGAACTTATTAACTCTGTTGAGTTTATAGGAAAATAATTTGATGTTTTAAATAAAAAAAAATAGACTTAGAGCTTAATGAAATTAATTATATTAAAGAAATTCTAAAAACAGAAAATGAGAAAAATAATATTTTATTTTTGAATAAAATAGATATACAAATATTTAGAATATAGTTCAAATTTCAACAAATAAACACAAACCTGTTTATATAAAGTAATGTTGACACAATATGTTTGCACTATTCACTATTTACAGCTTTAAATGTACATAATAAATGTTACTGTTCAACAATTAGTATTGAGTTGTAAACTCACAATAGTTATGCGTTTGTCTCTTATTGCAGAAGTTTGTAAACACATAGCTAATATATCAATTACTTTTAAATTTTGTTTTATATAACCACAATTAATTAGGTGTCCACCATTTTATATATTTTCTCCTTCAACCATATTTCATGTGTTTGTAGAAACACTACAAAAAAATTTCATTTTAAATAAAATATAAATTTAAATAGTTCAAATTATACGAAAAACATTAATTAAAAAAAATAACAAAGTTATTAACAGAATGATTGAAAATTATCTTTTACCAACCTACATCACAATTCACATTACACATAGAGTAGCATTTGTTTTCAATAGACAACTTTATAACAATACGAATATAACTAATACGATTATCCACAATTATTTAATATTTGAACCATTATAACCATTGTCGTCGGGCGTATAAATAAATAAACACAATAATTGGTTTATAATCAATTAAATTTTAATTATCGAAAATATTCGATTGTTTTCTATTGCCATGGCATATTGCCTCCGGCGTCATTCAAAATCATTGTTTAGATTCTATAGTCTAGGTTACATACATTTAATATATCTGAAACATAGTTTGTATACACTATAACATCTATACAATTCGTATCCATGTTTAATGGAGTGTTTGCGATTTAAATTAATTCTATAGTATCATGCAGTTTTTATTAAAGATTATATTTCAGTTCAATTTTATATTACATATTACATAATATGTATTATATTACACGATATTTCGATTTATACTTTTTTTCCACTAATTATAAGTTCATCTATTTCATCGTCTGAATCAGCGGACAAGAAATACCTAACGTTGCAATGTGCAGTCGCGTAGTTTTTTCTGCATAGATATGGCATCACTAGATTGCTGAGAAAGACAATTATGCTATCGGGTCCCGCTGCGAGACAGACTGTGTTCCGTATACGCGGCATATGCGAGTCATTAATTTCAATTATGCAGTAAAATGGCGGTTGCAATCGTTTTAGCTTATGTGAATGTTTCGTTTACTGCTACGAAACTCATATACCTCATTTACATTCAGCCATTGCCGCTGCTCCTCGCGTTGCTGTATTTAATTCTCAAAATATTTCAGTGGCAGCGTCGTAGGCAGTGAGTGTTTACATTGGCCTGCTAATATGAGCAGCGCTAGCAGCGACTCAACCGGCGGCGCGAGTGCGATTGCGTGTAATCAAAGGCGGTAACCGAATGAGAAAAATGTAAACACACAATCGCACTCGCGCTGCTGGTTAACTTGCTGCTCGCACTGCTCAATTTACCGCTCTTGACGAGAGCGTCAGGCAACGACAATGCGAGGAGCGTGGCCAGCGCGAATGACATGTTTACATGATCGTGCTACGAAACTCGTACAAAGTAAATATTGCAAATAAGTTCGGTGGTTAACCAGTCCACAACAAACTAACAGTTTGTATAATTTAGATGAGCGATTCGGACGCATGTATGTTTTGTGTACGAGAACTCGATGTACAGAGGTGCCGTATAGAGAACATGCGCACTCGTACGAATCCGGCGAAAGAAAGATAGACAAATCTTGTAAATAACTTTGTCGCATAAACCGGGAGAGCAAGCCGAATAGCTGGCAAAATGGCGGATCATTATCACTTGTTATTTTTATCATAATAAATCGTGAGATATAAGAATACCCTTATACATATATCTTATATCTCGATGCCATAAACATAGAATTTATTAGGATACTAAATTATCTATATTCTTTATAATTAAAATGCATAGAATATGTACTATATATTATTGTTCATAATCATGATGTATTACTATAGTTATGTGTACTTAATATTATGTTATCTATTTATTAATTAAACAGTTAATTTTTTATTTCTCTCAACTTTTGACAATGAATATCACAAACAACTAATATTAAAATTATAACACTTTCTTTATTCAATATAATGCGTATTCACTTAGTATTCACTTAGTACACAGGTATTATAAACTATATAACTATGTTTACAATCATCCGATGATGTATACTCATGTGTGATGGTATATTATTATGTCGATTGGTTTTACTATGTTTTTTTTTGTTTGAAAACAATTTTTCGAATAGAAATAATAATCTGATTACCACAAATACGGTATGCTTTCCGTACGAAATTGCATCTCGTTGGTATTTTAATTTGCTTATTTTTCGAATTTCTCAAAAGGTTTTCATTAGTCGTAGAAAAACTACCAAAAGATGACGGGAAATCGGCAAAATTATGATTTCTGTTAGTTTGAAATTTTATGTTTCGTGACAACTAATTCAGTTTTAATCTTAAGAACTTTTTTTGAGAAATTTCATAGAATTTTACGTATAATATATTATATATCTGACTGAGTTTCGTTGTATTGTCTAATGCAAATATGCAATATCATTGAATTAAAATCTTATTTATAATAAACCACTAATATCTCTGAGTAACACGGTCCGATATATCTCGAGCAGACAGTGCAAGCAATATATCCAACGTGATCTATTTTCTTGGTAAACTATCATCTAGGTGGCGCAACGGCGTCCACCGATAACTCCGAATCAGTAATTGGAAGGAGGAACAGGTGGGGCGGCGAGCCGAAACGGTGCGCGGACAAACTCACTCTCTAACTTTCACTGTTTCCTTTTTCGTAAACGTCACGAGCTGCCATTTTTCTGTACCACCCGTTGAATATATATATAAACACATTGTTAGGTTAGTATAAATAATTAAGACATTCACTTTCGAAATTGATTAACTTATAATTACGTACTGCGATTCGGCATATTGTCGCGCATAACGATCGGCGACACAATATCACCGAAAGACGCGGTACGATCATATCGCACACACATAATATACAGATAAACATAGTTAATACAATATTATAATTGGGATATTCCTAACAATATATAATATCTTTATCTTTTTATTTTGTATTTTTTGTTCTCTTTTTCTTTCTTTTTAAATAATCCCACGTCACCGAGTTCAACGAAAACGAAAAGCCGTGTGTGTGAAATAAATTGTTTTTTTTTTTTTTTTTGTGGAATCAGGAAAGCACGATCATTGCCGGGTGGGACCGGTGGATAATTTGATTACGGTGGTCGTGGTACTAACGGCCAGATTGGTTCAAAGGAGACCGAAAAAATTGTAACACATGTAAGCTACGGTGAATTAAAGGAAGAAAAAAAAACATCTATTCTATTTTAGATATTTATGATTTAGGCCATATATTTTATATATTAATAAACTGTGAATATATATATTAAAAATTTGTTCATAATTTATTTCTCAATGTTAATATTACAGAATATGACAAATAATTATTATTTTTATGGAAAACCGAGTGGGTACTCGTTTAGCGGCATTGCGAGAAACTGCAACAACTGCCGCGGTCGTGGGTATCCACGACGAGGCACTAGTAATAGCAGGGCGTCACAAACACCATATGTGGCACGTAGTGAGTTATTATAATTCTTTTTTTATAAAGAAATTCCTTGATATTATTATATTATGTTATAAATCGTTGCCAGGGCTGACCTAGCAGCTAGATGAAAGCAGCAGTGTCAGCTGTGCAAGAAGAAGAATTTCTAAGTAACGGGAGGTTACCAAACGTTGGCAGGTATACCATAGTGACTGGACTGTTGTGGCCATGGAAATGTCTGTTATCCGTATTGCATGGATTCTTCGGCAACCATATGTAAGTTTTCTAACATTAATTTTTGTTTGTTTTTATTTTACAATATACCTATATGTTTTTTTAGATTCTATAATGCGGCCTGCTGGTCTGATGTTACTTTACAATGAATTTCATCCGTTTTTGGAACGTTATATTGATATCCACCATGAATCTGTATTGACACTTCAGGTTCGTGTGGGCATTAATATTAACATGAAATCAAATGTTCAAGGAATAATTGGTAGCAGGAAAAAAATTTTGGATGCCTTAAAAGGAGTAAAATTTTTCCTGCCATGTTAAACTATAACCATGGTTACTTGCAAGGCAGGCCATAAAGTAAGTTATATATATATTTTTCTGTTAATATTTATATTTTTCTTTTGATATTTTTTTTTTATTTTCAGAAACAATTGCCTGTTCTTTCTTATTTTCAAATGTATAATCCGGCTATATATTTCTTCGTGTCCTGTCGAATTGCATTGTATTTGCTTGGAGATAATTCATTACGGAGTAGTATCATGGCATCATTTAAAACCCTGAATGATAATCATGAAAATTCATAGAGTAATTCAGATCATTAGGTCATTAAATAAATCATTGGTATCAAATGCTGTCCTAGGGCCAGTCATTCGTGTTGAAGGCGTGGTCAGTGGCCTTCAGAAGTGTTATAGCCTAATTATGGCTCTCACCTAGTCGGCTCTACTATTGATAATAGTTTGATTTCAAAATCATCAAAAGACTGGCCGCATTTTCTTAACGAATTTGCCTGCTTTTGGTTGACAAAGTTTATTCAAAATTGAAATTTATTAAGTTCAACGGATTTTGATCCATCTGTATGTATAAAATAAATATCATTATTTTTAGATTTTGTTTTATGCAGTTACTTTCCGAGGTTTATAACCTGGAAATTGTATTGAGGTTTTGGGTATACATTGTTCTCTTTTTGATATAAATAGAAAAATAATTAAAATAAATATTAATAATAGTAAATACTATATAAACTTTAATAGTATAACTTTCATTTATTGTTTGTTGACTATAAACGAAAATATGACTCAGTCAATAGAGAAGTGTTATGGAATGCACTCATAACTAGGGCTGGGATTTTGATGCAAAAGCATCTTTTTTTCTGATGTTTTGAAACATTCATCCGTAAGTATAAAATGTGTTTTGGGTGATAACGATTATTTTAAAGTATATTTTATTTTGCATTTTTCGACAAAATTAACCTTAAATGCAGTTTTAGGACATTTGTTGATGTTTTTAGTACATTTTCTTTGTTTTAAAGTATTTTTCACAATTTCTTCATAAAATGAACGAAAATTGTTGCGATTCACTAGAAACTTTCGGCAAACTGCTGACAACGGTACGAATAATAAATTATATATAGTATCATATATTCATATATTTCATCATAGCTAGGCTTTTTCCCGAATATTATTATTTTTATTACACCATTACATACATAGGTACAAGTTATCGTCGATAACAATTTTATCATAGCTAGGCTTAGATAAGTATTACTGAATTAGTAAACAATTAGTACGTCCGTCGTCGTAGTCTCGATAGCAATTATTATTTTAGAATGAATGATTAAGAAAACAGAAGCATAAAAAAACTAAACAATAAACAAAACAAAATACATTACTGTAGTGTAATTTAAAAAATTGTTTCTAATTTTTAAGCTAATATAAATATAATTTATAAATTATAAACTATGGCATACATTTATAGAACCTTTTAACCAAAACAAAAATTATTTTAGAATTTTTTTAACTTTGTAGCTTGGTTTGGTACATCTCTCAAGACACTAATAGTTAAATATGTAGTAAAAAAAAAAAAAAAAAAAACAATTTATTATTTCAGATCAATAAGTATTATTATTAATTTACAAATTAATTAATTATTAAACAAATAGCACATTTCCTATACTCCTATCAAGTATTCTATATATTATCTCATAATAAATTCATATTGTTTTAATAACAAAAGGTTTTAATTGTATTTAAATTGTTACATGAATTATATTGACTTGTTTCGTGTATGAAATTCCAAGGTGTAAAACATAAAGCAACGGAAACTTGAGCCAGGAAAGGAGAGCCTATCTGCCCATCACTAGTATCATTACCCGTGTAGCACTGCAATGGTTAAGTTAACCTTGGCCACCCATGGCCAATATGTAACATCCACATATTATTTATAATAATACTATACAACTATAGTCTTAATAATAATATTCAAATAAAGCAATTAAGTATTTATTTCATTATAACGTTTGCAAACTTTTCAGAAATCATAAGACATTTAAGATTTAGTATTTACAGTACAATATTTATATTTTTTTCAATAATTCATCTTAAAAATATATCTACAGTTTATAAAAATGTATATATAAAAACCTATGTGTCGATGGCATATTGTATAGATTCTATAGTCAATTTACCTAAATTCAATACATCTAAGTCGTGGTTTGAATAGGTTATAACATAGTTATTAATTAAATTTATATTTCAGCTTAACTCTATATTACATAGGAAAAAAATTAATCAAAGACGTTTGTTCACATGTGTTACGAGACTATACGTATTGTATGATACTAGTATTGTTAAACGAATGCAAAGTTATTTGATTTAATGAAGAATTTGTTTACAGAATTAATCGACTCTTTATTTTTTCATGTAGTTGCTTTTGCATAAAACTATGAAAATAAATACTACGTATAAGTTTGTTAATTTCATCGTTCGAATCGGACTCAGAACATGGGTCTAGTTTTAGTTATCATTGTATTTATAGATGACAAGAAATATCTAACGTTGCAATGGCGGTCACGTAGATTTTTTTTCGATTTGCTCAACTAAACACAATTTATACTGTACTCAATAATACACTCTATGTGGCGCCGATAGAGACAATAAATGCGATCTCGTCCCACTGCGAGACAGACCGCGTTCTGTTTATATTTATATCTATCTGTTTCTAATAATACAAAACTCGTACATAGTAAATATTGTAAATAAGTTCGGTGATTAACGAGTCCACAACAAACTAAGAGTTTGTAAAATCTAAGTGAGCGATTCGGCCACGTACGTTGTTTGTACGAGAACCCGATGTGTAGAAACGCCGCATCGAAAATACGTACGAATCGTGTGGTAGAAAACCGTTTCGTCGCTAGGGATGCGCAAACTATATCGATATACATGTCTGATATACCAAAAATTATTGCATCGATATTTTTAACTGATGTATCGAAATCACATCTACATAATATCTATTATTTTTGTTCATACAATCATACCTCAAAATTTCTTTTCATCAACACTTGATGGAAATGATGAAATTATGGTTTTGTAATTATATTGATTCTTGGAGTATCGTTCATATTATATATTATAATAATAAAACTGTTGTTAATAGTGATTATTCTAAGAATCCTCCATAGCTTAGATTAAAAAGCCTAGATAAATAATTATTATAGATTGGTAAGATTACACCGAATTCCGACTATAGTTTCCAAATAAAATTACTGGAATTTTTCGTGGCACTCAACTACTCGATCTGTTAAAAACTGATTTTAATAATTGTATTCAGAGGCGTAGGAACTATTTTTCTTTTAAGGGGTAAAAATTTAAGAAAAATCATGATACCTAGTACATTAAAATAAAATGCAAATACTTATTTATTTATTTTTGTAAAATAGGTTAAACTACTATTTTGTAGTTTAAACTAATAGTCTTATTATTATTTTTTTTCATATAATAATTAATACCTATAGTAATTACTTCATAAATTACATTGATTGAAACAATTTATTTTAAGTCAGACTGATGTGAACATGGCGAACTATTGAGTTTTGTTTTTATTTTACCTATTGGCAATTACGTATATAATATACATAATATATTTATTATTAATAAATCTTAAAATTATCAATTGTCTCTGATTTAGGCATATAAATACATTTATAGGCAATTCTTTTATTTATAATAAATAAAATTATATCGATATTTTATTGGCTATATAGGTATTATTATGCATCGATATTTTATATGCCGATATATCGTACAATTTTTATTTTTGCGCATTCCTCCTAATCGTCGCCCAAACGTCTAGTACATCACTATATACGACATTACCTAATATTGGCGGGTATATATAGCAATAACGCCTAGATTTTAGCTTATTTACATATTATTATTAATTTTGTATTTAACTTTTATATAGTATATATAACATATATTACTTATAAAACACATTTAACCAAATTAGCAGTGAAAATCGGCTCCCGCAAATATATAGTACAAAAGCTTACAGGCACATACTGGGATTCTGATTTTAATTCATTAGAACCTCTGCTGTAAGTCAAATTTACTCAGCTGCTGAATATTGTTCACCAATATGGGTGAATAGTGCACACACGAACAAATTGATGTTCAACTCAATCGCTGCATACGAATCATTACTGGTACAATGAAGTCTACTCCCCTCCAATGGCTTCCAGTTCTAAGCAACATAGCTCCTTCATACCTACGACTTAGAAATGCACTGTTAAAGGTTTAAATGCAACTCCAATATGAGTCTGCCTGTACAACACTTTCGTGAAATCTCATTAGAATTAAATCACATAATGCACCATGGAAATCATCGTACCTACCTAATAACATGGATTTCAATGTAAACGATACATGGAAAAATGAATGGGAAGCATCAGATGCACTTACATTTTTTACAATGAAAAATTAAGTAGGATTTGATAATAGTTACTCTACTATACTATTTGCAAATATATTAATAATTTATTTGATTTTTTAAATACAAGAAACTTTATTAGCAAAATTAAAGATAATAGACCTTTATATATTTTAATCAAGATTATGAAAAATTAGATTTTGTGTCTAAAATGTGTTTGAAATTTATTTAATGATGTTATAAAAAATAAAGAGTTGGATTTCATATTAACATGCAAGATGTCACAAGACCATATTATAGAAATGTTATTTTCTGCAATTTGGTCACGAGAGGGTTTTAACAATAATCCATCAGCAACATAAATTGTATAAAAAGTTATTGATACATACAAATTTGTCAATTTCATAAGAAGCAAATTGTTTACGGTAACCTTATGGGTTCAACAAATATTTTTTATGTATCTAGTATTATAAAAAAAAACAAAAACATATTTATCTATTCTAATTAATGAAGATAAGAATTATATTAATGACTATATGTTAGAATTTGATTTTAAGTTTGGAGTAATAAAACTTATAGCTGGTTTTATATAAAAAAAAAAATCCATTTAAATGTGATGAATCTAAAGATGTTGTGATTAATAAAAATAATATTAAAAAATTTGATTAAATTGATATAAAAAACGGAGATAATTTAACTAAAGCATCAAAAGATGTAATTAGTTTATGTAATTTATGTTTTAGAAAAAAATTTGGTAGGTATTTGCCCACCAACCAATCGTCCACTTTTTTTTCTTATCAGGCATAAATATAACCCCCTTAACGAGTTGGGGGTTAGAGGAGCCGGTTTTGTCCGTGAAAGGCGTGCTCAGGTCTTGCCAGGCCAACTAGTCAAAGTAAGGAATGCTCAGAACTGTTGGTCTGTCCTCAACCTTTTGGCCTGTCCAACATGGGAGACTCTGCTGGTAGAATACACTACCACTGGCATAGCTCTAGGGGTTATGGAGGAACACAAGCCCTCTCACCTCGACAAGGTGAGTTCCACGAGGGGGAACTGAATGTACCTCACTTTCAACAAATTTAGACGGTTAGACATCAGTATTAATTGATACTTCTTAGTTTAATTGAGTTTGTTGGTTTACCGTGTCATCCTCCACTTTGGTAAAACGTATATCTGTGGTGTGCCAACGTTCCATACATTGAGTAAACTGATCCATGTGGAAATCCATGAATTGGTGTGCTGAAAATGTTAAATTTCTTGTTGAGCGTTTCTATACAACGACCGACCGTAAACATATTATCACTTCACAAAAACAAACGTGATATATCATGCCGTAATAGCACGACCGATTCTCACCGCTGAACAGTCAAACAACGTAGTCGCCAGCACCAGTGCACCAGTGCGCCAGCACGACACAGCATATCGCGCGCAAACATAATAATTCAAAATATTTAAGCACATATTGTTTGCAGCGCGAACAACCTGTAACCGTGACGTTTGAGTCAAGTCCTTCCCGGTTTAGTTTTGTTAGTATGGCTAAATATACTTCTTTCTTCGTTGTGACATCATTAAAGTCGACGATTTTAATCTCTGACGAACGACTAAGACATCTGTCGTTTAGTTCGGGTGTGGTGCTAGCTATTTTGTCTCTGATCACGTTGGCGGCTTCTACTGCATTATATCACTTTGTTAATTCGACTAGTAGATCGCCTGAGAGAATTTTCTTCATAGAGGTGACTTTTGTGCCTAGACTCAAAGTCGATCTCCGTTTTATGGAACTTACGGATTGTGTTAGTGTAAGAGAGGTGTTCTCTCACCTTGACCAGAACCGCGATCGGTTTGCTTCTGGTTACTTTGGTTTGGATGTCTGGAGGATTTGTTGTAGCCATAATTTTGGGCGGCTTTTTTTTCGCGTAACTAAGCTGAACTCCTGTTCTGTTGGGGGGTTCTGCGTTGAAAGTGGTTGATGGTAAGGTGGCGGGAATGATAGGGTAGGTCGGAGTGCGGCCATCTAGCTTAGACCACTGCTCTTTTTGCTGCTGTTCTTTGATTTCGCTTCTGGATCCGTGATGGTTGCGGCATCCTACGTTTCCGGTTTAGCCAGATAGGAAGGAATTGATGACGATATAGGGGACCTTTCAAATTGTAGGAGACTGAGCGTTGCGAGTACCTTGTTAAGGGAGTCTGCAACCTTGTCTAGCGCTGACGCGATGGTGTCCTTGATGTAGAATTTGTATCTCTCACCGTAACCAGATCGTCGTGCGCCGAGGTGGGAGCTGTGTTGAGACCATCGGTTGCTGCCTTCTTCTTTCTAGTGTCAGTATTGGCATCTGATGAGGCTCTCCTCTTCCGTCCGTTAATCTGATCAGACGCGCACTCTTCCACCTAAAGAGGTCAGAGCAATGCCCTAGCTAATCCTATCATGGAGGCGGTATACGTGTGAGGTTGAGAGGAAGTATTTGAGAAGGAGGTGCTGGACACACCGCCTCCAACACTTTTAGAGGTCTCCGGACTTGACGATGACCAACCCTTTTTCGTTCCGGACTCCCCCAACCCTCATGAACTAGGTCGCAAAAGGACTTTGGGACGCTCGTAAGAGCTACCTAAAGATCCGAGGGACGTACCGAATTCATGAACCATCCCCCCTTTCGCAACATACGTAACTCACACGCCACAACATCCACGCAATCCCACTCGTCGCGGTAGCACCACCGTGGTCGGGAAGGAGGAAAAGGTGGGACGGCGAGCCAACCGGTGCGCGGACGAACGCCAACTCCGCCATCGTCCATCGTAAGACCAATACTCGATAATCCGTTACTGCTAACAAAAAACTGTGTCTCTGTTTTTTTTTCCTTTTTCACATTGTGTCTTTACACAACTTTGTGATTTACTTTTGTTTTTGCTATATATATTTTTTTCTCTTTCACCATTTAAGTACGTGAAACCTGTGATTATCTTACGACTACCGCCGGCTTTAGTTCGGCAGATAACCTAGTTGCGGTATTCGTAAATTTTCTTTTAACATAATAAAAATAATTCAATTTAACAAAAACAAAACAGTATTTTTCTTTTCTTCGTTTCAGCGACTTAACCATATTCGGCATATCACAGAGTGCCGCTACAGCTATGATTTACAAAGTATAAAATTACAATAAATTTTAATTAAGTTCAAGTTTGGTGATATAAAAAGATCTATTTTTAATAATTCATCTATAGTTTTCAAAATTCTGTTGAGAGAGGTGTTGCTTGCATAGTTAGTTACTTCTGTGTTAAAATAAAATGTATTTTTAGACCAAGTGTTACGAGTAGAGTATTTAGTCGTTACGGGTTTTTATTATTTAAACAAAGGAAATTTAAATTCAATATCACTTCCCAAAATTTTAATTAAGAATCTACCAAATACAATATCTAATAATCCTGTAGCAACATAAATGAATACCAAACAAGTCGCATTGTCGTTATAATTTACTTTTTCATTGGGTTTCCAGAAGGTGATTGAATGGGAGGTACCCAGCGCACATGGATTGGATCACATTTTTCCCATTACTAATTAGGAAAAAGAACAGTTGACCAGCATCAACAGCTGTAGTCAAATTGGCGATTAATCTCAACATATTCATTATGTTTCTTACGTGTTCATAATAACCATTATCTTGTAACGATGATACCAAGCATTGTATAACTGACGCAAGCACACTAAATATGATTTCAGACAATTCTAAAAAAAATTATATATAAATATTCGATTACCAGTGTCAGTTGTGGTTCTGACATTAAATTAATGAGAGGCAACAACTATATTTAACTTACTTAATATATGTCTAAGCATGGTGCAAAAGCATTATATCTCCAAGACTTCTTATCATATAAATTGTATACTAGTATAGTATCAAATATACAAATATGTTAGGTACGATTAATTTAGTGTTTTAAAAATAGATGAAGGCCTCTTCAAGTGGCTCTAAAGTTATCCTGAGGACCTTTTTCGTAGATATGTTTGATAAAACAATTAGCAGAAAAAAAAAACAATAAAATGTTTGCGAAAGCATGATAATTTGTTTTTGTAAGCGTGAAATAAAAGAAAAAGTTTAAGAATTTGGTTAAAATGAACTATATCCGTTTAAAACAACAATATAATGATAACTAAATAATCGATCGAGTGGAAAAGTAATTATATATTCAAAACCAGTATATTGCTTAGTTCATAATACAATTTAGGTTAGGTTATGTGATTGTAAATATTGTTCAACTCGTTCACTCGGACGAATCAGCGACATCACATTCCACAGCCTCAAGCGTCGATTGCCTATCACTACGAAACAATGACAAATCAATCGCAACCAATGACAACGATTTTGCCAGTTCCGCCGAACTCGTGCAGTTTTTTTCGGCAACTCGTTTCAACTGCCTACATATTATTTTATTAAAGTATAATATATTATAATAATATTGAATCCAATTATTTTTGAGTAACAATAATATAGCCTATCTATTTGTTATACGACATTTTTACTCGATTTTTAAAATCACTCCGTCCGTCTGACTTTGATAGTCTTTGAATCTCCTTGTCGCACAATCCAATTCACGTGACAGTCTGATCGCTTCGTTCTTGTAATAGGACTCGTATTGCTTACTTTTCAAAATATGCGACTGTTCACCGATATCATTCTGTATAATATGTGATCAAATTAATGATACCATGACATTATAATGATAAAACACTAGTAGGTGGTCAAGTGTACGTGAAAAAATGCATCCTACCGCCATGTTCATGGTATCCGATCGCTGTTCTACGGTAACAACTTTGATAAATTCCCTAAAACGACATTCTAATTCTTTAATAAATTCTTCGTACAATTCAAATTGTTTGTTACATTTCTCGTGTATAATAATATCACATTCGTCATCCCGATGTTTACTAAATTTTAAAGCATACATTTATTTTTATTTTTTGTCGATAAAAGAAAAATCGTTTTAACTAGACTATAAAGTCTATTCATTTACACGAAAATAAACGATCGATCGACATAATGTTTTAATATTTACTTAGCATTGTCTTCATTTGTAACATGTTTGCGTTCCTTATTTTTGTTGATATTTTGCTTCAAGTTCCTCTTTAGCGTATCAATTTCGGCGAAAAATCTCGAAGAAACATCAAATAGTTCTTTCATCTGAATAATTTTTTTTATGTTAATTAATAATATAATTTTTTATTCAGACAATTTGAGAAAATACCGCGTTATTGAATCTGGACTTTATGATGTACTTTTCGCAACCAGGATTTAGAACAGATTTTTTTATAGTATTGTTAGTACTGCATTTCGAGTCTGATAAATATTTCTTAAGCATTCTGTCAATGCGATCTCGTGTATGCGTCATTTCTAAGATATCTGCAGGTAAACAAAATTAGGATAAGTTAAAACATTATCAATGAATATTTACTTTATTAAATTAATAAATATTTGATTAATTTTCAACCTATTTCTTCGTGATTTTTGTTTACTAATTCATCTATTCGTTTTTTCAAATCTATCATAGATTTTAATAATCCTACGTAATCTTCTTTATTACTGTTCGTCATGTTATACACGTCGTAAATGTGTGTTTTTAATGAAAAAAAAAAGTATATATATTATTTTCTACTTTAAATAAAAACAGGAGTGTAGTGTAATAATCGCAAACTAGAAATTTCGATATTTGAACACGAAAATAAACTCGTTTATTTTATTATATTATTATTATGTATACAATAATATATATTTTGTATCCATGGTGCTCTGGCGAGATCGTATTAAGTAATCTAAAAATAAGTAATTTAAAATATAAAATAAATGTTTAGATATTTTGTTTTAGCCAGTGAATGGCAATCGTAATTGCTTTTTCGTTGGCTAAAGCCGTCGGCCTTGCATTCTGGTGGGGCTAAAGTGCACTGCAATAAGTAGTCATCTGATTGGTCTTCGCCACATTCGCATGGTATGTCCGGTTCTTTCTAGTAATGTCATTTCATCATGTTTGTTTTTGTTTTAATTACTCAAGTTCTTAACCTGTTTAATGTTTTCCATATAATCCATGGTTTGGTTTCCTCCACATGGTAAATGCTCGGCAGGCGGGACAGGTTTTCTCTCCATTTTCGTATTCTGTGTTATTCCGGTGGATCTTGGATCGTGGTTAAATTGGCAATAAAGCTTTTTCGAGATTTAAGTCTCCTTTGGGGTTCCAAGTAACCATACATGGGGTGTCTTTGGTCCATTGTTCATTTGATTCTCTATATGCATGTAGCAACATATCTATGTATTCCTGGTAGAGCTATCTCTGCTAATGGATATATATATCTATGTGGCATTGATTTAAAATATCCGGTTTTTACCCTACAGGTCTCATTGAAGGCCATATCAACATGTTTTGTATGTTTAGATTGATTCCACCCATACTGGGCTAGAATATTCACCAACGGAGAAACAAAGTGCTAGTTCACTAGTATGGATCGTATTTGAAGTTGCACCCCACTCCTAATAATATAATAAATATAGATGCAAAGATGTCTAGAAGTCGAAAACTACAAGTTCAAAAAAAGAACAGCAGTTCAAATTTAGATCTGATCTATATTAATCTCCAAGTCCCAAATATATCAGACACTTGTTCAAACAAGTCGGTTGTGACATGGTTCGGAAACTTGGACCTTAGGGAAAATAGACGAAAAAGCTCTATTAGTGTTTGAAAGAAAGGTACTGAGGAAAATGTATGGATCATGTAAAGACTAAGCAATAGATGAATAGAGAATACTGAAAAACAAGGAACTTCAGGATTTGTATCAAAGGTCAAACATTAAAGAAGATATTACCAGAAGAAGTAGGCAGGTCATTCTTGGCAAAACAGGTTCATCGGTAAAAATAATACAGGAAAATGTACCACAAAACGACTACTTGGGAAGCCGAGATTATACCGGACTTATAGTCTTACTTACTGCTTGGAGCTGATATGTTTCCTTATGTGGTATCTGGAAAAAGGATAGAAGGACATTCTAATCAACCGAACGCTTTATCCACTGTGTTTGGATGGGCATTAATGGGTCGCACTGGAGCACCAGAAAATAAACTACATCTTTAAAAACCTTAGACAAGACATTACATCGTTTCTGGAACCTTGAAGAAATACCAACAAAGCAACTGCAGATACCAGAAGACATCAAATGTGAAGATATATATAAAACTACAACTAAAAGAAGATAAGATGGAAGATATATAGTGAATCCGTAATTCACCACAACTGGGACAGTCCAATGTAACAGCTATTCAACATTTACATAAACTTGAAGCTCGATTAGAAAAGTCAAATGAACCTCGTCAATAGTATAAAGCAGCTATGCAGGGCTATTTAGATTCAGATCACATAAAAGTTGTCAATACTAATGAAACCATTGCCTCACCATCCTATTATACTCTACATTATGTCATATTTAAGCCAGATATTTTAATTACAAAGGTACGGCTATCACGCTTCTGCTATATATAGTATATATGCTGATATATATATATATATAGTACTATATATAGTATATGTATATGCTATATATAGTACTATATATAGTATATGTATATGTTGATATACTATATATACTGATATATATATAGTACTATATATATATGCTATATTATAGTAAATCACTAAATAATTGCCTGCTTACTGGACCCAAATTTCAACAAGATCTTTCAGGAACTATAATACGCTTTCGATTGCATTCCATAGTTTTCATCGTAGACATTAAGCAAATGTTTCGTCAAATAGAAATTACTGAAGAACGTCGTGCTTATCAGAGACTTTTATACCGTTCTGAACTGAAAGACCCTGTACAAACATTTGAAATGACGACTGTAATGTTTGAACAACGTTCCTCGCCGTTTTTAGCTATTATGACCCTCTTACAATTGATGATGGATGAAGCCACAGACCTACCAGAGGTTCAAAGAGTAATGTGTACAGACCTTTATGGTAACACATTGTGAGGAAGCGGTTCTCCTGTTGCAGAAGGATTTAATCGCTGTATTCAATCGAGAGTGTTTTGAGTTCCAAAAATGGTCTAGTAATTCAGTCGCGCTACTTGAAGCGGTACCTCCAGATCACTGCCTTAAGGTATTTCTGGCTCTCAGCGATACCGTTATAATAATAAAAAATGTTAGTTTAGGTTCTAGACTAATAACATTGATTAATGTATAAATATTCCATATTTTATGTCATATAACAACTCTCTACCAACAACACATGCCTAGCTTAAAATTAAATAATTAAAGACTATATATTTATAACAATGCAGAAATATATATATAATAAAAAGTATACCTATTAGATATACTTTTTTTTTATATAATTATTCCAGTGGAAAACATTAAGGCTTTGAGCCATGAAGGAGAGGCTTTCTGCCCATCACCATGACACTAACCTCCCGTGATGCACTGTTTGGCCACCCCTGCAATATAGCTAAAGATTTATAAATCCACATTAGATTTTAATAGTACTATACTCTATTCCAAATAAGTCTGGAAAAATGTATGACGAAACGCGTCCGGTTTCGCGCAGGTATGTCACGTGATCTGCCAGTGGCGAGCGCTTTTGTCGACGATCCGGTTGTATACAACCTGACTGCATTTTCTCAACCGTAATATGACTTTAAATTTTTGTATACATGAAATTAATTATATTTTTCATTTTCATAAATATTACTTTATTTTGTCGTATACACGACGAATGCCGAATCCCTAGTCAATCACAGCGGACCTGCGTGTGCGATTTTTCCCAGACTTATTTGGAATAGAGTATATAAGACAATGGTCTTAATAATAATATTCAAATAAAGCTATACAATTTTTATTTTATTATAACGTTTGCAAATCCTGCGTACATGATAACTTCTTATTTTACAATATCAATTTTAAATTATAATACATCTAAATTAATAGACGAAATAGTTTACAAATATAAGTTAAATGAACTTTAAAGAATATGAAGAAAACAGTAGATTATTTCACATTAACTGTTGAGGGACGGGGGCCACAAATTAAATGTTGTTTAACCTGGCACCTAAGGAAGGGCGGAAATAGAATATTATTTAAACATGTAAGGAAAAGATTACCTTTGTGATCGTTGACTCATAGATCAAAATATATAAAACATGTAAATATAGTTTCAAAATAATGCACAGTAAAAAATATGGTTTAATATATTTTCTGTTAACTTATTTTTATATTTATAACAATAATAATAATAATTTATCTCTAATAATAATCTGACTTAAATAACATAAAATAATAAAATATAAAATTGTAATGTAAAATGTAATATAAATAATATATAATAAATAATGTAACACTTTAAATAAACACGCAAAAACTCATTAATAAACAAAAATAATAATAATAATTTAACAAATACCAAAAAATCTCTCGATTAAATAACAATTTCTGAATAATACAATAATATTATAATAATTTTAATTAACAAATAATAATAATAATAATAATACAAATTATACAAATGATATACGTATCTATGCGCTGTTATTATAATTTTAATAAATTACGTGGTAATAATACACTCTTCTCTCATTAATTAACATACTCAATATTACAATATTTTACTCTTTTAATAAATAATGCTCAATATAAATATATATGATAAAACTCACGATAACATTTGATGTTGCCATAAAAATCTACAATACAAAAAACTAAATAATATGCACTCAAGAATAATATATAACATTTCATATGACCATGGACGCTAGACAACAACAACAACGTCGAACAGTTATCATATTATAATAAAATTAATTAATAGGTGGGCGATATTGTCAACGACAGGAAATATTAGGAATATTGTTATTGAACATTGATATTAATGAGGGAATTGTGCTGGGCAATAATAACAACGATAATAATTATAATAATATTTTAATTGTTCTGCAACATTAATAACAGATATATTTATTTAAATACAAAATCATTGAATTGTATCTACAACAACTGTTCTGCAACTGATATGTTTAACGAATAACCTAGTTTTTCAACAAAACTATTTTTTTTGGATTTAGATTCAAAAATGTCAATTCACTTAATTTATATAATTAAAAATCGCTATTATCATCACTTTACAGAATAAATTCATAAGATAATTAAAATTTAGTATTTACAGTAAATTTTTTTCAATCAATTGTATTAAAAATATACCTTCAATTTGTAAAAAAGTATTTGAAATAAATCCATGTGGCGTTAGCATATTGACTCCGGCGTTAATTTGATTCATTGTATAAGGATTCAATAATCTGTGTCACCTAAATTTAATACATCTGAATCGTGGTTTGTACAGGGGCGCCGTTTCAGTATTTTTACAGGATATAATAGTATCATGCAGTTTTTATTAAAATGTTTAGAATCGAGCTTACATGAATTCTATACAACATAATACAAAACTTATTTCGTTTTGACGATAAATACTAATGATGTGTAGCCGAGTCGGTAATTATCTCGTGAACAAAGGAATGATAAATAAAGTTACACTTTATGTATTTCACAAAAGAAATAGAATGTTTATTATTCTTTGACAATAATAGGTTTATTAGAATTTGAATAAAAGATGATCTAACTTACAAATACTTTCTAACTAGATGTTCTTAACAGTGTTGTTCACGGCCGCAGCCAAGGAGTTCCGATACAAGCAACGCATCAGGTGGGATTCGCTGAGAGAGCGGATTCCAGCCCGAGCATCCGGGTCCGTGGTCACGTACGCCAACGTAAGAACTTGCATTCTGTTTAATCGGCATTATTATTAAAGGAATCGTTTATGTATAAAGAAAAAAAGGATATAATATAATATAACATAGCGTCATACAACACTAAGTATAAGTTCGTCAACGTTTCAATGTGCATTCACGTAGATTTTTCCGCATCGATCTACTCAACTAAACACAACTTATCATGCACTCAATAAAACCTAACATGGTACGCTATATGTGGCGGCGTCATTAGGTCGCCGAGAAAGACAATGTTATGCGATAGCGTCCCGTTGCAAGACAGACCGCGTTCTGTTTGCGGCATATACGAGTCTTTAATTTCAATGATGTAGTAAAATCGTGTTTGCAGTAGTTCTAGCTAGAACGTACCCAGAGGCGCAGGAACTATTTTTCTTGTAGGGGGAGCAAAAATTTTTAGGATAATCATGATATTAAAATAAAATACAAATACTTTTTGATTTTTGTAAAATAGGTTTAATTACTATTTTGTTGATTAAACTAATAGCTTTTACCTAATTTAATTTTGAATCTAAAATTAAAAATTTTAATGTTTTACATTTTTTAATTTTATTTGTTGTACAACTTTTCAAAATTCATTTTATTACATATTATATTATATAAATATTAAAAATGTAATTTAAATTTAAACTATAACTCTAAAATGTTTAAGTATTAAGTGTATAACTATGATGACAAATTTTCAGGGGGAGCAAAATTATAATTTGCTCCCTGACATATTTAACGGGGGGTCAAATGCCCCCCTAGCACCGGTGCCACTGAACGTACCCAATGTGGTACAACGAAATATTTTAAACGCTATGATTTTAGGTTTATGTGAATGTTTCGTTTATTTCTACGAAACTCAAGCTCGGCTTCCAATTGTTATATTTTATGTCCGTGGCACGGATAATTATTCGATTGTATAGACGCGTTCACGTCCGTGCCGTTTATTACGTACGAGTCGTGTTATCAAATCCGTGGTGCCACGGACATGTGTCAAATTTATCGTACGAATATCATTCGAAAATAAAACAAAATACAAAATAATACAGTATCAATTTGCCTATCATTCAATTAACTTGAAGTTTAAATAGAGTTAAATTGTATTAAATATTCTATTATATTATATTAAATATTATATATATATATATACATATATATATACATATATATATATACACGTATTAAAAATGTCCGAAAAAAGTGGTCTGATAACACAACAATGAAATTTATAAATATATACTCGACATTAGAAGTTTTGTGGAAAACTAGTTTACCAAATTACAAAAATAAATATAGCAGACAAATTGCTGCAGAAATGGGCATTGAAGGTTTTAAAGTACCTGAAGTAAAATAAAAAATCAATAATATTCATTCAGCATACTGTCAGGAAACAAAAAAAAACTAATACTTCAATGAAATTGATCATATGTGTTTTTACTTTAAAACCACTCAGTAAGCTATATTATTGGAACGACTTTCACATGTTTTTACATTTATTTTTTTCCACTATTACATCCTTTTAATACAAGCATTCAATAAATAAAAGTAATACAATTTAATAATGTAAAAGTTTTTATTACATATAATACATATACATAATTATTTATAAACAATATAGATTACATCATATTTTTAATATTAATTTCTAATATATTATAAACATTTTAATTTTTCATTATAACAAGTTTATATTTTTACTTTTTTTGTAAAATGTCGAAATAATTTTTGCTTCTACAAGATTAATATAATCATTTTCAGAACTTAAAAAAATTTTTAAACGCAAATAAAATAAAGCCAATTTTATTATATAATTGAACAATTTAAAAGGAAACTCTTTACCATGAATTTGACAGTTTAAATTTAAAATGTTATATTTTTTAGTTATAATTATGAATAAATCAGATTTTAAATTAGAATAATATTGAGGAAAAATTGATAACAAATTGTATTCATAATATTTTGTACCAAGGAACAAAAAGCAGAATTTGGATATTTTAAACATACTCTATTTATCCAATACTCCCTAGTATCAATTATATCATGGTCAATTAATTTTTAATTTGAAAATATTTGTGACATACATAACTCACATCCTATATAAAACTACATTAATATTTTTTTCAATAAAACCGGAAATATAATTTTGTGTTTCTAAACTTATAATTAAATTCTAATATAAAGTTATTAATATTATTCTCATCTTCATTAATTAGAATAATATCCTTTTATTCTACATAAAACAAAGAATATCTAAAAAATTATGTTTTTGTTTATGAGATATAAAAATATTTGAAATACCAGTGCCGCAAATAGTAAGGGGTGTGATCATTTTTCGATGGTAACTACCAGTTACGTACTGTTGTATAGGTGTTCGTTAATCGCAGTGCTATTCAGTGTTACTACAGTTGATAAGTATTCTGTATTTATATTGTATATTGACCCTGGAAAATGGCATGTTAAAAGCAATTTAAAATACGACTTTTTTATCACTAAAATTTGGTCAGCTAGCATCGGTCTGCTTATTTCACACTCGTCAATATAATACACATTATATGCGTTCTTATTGATTCTATGATTATGGCATCGATATAGATAAGAGTATTCTAATATTTCTCAATTATGATAAGAATAACAAGCTATAATGATAGTATCATACGCCATTTTGCAGCCATTCAGCTAGACGTTTATGCAATCAAGGGGTTAACTATCACCCGATTTGTACGAGTGAACGTGTTTTTATGCGGCATTTCTATACATCGGGTACTAGTACAAACAACGTACGTGCGACCGAATCGCTCACTCAGATTTTACAAACTGTTGGTTCGTTGTGGGATCGTTAATCACCGAACTTTTTACAAATTTTACTTTGTATGAGTTTTGTAGCAATAAACGAAACATTTACCTAAAACCATAGCATTTAAACTATTTTGTTAGCACCACAGTGTGTACGTTTTATCTAGAACGATTGCGACCACCATTTTATTGCACAATTGAAATTAAAAACTCGCATATACTGCACACGGAACACGAACTGTCGCAGCGGGACGCGATCGCATAATTGTTTCTATAGGCGGTCTATTGACGCCACATATAGCGTGTTATGTTGTATTATTGAGTGCAACATAAATTATGTTTAGGTGAGCAGATCGAAATAAAAATCTACGTGACCGCCATTGCAACGATAGGTATTTCTGGTCATCTTTGAACGCAATGATAACTAAAATTAGACCCATGTTCCGAGTCCGAGATTCGGACGATGAAATTAACTTATACGTAATATTTATTTTCAAAGTTTTATGCAAAAGCAAGTACATGAGAAAATAAAAAGTCGATTAATTCTGTAAACGAATTCTTCATTAAATCAATTGATTTTGCGTTCGTTTAACAAGACTAGTATCATATAATACGTATATTCTCGTAACACATGTGAACAAACAGCTTAAATTAACTTTTTCTATGTAATATAAAATTGAGCTGAAATATAAATTTAATTAATAACTATGTTACTATAGTCTTAAATTTTGTCACAAACACTTCGTGAAACATGGCACAGATAGTGAAGTATGTTATAACCTATTCAAACCACAATTCAGATGTATTGAATATAGGTAAATTTACTATAGAATCTATACAATGATACAAAATGACGCCGAAGACAATATGCCATCGACACATAGGTTTATTGTAAACATATTTTTATAAATTATAGGTATATTTTTAAGATAAATGATTGAAATAAATATAACTAAATCTTAAATGTCATGAATTATTTCTGAAAAGTTTGCAAACGTTATAATGAAATAAATTCTTAATTACTTTATTTGAATATTATTATTAAGGCTATAGTCCTATAGTACTATTATAAATATAATGTTGATTTATAATGTTAGAATTTCATACATGAAGTCAATTTAATTCATATAACAATATAAATACAATTAAAACCTTTTGTTATTAAAATAAAATGCATATATTATGAGATAATATACAGAATACTTGATAGTAGTATAGGAAATGGTTCTATTTGACGTGGAGTATAGACAGATTAGGTATCTATTTTACGGTTATAAGTCATAATGCACTATAAATTAATAATATTACTTACTGAACTGAAAAAATTAACTTTATATATATATATTATTATTATACACATATATTACTATTTGGATCTTGAGAGATATATCAAATCAACATATAAAGGTAAAAAATTCTAAAATCATTTTTGTTTTGGTTATTTAAGGTTTTATCAATGTGTGCCTTTGTACTTGCTCAATTATCTGGCATTCACAAGAAGTCCCATAAAACGGTAAAATGCACCTATTCTCAAGAATGGGTTTTACTAGAGTACAATAAAAGGAATTTTAATGAAGTAGACAACTTATTCTTTATAAAAACAAATGAAAGTATTTGTAAATGTTAAGTTGAAGGAGGTAGATAAACACAATTGAAAATACATATTTTAGCGTTTAATTCAATACAAATAAATAATTGTTATATATTATATACCCAATTAATAATAACAGAGTAGGGAATGACTTTGCGTATGCCAATAAGAACAATCCCAGCTTGACGAAGAGCTATCACATTTATAGATATTATGATTGGTAAGTAGTAATTGTAAATCCCAATAAGTAGATAATTTTATATATGACTTTAAAAGTTCAGATTATAATATAAGTGGTTGGCCATGCCACCACGTTTCAGTGTCCAACAAGGAAACCTGTGTGAATTGTGAGATAACACCAAAATACTTGTTTGTTACAGAAGAGAAGAGTTCTCAGTGTCACAGTGGTCTTCTTTATTGTACTGTAGGATCATCTACAAAAATTTGTGTAGATGTTAGACGGGCTACATCATTAGTTTCCTTAGGCAATTAATGGAGATGAAAAGCTAAGTCAAAAGAAATACCCCATGAACCACTTAGTGTATTTCATACACAGGTTATATTACTACTTTTTATGTACTACGGTCTACCATGATCAGTATTAGTCTGGGGGCATATTTTGATGGTATGGTTTTCCTACCTGTTCTTGCTACACATTCAAACCAAGCTTGACTATTACAGAAATTGACAGAAACTTCAAAAGTCCTATAATCTGAAAAAATCCTATAACATAACCTATAATCTGTGATAATTGTTGTTCACATGAGTTCGGAAATAAATAATTTTAAATGAATGTCAAAACACAACCATATGATTTTTACATTTTGATTACGTTAAGGTATTAAGGTATTTATTATCGGTATGGACAAGAAAATTATTTTTTTCCCGTATAAAACAATAAACAATATTAGTATACTTGCATAATTTTGAATCATACAATGTATGGTCAACAGCTGTGTTCCTAAATGTCGAGGTACTATTTTAAAAGTAGCTTCGGCATTTACTTTAGTAATTATTTTCAAGAACTGTGTGAAATTACCTTTCTTTTACAAGGACATCATTTATTCTACCCCTGAACATAGATTCGTTGCAGCAAAGTGGATCCGGGATCCAGTTCATTATCGAAGAATTCAGTTACTTAACTCATTTAATGATGTTGGTGTTCTCGGTAAATAATTTCGACGTGGATGTCGCATAATGATTTCTTTACTCATCGATGAGTATAAAGCCGCAGCAACGTTATGTTTGTAAAATTTAATCATAATCATACAAATTAGTCCATCTTTTAATTTTTATATTGATCCATGACAAAAATACAATAATGCTATAAAGCAATTGTAGTACTTATCTTAAGTTATACTATTAAAGTTTATATAGTATTTACTATTGTAGCTACTTGTATTTTCACTTAAAAAATGTGTAGCACCTACACTGTTTCAACAATGCAACTCTCAGTGCTGGTTCATAATCTGTGATAAAGTTATAGTATTAAAGTTTATATAGTATTTACTATTATAGCTATTTATTTGTATTTTACTAACGTCGAACGGAGAATACTGTATTACGTATATTTTTTTTAAATTTAAGGATATTGAACACATCGCGTATAATTTTCCGCAAAACTTGATAGCTAGGTTGTCACGGCATTCTCGTTTGTTACGCCCGACAACCAATTGCCTCAACGGAAAAATGGATCCTAACTGGCTGTTGACTAATCACCTCGACTCGCTGTATGCCAAAACCTCTGTATTGACAGGCTTCAATTTTATGATATCGTTAAACGATTGAAATTGCGGTCAAAATTTAAAAATAAAATGGAAACTTCTAATATTTGTCTTTTTACTGTAAAATCATCCTAACCTCTCTCACCCTTGTCGCATGTTTTTTTAAAATTTAATGGCAAAATGGGTTTCGCAAAAATACATCCTCTTTTATCCCTTGCAACAACCTGCTATGCTACTTGCCTATCATCAAATGTCAAGAGGTATAAAACATTTTTTTTGATTAACTAGAATATAGTGTCAACTAAAAGATTAGCTTTTTCGGGTAAATTTGGCCAGCTTGCTACGAAGTCTAAACGCGAAAAATCCGTAGCTAACGAGGTGTCAAACTTAAGTCCTTGCACACCAAAACATATACGTTATGGTTAAAACAATTTGTATTAGCCCAACTCCTAAATTGCATAATAAATATTTGAATTTAAAATTGGCAAAGACAATAATGTGAGTGTAAAATACTACTCTGATCACCATAATTCAATAAGTTGCAAATCGCTACATTAAAAACACCTTCGTCGAGCATCGAACTGGCGAAACGGTAGTGTTGCCGTGACAAAACTTATTGACTCAGGTCGTCAGACGCATACTTTGTGGAACATTTGGTAGCAGAACGTGGTTGCTTTTCCTGTTGGTAATTAAGAGCCAAATGCTTGATATTATTGTCTCAATTATACTATTTTAATTTTAATTATATTATCATGGGTACTACCACGTGTAAACATAAGTATTGTCCATATGAACCATTGATTCATACAAATTAATGGTATAATAATACCATTTCCAAAGTAAATCACACAAATATGCATAATCAAAGGAAGCTGACTGGTAATATTGTACAAAACATAACTAACGACAACGTAAATCAAGAATGTGGAGAATATTAGGAACTGGGTCCTATAATCCTCCCCAAACCTCAGGTAAATGTGTTCATATATAACTCTGTCATACTGTGTATGTATTGTGATAGTTCCTTCTGCATTGTTTTAAACTTTCTTTCCTTACGATAACGATTATTTTCTTTAAATTCTTCTGGTATTGCTCTTCAGTTGTTAAATCTGGATCTACTAGTATCCTGTCTGGACCATGACGTTTGAAATTTTCCCAATACTGTGTCTTGTTTTTATCCGTTTCTTCAGTTTTATTCTCCCTGTTGTCTGGTTCTACTGGGCCCTGTGCAGTTTTAGTAGAACTTGTTAAAAAAATGCATTATGTCATTCTGCAGGAACCTTTCCAAAGGTAGCCTTAGAACTATGTTCCCAAATTGTACGATATATTGTCTTATGTTTGTTCTCTAATTAAACCTCAAAGCTATCTAAAAAAACTATGACAAGTTTTCTTACTCCCTGAGTGCTTTCTAACTTATGTATTTCAGATGTTGATCCACAAATTAAGCAACTTTTAAATGTAAAACAAATTCAACGGTCATCTAACTAATTATTATTTATTCATTTCTTTATGTATATCCTTATCGGCTAATTTTATTAGTATTATTTTAAGTATATTTTTTGTTCAATAAATAGTTTTATATAAAAAGGTACATTTTGTAAATCAGCGTTTTATTATTTTTGACCTACGCGACCCTTTGTTTGAGAATGGCTGTCTTAAACTATTCTTCGTCATTCATATCCAAATTCTTGTAACCTAGCATTGACGGCAGCCACTCGTCGTAGATTCATATCCTGAATAAATGCGATTACAATTTTCCTCGTTTCTTGTAATAACTTCTCGTCGTTCCAATGCTCCATAATCATCGACAATTTGCCAGCGATGCGGTTAGTTAACTTGATACAAACAGTCAAAGAGGTCAATTTACAAAATTACTGATTATTATTATATAATTTATGATTAAACATTTATATTTTATTATTTATTTCTTTTATCAGCAAATGGCTGATTATGATTTAACACTCTTTCCTCCAATATGTGATAATTCATTTATCTACAATAAAATTTGAATATTTTTTTTTTAGTTTCTATAATTAATAATTAAAATATGACATATTTACTAAAATGTTTTTAAATACTTAATCTTCTAAAGTCTAATCCTTTAAAGTATTTAAATCTAATTCATTAGTTATAGGCAGCAGACAATCTGATATATAGCTGATAATATCTAAATTTGCATTTTCAACAAATTTGTGTTTATTTTTAAGATATTTTTCAATTGATTATATTCTTTCTAATAATTCAATATGGTTATTTGTTATATTATTTGTAATATGTTTTAATTAAACTTTCAAATATATTATATGCGATAAATTTGTGTTTTAAATTTATCATCTAAATGAAATAATTCTTTATTTTTATTAAAAATAATAATTTAATTTATTATTTATGATATTTAATTAATATTTATATAAATATTAATAATTAATAACCATTTTCCAAAAGACACAAGTTATAAATTGCTTATATAATTAAATACATTATATATATAATCAAAATATTTATAGAAACATTTAATTGGAATGTCCATATTTTCAGAACAAATTTGGTGTAATTAACGATGAAAATATTAAATACTCATTCGTCTTTCGTTTACTTTTAATTAATTTTATTCATATTAATCAAGAATAATTCTTTGCGAAATTGAGTTCTTTTTTATATTTTATTATCCTTTTGCGATTTGGGTTCTACATATATTAGATATATACTTTGCCAATACTGTGTTATCAGAAAAATCTTTTTTGTGAAATGATGAGGATGTTACTGACCCAGTAACTGATTTGCTTTTCAAATGATTTAGTCACCGAAAAGGAGAGATTCAGAGACATTGATGACAGCTTGGACCTTACGTTAATCGAATTTTGTCCCTTCTTTATTTTTTTGGTTTTTCTTCTACAATTTTCTTTGCTGTGTCATTTGCATGTTATTTTCATCATCGGTATGTATATTTTCTTCGTCATTCACTTGTAATATATAAGTAAATATTACTTCATATTCCACATTTTGTATTTCTTGTTCATATTCAATTTGTATGTCGTTATCATCATCTTCCATTTGAATGTTTCCTTCGTTGTCTATTTGTATATTGATTACTTCATTCTCGGTATTTTTAGTTTCTTTATAAATCATGCCTGATGCAACTAAATTAATGATCTTAATAATTTTTTATGATAATTATTGGAAGAGGAATATTATTATTTCCAAAAATCCAAGATGAACATATTTAATGATGTATACTGTGAAAACGATTTTATAGCAGTTGACATTAATGCCAAAGATTGGTCTGTAACGATAACTTTTGTTATTGAAGCATCATCTTATACCCATTCTTGTGACCAATGAAATATACTACTAATATACTACTAGTAGCATTTTGACAACACGTAGGCAACTCCGTATTAACGTTTTATAATATGATCCATAACAACGATTTCATATAAAAAAAATATTGGTTGTTTTTCAGCCAGATAATTAAAATAGGAAGTTGTACAACTCTGCCAGTTGAGTCTATACTAATAATTCAACATACATTTTTTTAAACATATTTCCTGTGGACTCAGTGCCAGTCCAAAAATAAACAAAAAAACCGGTCGTATCCTATATCACGTATAACTGTATTATAATTGTTAGTTCGTTTTAAAATAGAAAGAGAAATTATAGGATCGGTATTAAGATTTTCTTTTTTTAATTCTTTTGATTTTAATATTCTAAGAGCATTAACTTGTTTATTATTAACTTATTTGTTTATATATGGTTCGGTTTTTTTCGTCCAAATTGTATAATATTTTTAGTTTCCATTATTTGGATGTTGATGGTATACATGTTTTCTTTAATTAATTAATTTTTTAGTTTTTTACATTTTTCTAATTAATTGCCTTTTATTTATTCTTTTACATACACTATACATTCCCCTTGGTATTTGCACTTTATAATGACTATATCTATAACTATATTTTTATGGTTATAAATTATAAAATATTCATAACCTAAATATATACAAACGAGTACATAATATCAAAATTACGTGTATATTTTTATTGTTATTTAAAAATTTGTAATTTATATTCATGATAAATCTGACATATTGTATATAAACAAAACCAGTATTATTTAAATCATTTTGTTATAAATAATAAGTAATTACATTTTAATTTACAATAATTATATTGTATATATTAAAAAGTCTGCATATTTCTGTTTTACCTTTCACAGGTATTGGTTTTTTTTTAATCGTCAAATACTTCCCAATTTTCATCACTTTTATAGTGAAAAGAAAAATGTCCACCAGAATTTCTGTGTCCACTTAAATCTTTTTAACGAACTTGTATTCCAATTTCGATATCACAATTGAATTTATAACATGTTTTACCCTTAAACAATGTAAATATAAGCAGACATTTTTACCATATTTAAAAGTATTTATTTTTAAATTTATTATATGAATAGAGGAAAAATATATCCACTATTTTAGTTAATTGTCTATTGTACTATTATGATTATACAAATATATTTATGTTAATCACACTTTGTATAATCAACTTATGAACCCCCACCTCCTTCCTATACAAATGCCCGTCTACGATACTGCATTTTTTAATAGTATCTGTGGAATCATTTAATTCATCATTCATTGCTTTTTAATTTCTATAATTTTTTCGCTGATGAATTTGATGATAAACAAAACATAGTATAAGATATCGATGAAACATGTTCCCTTTATGTTTTATCTTTGAGAATAATTCAAAACATATGGAAATATTTTGTTTATTTTAATAATCGTTAAAAATACAAATTATTTTCTATCTATTATTATTTCTATTATAGTATGTGTAAAAATGTAATATTATATCAATTAAAGACATCAGTGACACACATCATCTAGTGTTACACATTAGAATCTAAATCTAAATCACATTAAAATAAATTATTATTTTTTTTTTTTTCTCAAATAAAATCAGTATTTTACAGAAACTTCTATTCGAATATATAGGATTAGAGAAATAAAAAAGTCAGGAATCGAATTTTAATTTATTTAATTAATGTTTAAAAATAAGTCGTCATCAGTAATTAAATTTTCCTCATCAATACGTGACGGCTCCCGTTGACAACGTCGTAAGCGTCGCAATACTCGACGGCTCCTCGGTGACTTCACTAGGCAGCAGCGTTGTGTTATTATTATTTTTTTTTTATTGCGGCTGTAGCTTATTTAAAAAAAAATAATTTAAAAGATATAAATGAAGGATCATGTTTCTAATACATTTCATCAATTAAGAATTATTATTACAGTAAAAATCCAATTAAAAAAATTAAAATTGATAGAATATGAACTGATATAACAAAAAAAAAAATTTAAGTAATGAAGTTCGAAATATGCGAATATATTCAATATAAGATTACTACTTTTGTATTAAATAAGTAATTGAATAAATGTCTGTCCTACAATACAATTTTTAATGTTGAAGGAAAAAAATAAGCAAATGTATAACATCCATATTCCAAATTATTTATTAAAATATTCTTACGGCCTCTAAAACGTTTCCGTAGTTTCGACTACTTTATGTATGGCATTGTTCCGGAACATCTAAGAATAAAAAACAAAATTATTTAATCAAAAAAATTATACTTACGTTTAATCGGAACTCGAAAAAAAAAAATTGTACGCCTACACTTCTATGTCCGACGTGAAAATATAAAATTTAACCATGTAGGCTATAACCTAGTGATGTGCAAAAAACACTGCAATTGATGGTTAAAAAGTTATTGTTTACAATAATAAGTAAATTAATATCTAAATTGCTTAATTCATTGCATTTGGTTTATTAATAGTGAGTAAAATTATATATCCATAGTACAATTATTTATTGCCAGTCAACTAATATTAATAAGTTACCAAATTTTTGTTGTTGAACTTTATACAGAGTCCATGTCCATGTTTATTCAATAAAATAGACAATGTAATTGTGTATAGGGATCATTAGATATTGTAGATATTACAGAGTAGATGTTCAATAAAGAGTCAAATGTCAAAAAAATGCAAATCCAATGTTATGCTTTTATGTTAAATAAATTTGATCAGTATAAAATTGTGATATTAAATTTATATATCTATAGTACAACTAATAAAATATATTTTGTATATAAATACTATATATATATATCATTTATGCAGATGTGTATGGCATGCGGCTCATATACGACATAGTTTAAGAGGACTCCACACCAAATCGAGAACGCGCTTT
>CM023362.1:23493484-23506085 GCA_013282895.1 Eriosoma lanigerum | reverse complement strand
CGAGAACGCGCTTTTACTACTTTTGTAACGGCGCAAGCACGCGACGACCTCACATCGCTCGGCTGATACGGGCGCCCGTTAGAAACAAAATCGAGAGCGCATTTAATTGTTTCATGAACGTGCTGTGCACATTATAGATTTATTATAACTAAATAATAAATAAATATGCTGCGACGATGTTGATATATATTTGTTTTCCCAAAACTGCCTATAAAGATCATGTGCGTATCCACAATATAATTATAAATGAAAGATACTGTTAGCCTAAATATGTATATAAATATATAGTTCATAAAATCGTTTATACATCATAGCTTGAATTATTACATTTTAAAATATATAAATATTAGATATTAGACTCAATGAAACTTTTATTACATTATTTCACAAATCGTATAATTAAAAATTAGAAGAATAAAAAAAAATGCAATAGAATTTTCGAATACATTTGAAGTTTATCAGTATCCCTCCCTTTTACCAAACATTAAAGCCATTTTAACACTTTTTGGGTCAATATATTTATGTGAGTCGACATTCAACAAGTTTATAAGAGAAACATAAAGATTTCGTCCATAAACGTCATTTTTTGGTAGTTTTTCTTCTCCCAAAAAAAAACTTGAGAAATTCGAAAAATGAGCTAAGTAAAGTACCAAGTAAAAGCAATTTAATACCAAAAGTATACCCTATTTATGGTAATCGGATTATTATTCTACTCAAAATCGTGCTTTCAGACAAAACTAAAATGTAATAAAAAAAACATCTTTGTAAAACCATACATTCCTCGCTTCGCTCAGAATCTAAAATATGCATTTACATAAAAATCCGAGTTTACGCAAAATAATAATAATACGAATACACTGTGTATTACGTGAATATTTTGCCTAACCTGCTCTTAAGATACAAATTTAAAATAAATAAATTATAATTTAGTTTGTGAATTTTATATTTTATTAAACTGTTGGACACACAAGATAAAATGGATAATCGTACAATTTAAGTATTCCAGTGCATAATGTTGTATAGTAACTATATAATAAATGTATTTTATGTATTTTTTTCGGAATCAACGAGTGAAGTGACGGTCGTAAGTGAAGTTGCGACGACGGCTACAAACTTGGCCGCGATCGACGGATCTTGTGCGTGAATTATGATCTGCTGCCCGGCCGGTCGTCGAGGGTGTGGTGGAGAAAAAGGAATCGTTAATACCGAACGGTCGAGAATCGCGGTCGGCTGATGGACACCCGCAGTTGTACTCGTCCGCGAACCGCGTTACTTGCGAACCGTTCGAGCTCCGATTGGTCAACATGTTACTCCATTGTTCCGGCACGGACGAGGACCCGGAATCGTTGATAGACACGTACGGGCAACCGGGCACGGCCAATGACCGCGGGGCCACCGTGTCGAAGTTGCATTGATTGTCCAGAAATTCTTCGACCGTCTGGCCGGTGTTGGGCGGTGAACAGAATCGTACGGATGGCGCCCGCGTCACCGGACGCCCGGCCGAAAACCCTGCTCCGTGATCGTCCAACCGGATTGTTCCGGACATCGTGAACGTGCCACTGCGCATCCGCGGGCCACCGCAATTTGCCTTTGGCGCGTCGCAAGTACCGCGTCGATTTCCACACGGATCCTGCTCCTGCTTCACGTCATAAGTACACCGACGACCGCATGACATTGATCGCGACCTCCGGACGTTATTTTTGTTACTTCGCGGCCGCAGGACTCGAGCCGGCGCGGGTCCGGATCGGATGGGCACTGGCAACCTAGAATCGAAATACAGCTGCACCGGCATGTCCTGTCTCCTGGGCGGCAAACTGCCGCATGGGACAGGTATCTTGGACCGATGTGGCATAGTTCTTCGTGGCTGCGTGATGACGTGTGATGGGTCCTGGAAAGCCGTCCTCAATGAGGGTAAATGATTTTCGTTTCGATTCCAAATTGATCGAGATGGTCGCTGGGCGTTCGACCTTCGGCCGTTCTGCGTATTACAGCAATTATTATTGCTCACCGATATACACTTTCGGCCACCCGGACGATCGCTTCCGGCCCCGAATCGTGCACGTTCGTTCACGACGTCGTATTTTGAAACATAATCGGCATCCCCTTTGTCCACCTATGATTTTAACTGTATATAATAACGATGTATGTTAAGGAAATAATAATAATAATAAAAAGTTCGAATTTGTATTAAAAATCCTAAAAAAAATTCATTATACACACACATCGTATTTGCACCAATTACGTTTCTAATTCCTTCGCTCAAAGTCTCTAAATGTTACAATTTAAAAGTTTAAATGCATCAGTCAAGTTATAAATAAGTATACCAAGTTCGGGGTATTATCCAGTAACGGTAATCGTTTGGAAAAACGCACTTGGCCGACAGAACGGTGAAAAGAATCCAACAACAGTTTTACTATACAGTATTTCAATGATTTTAACCATGACGAAATCAACTGTTGGTCTGCAAAACGAAAAATTTAACGTATAAGACTATAGTTTATAGCCATCACAATACAATATGTAAATATAATATTATAATTATTATAATATCGTTATTTAAATGATAAATAGGTATCCTCATATAGTTGTAAGCAGTTATCAGATGGAGTAAGTAAACTAACTTAGTAAATTTTACTTAAAAAAATTAAATTTGAGTAATAAAATATTATACCATATAATTTTTTTAAAAAAAATTCTACATTTAAATAATGTAGAAAACAAAATTATTTTGTTATAAATTATTCAAATCTGGTTTTTAATTAGAAATCTGAGTATTTCTTTCATCGTACTAACGGAGCTCACAATAATAAAAAAAAAAAATTCGTTTACAGATATATATAAGGAGTTTCAAATAGGCAATACAACCGTAGGTAGATACATTGTTTTAGATTCTGAGCAAAGCCAGGAATGTATTAGTTTTACAAAGATGTTTTTTTTTTTTTTGGCAAGTATGAAGCAATGGATAGAAATAATGGTCTGTTTACCACAAGTAGGTTATGTTTTCAATAGCTAATCGTGTCTAGCAAAGTACCTAGTTGGTACTTTATTTAGCTCATTTTTCGAATTTCTCAAAAGTTTTTCCTTGAGAGGAGAAAAATACAATAAAATGGCGGAAAAGCAGCGGTTTCTGTTATTTTAATTTTATATATTTTGTGATTACTAATTTAGTTTTGAACGTACGGACTTTTTTAACTTCTTTTTGAGTTTTAACATAGGTGTTATACATACAAGAAAAATGTTATGACTAAATAAATTGTTTTTAAATATATTAAAAAATAATTAATATAATCTGTAATTTTAGGCATAACGGTTTAAAAATATTATTGAAGTATATACTACTTAAAATATCTTGAAAATCGCAAGTGACAATTTTTTTTTATATGTATACAAAGTTTAAATATTTAGAAGAATTGATCATTATATTTTTTGTGTAAATATTTCTTGGAAAAAGGAAATATATCAAAAAATAACGGATAAACGACAAAATTTACAAAAATCGTAATATTTTATACAATAATCTTTTACTCGAATTAGTTTATACCCACGTAATTCAAGATGCATATCAATAAAAAATCCGACGTATATATTGGATGCACTATCAAATATGAAGAAAAAACATATAAAATGTCAAAATGTTTAGTTATAACTTTGTAAGTTATTATTAGAATTAATAAGTTTAATATATCTATTATATTTCACAATGGTCTTTAACATAGTTGAAAATTTTTCTAGTTTATTTTAAATAAAATATTTTTCTCAATAAAAGTTGTATTTTTGTTACAGGAAATATATCTAGATGAAGCCAACTCAACTTAAGTCACATAGTTAACTTAAAAAAACTTTCTCAGGTTGGTAGGTTTAGGTAGGACTAGGAAAATGAAGCACTAAAAACTTACAATAAAGGAATTAAATAATTGCCAATAATGCTATAAAAAAAGCATTTTAACCAGGAAAATGTTACTAGAAAAGACGAATATTTTTAAGTTTAGCTGAAAAATATTTTTAATATCAAAAAATAATTTATTTAACACATTTTTATATGTTCACATCAATTAATTCATAGAACAACTAAACAGCTCATTGCGTCTGAAGTCTAGACAGTCAACGTCTTACGTAATCACTACTCCCCACTCAATAATCACTTTGACAAAATTTAAGAATCTATTTTCAAAATATTTTCCGATAAGGCAATAATATTTCACTACAAAATCACGAAGTATATATAATAAATAATAATTTAGATAAATATTTATATAAATGTTCTAAAAATGTTAAATATGCGTATAATTAACAAAAACTAATTAAAAAGCTAATAAGCTGACAAAAAGTACCAAAAAAGCATTTATTTATGAATATCATAAGAAAATGCAAAAAAGCAAAAATAAAATTGCATATTTGAACTCTGTGATGAACTAATCGAATTTTGTTTTTGATTAGCTATGTCTTGGAATACTGTGAAAGAAAATGCAAATGCTACAAAATCCTAGCCCTAGTTATAGGTAAATAATTCTTTAAAATAATATGGATTCTTGTAGATATAACTATAGTCATAACTATGAATTATTTACCTACTTTAGGAATTGTTAATCATATTTTACAACAATAAAACATTAAAGATTTTGTTTACTATTATAAGTAACATTAATTAAAAATTTTAAAATATTAGTGGAAGTTAAAAATTATAAAGTAAGCGAAAATAATGACTGCAAAAAAATATAAAAATTATAAATTAAATCTAAATTAGCGACATGCTAAGATAAAGATAGTAGGTATAACACCTGGGCGTCCCCGGGTGGTGAGGCAAGACGGGGAACTTGCCCCCCTTGGAATTTTTTTGGTGCAATTTGGTAGATAATAGCCACGGAAATTGAAATTAATATTTAATGTACTATAAAAAAAATTTATAAAAATTTTTTTATTAATTTTGTCTCACTTAAAAAAATGTCGGGGCACGCCCATGTATTATAACACCATTATTATGTCTCATCTCTAACTAACACTCTGTTTTGGGTAACATTGCTTGGTGAGCATTGCTGTTATCATAAATAGAGTTCAATGTTTAAATGTTTCAGACAACGATAATAATAAAAGAAAAAGATTATTAATTATATTATCATTCTTTTGACTTCTAGATCGCATACCCGCATTAGTGGCATTAGTCAATTTGAATACTATATTATTTTTGATCGACGTCCGAAAAAATGTATGCTCTTTTGCTTGCAAATCGTCCGTTGCCGATGGCCTTTCGCAAGGATGCCGCTGGTCGCCGAACGTGTTTTTGACGTTTCCCAAAATTTGTTTGGACTGTATCCGACTTTTGTTCGCATAGCTTTGTTCATCAATCGTTTTATCGTACCACATTATTATGCGTTATTATGAGTTGGGTCGTATTCTGTTTTCCTTCAAATATGAATTTCGTGTACAAAAAATGCTTATAACTATATACTATTTATATTATATAGTGTTGAGATTTGGGTTAAAAAGAAATGTGTGAACTGTGTTTTATTTGTATTATTATAATGTCGAATAGAATATACAAAGAGACCCGAGCTAGGCAACATGTATTAATATTATGATGAAGCATATAATGATTAATTATTTACAACTATAATATTGTTAGTACAGGCCAATATAATAAACTATTTTAAGTAAAAATTATATCCAAAGGAAAAAAATGGGAATGTCGATTTTAGACGTTCCTCCTCGTCCCTTCGGTCCTCGGAGAAATTAGTGGTTTATTATAATTAAGATTTGAATGCAATAATATTGCATTAGAGGATACGATTCTGAGCGAAAATCAATCAGTTACTATATATTATTATAATGATAATCCTTAATATTATTATTATTATATATTTTTTATTTCGTGATAACTAATTAGGTTTTGACTACAATTTTTGAAAAATTTGAAAAATGAGCCAAATAAAGTATTAACTAGACGTAATTTGCCACAGTAGAACTATTAAGAAGTATATGTTTAGACTTAGTTCGTGTTTATTAACTTCTATATGAATTGGCGAAGATTTAGAAGAAGAATGGATGTCAATGCAGAAAAATGAAGAGCAAGCATATAGTTGGAATTCCAAGAGTAATAAAAAAGCCGTAAAAGAACAGGCAAGACAACATTTTGCGACAACGGTTAAACGAAATTTAGACGGTCGATTTATACTTTGCTTACATTAAAAGGTGAAGTTGGAAGTATAGGTGCAAGTATTAACCCTACTGTCAGTAACCGGGTACCCAAGTACCCATTTGTACTTCAATTACAAATTTTATGATTATGATAATTGATATCTCCCTACCTATCCAGATCCTCATTATTTAACTAATTTCACGCTCATTTGTAAAATTTGAACTAATTTTAATAATTACAATTTCTTAAATTTGCGCGTAAAAGTTCACTGCCCGGTATTTCAGTAACCGGGTACCCATTCAATTTATACATGAATTAATTGGATTTTATGCTGTTATTTTGTTGGAAAAACAAAAGACATTTTACTTTATAACTAACAATTAATTTTTGTTTAAATTAAGTTTTATATTTATTATATTAATTAAATAAATTAAATATATTAATATTTATTATATTAATTCACTATTTAGACATATATTACAGGAGCCTACCACTATTTTGCGTCCTGTGGAATCAATTTGTTGTTGATTTTTTTTTACACTTATACCGGACGTTTGAATCAAATAAATAGGTTTTACTAAAACACTTTCAATGGCCACTTTTGTTGAAAAATGTTTAGTTATTTGATTATTTTGTGACCTACTTCGAATGTGTGGTGTATACAGATCTTCACTGAGGTGGCGCAAAAATATTCTACGTTGGTTAGTTTTAACTTTTATCATTTTGTTATTTTCATAGTTAATAATGTATGCTGCAAGGCTGGCCATATCGATGATATTAAAAAAAAATGCTAAGGGTTTATGACAACCAATAGTTATTGGTTTGATGTGTAGTTTATCGTCCTAGAATTTGGTCTATCGTATAGACAGTGTACGTAGTATGTCCAATAAATACGCGAACTTTGTAAATTAACCTCTTATTTGTCATAATTTTCTATACATCTATTTGATCCCCTTCGAAATACTCTCCACCCGTAGCAATACACTTATCCCATCTTCGTTTCCATTGATCAAAACATCCTTCAAAGTCCTGCGAAGTTAAGCTCCTCAGCTGCCTCGTCGTTTCTAACTTTATGGTTTCTACGTCGTCCCAGTGCTGTCCCTTCATAACCATTTTACATTTCGGGAACAAAAAAAAGTCACAAGGGGCTAAATCTGGAGAATAGAGGGGATGGTCAAGTGTTGTGATTGAATTTCGGTTAGAGCAAAGACGAATGAGCAGGCGCATTGTTGTGATGCAAAATCCACCCGTCCTCTCTTTGCAAATTTAGTCGCACACGACGCACGCGATTTCGTAAGTGTTTGAGAACTTCCATGTAGAATGTACCATTTACACTTTGTCCTTCAGGAAGATATTCATGATGAACAATACCACGGACGTCAAAAAAAAAAAAACGATCAACATGACTTTGATTTTCGATCTGCTTTTACGAAATTTTTTTGTTCTGGGATCATTTTTTGACTTCCACTCCATACTTTGGGTTTTAAGTTCAAGATCGTATTCATAAAACCAAGATTCGTCACCAGTGATAACTCTTTCAAAAATATTAAGAATGTGCATCGAATTTTTTCAGTTAATGCAGCATTCTTTTCGCCTTACCTTTTGATCCGGAGTCAGAAGCTTTGGGACAATTTTTGCGCACAGTTTTCTCAGTCCTAAATTTCTTTCAAAATTGTATGCACAGACGATTTTCCAATACTCAGCATATCAGCCAACATCCGGACAGTCATTCTTCGGTCTGAATGCACAAGAGATCGTACACGTTCGATGTTTTGGTCGTCACAAGTGGTTGAAGGACGTCCTGGCCTTGCATCGTCTTTGCAGTCTTCACGGCCTTCACGAAAACGTTTAATCCACTTAAAAAGAGCTGTTTTTTTCAAAGCATTATCTCCATAAACAGTGCTTAACATATCATGAATATCATTCGATGTTTTTCCAAGTTTCACTAAAAATTTGATGATCACTCTTTGTTCAGTTAATTCGTCTATTTTCATTTCGACAGAAGGAAAAAACGCTTAACACAAAAACTACACGTTTGCTATTGATATTAACGTATCGACAATCGGCCGATTACTGTCTCATTATCAGTAGTTGTAGATAATTCCCAGGATAATATAAAGCTGTACTTTGACCCACCGACCGCCGTAGATAACCAGTTCGCGTATTTATCGGACATACTACGTATCTATGAGTTATAATACTTGATAATTTCTGGTTACTGTCTTCTATCATCACATATTGTCATATCCATAGCATAATAACAGCTTTGTTTTTTTTTTTTTTTTTTTTTTTATACGTATGAACATAAAGTTACCTTATTTTGAAAGCCAAATAGCGCGAATATTCTTCACGTTCTTTTGAGGGTGTCATTTCTAAAGGAATATATTTTTTATTTTTTCGAAGTGTGCCAACAATTGTTAGATTCCATGATAGTAACATATTGGCTAAGGGTAAAGTGGTGAAAATATTATCCATCGTAATATTTCGACCAGATCCTTTATATGGCGCAGCCAGTTTCTTAACTATTCGTTCGCCTTGATTGGTTTCACGACCAATATTAGATTTTCCTGTATATATTTGGTATTGTAAATTACTAGTTGTATCTTCGGTGTCCGGAATTTGAATTTGATCGTTAGGTAACCACTCTTCGTCATCACTATCAGATAAATAAAAATCTTCTGCAGACTGTTAATTTCCCAACAGTATTTTTGTATATATTTCTTTTTCAGCAGGGCCTAACTCGAAAATTCTTCTTCGGTTAACTCATTCATAATTTTCAAACTTTAAAAATATTCTTCTTCTTTCGTGTCGTTCAGATCTCGGTCATCCAAAAAGTCACGACTGCTGCCGCTTTGTCATTTGCCAGGTCTAAATAATTTTTATTGCAAGTAGTTTCTATTAGAGGGCATTGTAGTAGGTGGCCCATGGTCTGTGTTTCTCCACATTTGCAGTTGGCGGTGTCTTCTTCTCCTAATATGTTCCATTTCTTAAGGTGTAAACCTTTAAAAATATTATAAAAACTCGATAAAAAATTATATTATATTATGAGTATATTACGATTATGTTATATTATCATGTATTAGTACAATATTTAACAATAACCAATACATTACAGTCTATACCACACTAAAATATATGGCAACGTGTGTCACAATTTTATAGACGATTTTATCAATAGCACAATAACCATTATTTCTATCAATGGGTAATTATCAAAATATTATAAAAACATATTGATAAATATAATATCAATATAATATTGACACCCTAATAATTATATTACAATGAATTTATACTAAACACGTGCCAATAACATGACGGGTACCCAGGACCCTGGATACTGAACAACGCGAAATATTTTGGTTACTGACAGTAGAGTTAATATGACGAGGTCTAGGTTTCTAAACATAGAACAAAAATTAATATGAGGAATTAAGAATTTTAGGATTTAAGAGGATCCTGTCTTTTGTTGGTTATCAGGTGTTCTTATTGCTCCTCTTAAATAATAAATAGAGTTTGGAGTTTTAAGTGATTTAGGTATATGTTTTAGTTGAATTGACATATCATTTTACAAAGTAGAATTTTTTGTGCTTAATTGTAATATATTAATAAAAATATGATGCTTAAAAGTGGATTGAATATTTATTGTAGTTGAACAATTTCGACAATGTGTAGTACCAAAAATCTGCATAATTTCTAAATTAAGAAATTGGTCTATCTGTCTCTCAGTAGGGTTGCTTTCTTGAACACATATATTTAAATATTGTTTAATTGATTGATAATTTTCAAATAATTTAGTTATTAAATTATCAACAGGTTGTTCAACGGATAGATATGTAATATCATTGGTTATTGGTTCTCCAAAAACAATTTTTTTTTTAAATGGTTGCTCGTTTTTTATACCTTTATACTGTTACCCCATCTCTATGCAATGTAAAAACTAGATGCCATAAAACATCCATAGTCATCATAGTCATAAAACATTCATAGTCCATCATTCAACTTCAATGCCATAAAGCTCAATTGGCTTCAAGTTTTTAATAGACCTATAATTTTATTTTTTGCATGAGAATTCATATTTCTGTTTGGTGTTAAATATACATTTTTTTTTTTTTTTTCAAGTTATGAATTATCACTAAGATCAATATCGTGCTCTTCATTGAATATCATATTGTGTATTCATATTTGGTATTTCTTTAGTTTTTTTATTGTTAATTTTTGCATCTATTAATTTCATCATCCCATTAATTGAAAGAATATATATTTTTAAACAATCATCTACCCTCATTACATGCTATTAACATGCTTTAATACTCTATGTTTTAAATCATTAAATTGACTTTTAATAGCAGCCCTAGATGGCGGATCACTATAATTAAATATTGGACACATTATTCCTGTCCATAAGGACATATATATGTACATAAATTTAATATTAATGATTTTATTGTTAGTGTATAATATGAATTTTCATCGTCTCTAATTCCATTGTTTACTTCCTCTTGGCATTGTATTGTAATATTAAGCGTAATTAAATAAAAGGGATTAGTATTATCATGAAAACCTGATAGGTTATCATGTGCATAAATTCTGAGAGCTTATGCGATTATCAATGCACCGAGTATAATCAACTAGTCTAGTGTGCAGTAATGTACAACACAAAATTAGTAATTTGGTGCTCACCAGAATTGCTAGTGGAACATAAAAAATGGTTTGGTATTTTTCAATATATATGTTACTTCTTTCATTATACTAAATCCTTCATTTAATCTGGCACTAACTTGTTCTTACCTATTTTGGGAAAATAATTCATGTACATATTCCATCCATCTTCTAATTTGTCTTTTTGTATCTGTTATAATATTACCATCGTTTTCCCTTATAATGCCAAGTTTCATTTTAATAATAGTACGGTACTACTAATACCAGTCAATTCTTTTATTTTCTAATATGCATTAAAGCTGTCATTCAAGGATCTTATCTAGCATTTCAATTTCACCTAGATATTCCCAAGTGTTCATAAGCATTTTTTCTTTATATGGTTGTACACATGTCTTTACCGTTAATGGAAAATAGAAAATGTACAAGTTTGACACCCTGTTCTTCCATTATTTTGAGGAAATTTAAGTTCTTTCAAAGGGTTTTTTCTTCGTTTCCGTATATTGAATAAATATGTTCCATTGATGTAGTTCTGAGAAGAAATGTTTAAAAACATCACTTTTAATTCCTCCATTTCACGTGATGCGTCTTTAAAAATGTTATATCACGTATCTGCTTTCTGACTTGTCTTCTGACTGTTTTCAGACTTGTTTATAATTTTATCTTATTTCTTTATTTTATGTTTTGATGCATAAAGTATATCTTTAATTCTTTTAAATAGATTTATGGGTGATGGTCTTTTTCGTTACCATAAAACGTTGGCATTGTCATTTCTACTACGTTCTGTCTATCGACTGTTGTTTGATACCTAATGGCCTGTTCCCGGATTCTTTCCTATTTTGAATCTCATTCTTATTTATTACTTCGTTTGCTTCTCGCTTCTTACTTTCAATCTTGATATTGTTTTCCATTTTATTCATGGAATTCATTTTAATTCATTATGTCTATTCTCCATATCATTTATCAATAGTTGTATCATTTCAATTCGATGTATTCTCTCTCTAATTTTTTCATTCGTTATGTTATCTCTGGCATTTTTTCTTTGGTCATCTTTGTGTCGTGGTTCGAGCTCCACGTTGGACGCCAATTGATTCGGTGTGTAAGTTAAAAGATGTTGCCAGTAACTCTTATATCATTAAAAACACGCATCATGGTTTGACATTTATGAAGTTCATATATTTTGGAATGCCATCGACACTGTTCATGAATACATAAATTAAAGATAATTGTCAACGAGTTCGAAAAATTCCGAACACATAGCAAACTTACCAAAAATCGATTAGGAAACATTTGAAACATTTCGAGTTTTCATACTTCAACATTACTCGTACGCATAAATATTTAAAGTCTTGCTGGTTTTTCGCCAATACAATGCCTTACCGTCTGCATCCGGATTTGCTATAAAAATCCAATTTTTATGATTTCCAATACGAGATTTAATTTAATTTCCATTTGCGTGGCTTTTTTGGTTTCAATGTAAAAGTGTTCTGTTGACATGATTGGTTTGATATACGAAACACGGCGCATACACAGTTTATCCACAGTGGGCCAATAGTTTTAAAATGAATTAATATGTAAATACATAGATTATGATACAGTAAACATTTACTGTTATTAGATAATTAAGTTTCGGAAAGTGATAAATTCGTTTTAAATGATATGAAAATCCTATTTATATAAATTTCAATACGATATTAAATTAAATTTCCATTTGCGTGGCTTTTTTGGTTTCAATGTAAAAGTGTTCTGTTGACATGATTGGTTTGATATACGAAACACGGCGCATACACAGTTTATCCACAGTGGGCC
>CM023362.1:23474018-23493474 GCA_013282895.1 Eriosoma lanigerum | reverse complement strand
TTATAAGATAATTAAGTTTCGAAAAGTGATAAATTCGTTTTAAATGAATGTAATAAAATGTGGGAGGAATTTTGAAACTTGGAAGTTTCTTAATAGGATCTTTAATGAGTACTGTGTTGTTTACTGTAGCTTCTGACCACTGCACTTAACATTGATTCTCTAAATCTGATTCAGTGTTAAGAGTTTCCCAAATCAGGTTTTTTGATTTCAGTCTTTTAGCTTGGTTATTAAAAATATCTGTGTGAGCCAGTAGGTTTCCTTTTATCTTAAGCAGTAGAGAACAGGTTGTTACTTATTTTTTACATTTGGCGGTGCAACATGCACTAAGACTTGTGGTAGCCATTGAGTTTGTGTGCTTTTTACAATTCCTGAAATTATTCTTACTGTACGGTTTATCTGTGTGTCGATATTCTTACAATGCGTGCTTCTTGACCATGTGGTAGCTCAATACTCAGCTGCACTGTAGGCTAAAGTTGACTAGTACCTTATTGATAAATATTGTTAAAATGCTATTAAAAATGTAATTGAATTTATTAATCATACTCAAAATAGCTTGACGTTTTTAAAAGTTATAATTATCATTAACATCATCAGTAGTGTTGTAACAATGATAGTGGTAAAAACAATCAATTGTTGCTTTGGTGGTTATAGTGTCAACCTGTTCATTTTGTTGATTTTGGCTGGTTTGCATGGGTTGAATAGTTGTAACATCCATTAGTTCTACAGTCGTTAAAAAAACATTAATCACAATAGCTTGCATTATGGTTAGGTTAGTCTGTTCTTGATTGTAAATCAGCCATGTCTCATAGTACTTATGGAATATCTTCCCTCTCTCTTATTAATCTTCCTTCATCAATATGAACTATAGCTAAATTAACAAAATCATATCATAAAATGATATGAATCGTTCTACATCGGCAATTTGTGATTTTGCGTGCCTGCAATTTGCAAATTTTTTTTATACATTCTAGTTTCTCCGGTTGCTTTTCGATGATCTCCAAATTCATTAAATACCCTAAGAATGAAATTTTGGTTGAACCAATCTAAGTGTGATTATATTTTTAAATGCTTCTGCCATGGTATTAATATAAAACAAGCATTAAAAAAATATCTGTTGGTAAAGTTGTATATATATATTGCTATTCATTGTTTTCACTTTTAACATTATTCTTTGGAAAAGTAACAACGGATCTTTGGAATAACATCATCTCTCATTTAGTTTGTTAATCTGTTTACACTTTCCGAAGTTATGACTCAATTATTTCGTTTCAATTTGATGTCATTAAAATTTTCCCCAACTATATTTTTTATTATTTGTTTAACCACTTCTTGAGCTTTGTAATAATTAACTTTTTCAATACCTACATCCCTTTTTAAAATTTAAATTGACTCTTTCAATTTTGGAACTAATCATGTACTTATTTTAACCAGCCAAAAATTTTTTCGGAATGCTCAGTACCTATCAGTTTTAATTCTAAATTATGTAATCGGGTTTTACTAATTATTACTCTATGATTTACCATCATACTGTGCGGCCGTATATCGAAATATATTAATATTAAATAATATGTAGGAATCAAGACTACGAACGACCAACTGACGAAGCGTTAGTTTATTTATAGCGACCATTACATATCTACGTAATCTACGCAACTACAATAATGTTCTGTAAGCTGTAAAGTTAGTGATTATATTGTAACTAAATAATTATCATTTATGCAAAATGTTTATTATAATTGTAATTATTTTAATAGCGACTTGTGTAATAAAATAATTCACATTACTTTACCGGTAAAGTGAATATTGTTTATTTGTTCTAAGCCCCGTGCACCATGATATTTTATAACATTTTAACATATATAATTTTACACTTTTTAAGGCATAGGTAAATTTTAAATAATAAGCATCAGATATATTTACAAAATTTAAAAATAATAGGTTTGTATTATCAACTGTACGGATATAATGCCAACGGAGATAACAACAACAGCATATGAAAATTAATAAAAAAAAATTTTAAAATCTGGTATATTACGTAAAAGAAAATGGCTATAATTTTTCTAATAAGCCATTTTGGTGTAAAACAATTATATTTGTCTAAAAAAAAAATTTAATTTTTTTTTTTCATAAAATTCTACTTAAAGCGATCACGTGAACATTTACGTAATAAAAATATGATATTCTTATAGAAAATTTAGCGGTTTTTAATTTTTGTCGTCAGATCAACGGTTAACGATTTTATAAGAAAAATAGTGGAAGGGTAGATTTTACCTTTTTTTGGGGGTTTGGGGAGATACGCACATGGGTTAGGTAGGCGTCAGGACTTTTTGTTATGTTCATTGAGAAAGTAAGATTTATGTGTGTATCAAAATTCAGTTGTGGCCGAATTTTTTCAGAACTTTGTCAATTTTTGATCTTATTTGACTGGACAATAAACTATAAATGTTATTTTGTAAGTATGTCAGGAAAAAAATTTAATTAAATTATTACATGATGCCGTGGCACCTTCCTAAATGCATTTTATTGCACGTTTTGTATCCTATAACAAAATGGCAAATTTTAATGTTCAGTAAGTTTATATAAAGCATGTATTGCATTGCGAATTAATTATAACATATGTGTTCAGTGATATTATTTATCAATGATAGAATTTTTATAATAGTCTATTATATTTTTTTTCGTGTCATGTTTTTTCTTTTTTTTAATTTAAGTATTTTTTTACTTAATTTAGGTATATTTTAATGAATTATTTTTAATTTTAAAATTTTTTGTTTAATACAATTTGATATCAGTACATTTAAAAATATTGATTCTAATTAGGTTATTATATGGCATTTAAGTTATATGTAATTTTCCAAATTAAATTACTTGTTTTATTTTTATCAGACTGCAGGTTGTACGGCAGCATTTAATTGCACAATTTTGTTGCGTTCTCCAGTTTTGCTGAAATACATATAAATAGCATAATAACATTATTGTAGAATTAAACAAGTAAAATATTCAAAATGCATAATTCTGAAAATTGACTATTACTTCATAAAATGGTTGTTGCAATGCGCCGTACGCGGGCATTTTGCAACGTGTACGCTTACAATTGCTGTGGATAGACATTCAATTGTTGCGCGGTGTACGGTGGAATATTATACGAGTAGAAAGGCGCATAAAAAAGTTGACTATTAGGATAAATAACATCAATATCTATATTGATAGAAAAATTAAATATGTATATTATATGTAGGCATAATTTTTTTATTAAAATTATATTAGTATGTAATAATAATAATAATAATAATAATAATAATATATTATATATAAAATATATAAATACATAATAGATTTCATTAATTAAACAATTTGGTATCAATAAGACCGGTGGTGTATAGTTATAAAAAAATGTGAGTATTCGCAAAAATCTCTCGAAGTGTATAATTATATATTTATATATAATTAGTTTCTAACAATTTTAAATAATATATAAAAAAACGAAAAAATATTTTATTTTTTTATTTTATGCAGGGTATTCAACTTGGCCCATTTTTCTTAGAATTATATTTGTTATAATATATACATTTTTTTTTTCAATTTTATTATTGGTACCTACTATATATATGTGTGTGAAAAATTACTTGTTACATTTATGCAAGGTTATAAGTTATAATTGTAAGTCACTTAATATAATTTTAATATGTCGATTTAATATTTTGTACTATGGCAAATTTATTTTTAATGAAATCGAATAAATCTAATTTTGTTTTTTCTAAATCTTCTAAGAGTTAGCTAGTATTCGCACCAGTTCCATTGCGTTGTTGATTACTGTGAATGAAAGTAGTTTTTATGATTTTTCAATATTAAATATCACTAAAATGTATAATTTAATTAAATTACATTTACTTTAAATAGTTGATTGATTTATTTTGATTTTGTGGCTGAATATTACTGTCTATACTTCTCGAAGTATTGATCGAAAATTTGTGATTCAATTTTTATTGTTAAATTAATTGTATGAATGTAAAATATATTATCATCAATTGTCAATAATCTATTTTCCAGTTTAATGTGATTGTGGTGGAAGATGTTTATGTAGTAGTGGCAGTACACAGATAGTTATTATATGGGTGGAAAAGTTTTAAAAATCCATAATCGTTTGCATATTTAAGTAAATAAATATAAATCACTTTTTTTACGCGTCATAGTAGGGGAGGGCGAATTCCTCCATTGCAACCCTTCCCTCCATATAACCGATATGCTTATGCAATAAGTTAGTAGGTATCTATATATTGCCAATTTTCGCTATTTTTTAGTAGTTTTTCTTTTTTTAGGAATCTTTCTAATCTCGGTCCGCCTTGGTGGCATTTTGCCATAAAGACGATAACGGTTATGGCTTATCAAAAAAAGAGAAAATTTAGAATTCATTAATTGAATTGAATTCTAATAATTTTACCATTCTGTTTATTAATGACCTGTAATATTATTCAGGTCAAATAAGAACTAGGCTCTAAGAACCTCTGACGACGTCTTGTACATCTACAATGCCACTGATTGACAGGGACTTTAACTGAGTGTATAAGTCCCTGCCATACTGCCGAACGATGCATTTTATCGTTAAAGCGGTTTCCACACTTTGAGGCCGTCCCATGCCACAAAATGTTGAAACATGGCAAGAGAAAACATATACCCATGTAACGGCAGCCTATTTCAACAAAGTAATTTTAATACATTAATCAATTATATAAGAAAAAAACACAAATCTATTTAATATGCAGCATAAATTCTTCAACTTACATCGAAAGGAGGACACTGTAGAATGTCTATTTTTCTACATCTAAAAATTGAAAAGGTCAGAGATGATTTGCCGCAAAACCCGATGGATAGACACTTTCCCATAAATGGTTGATGCACAAAGTGATTCTACCAAACCAATTTGTGTGGAGATAAAAGGTACTCAACCATCGGGATCGTGTCTTTGACGTCTTTTTTGGCCGACGACCAATTGCCTCGTGGAAAATATAGTACTTAATCGGCTATTGTCTAGCCACCTAGTCCCTGACCGAATGCCCAATACGTCATAACGATTTCTAAATCATAAATCTCTGACAGTATCTGAAAGAAAAAACAAATTAATACAATTTCAATAAATTTAGATAATGATCTTTTATACAGATAGATCAAAAGTAGTGGAACTCAATAAATTACAATTGCTTATACATTTCGTCAATCAATATCCTGCCGACTCATTTATAAAGTGTAGGCAGTTCTTCGTTGATTTAGATAACAAACCATTACTAATTGTGAAACCAATAAATGTACGGAGAAAGTTTGTCGTTGATAAAAATGTATGTTTTATTTGTTTGAATTCTGGACATTCTGTTAATCTGTGTCAATCAACATATTCATGTAGGACTTGTGGAGGCAAGCACAATACAACTTTACATCCTGAGTACAAAAAACCCACAACACTCCTAAAATTGCAACATATTATGTTAAGATAACCACTAAACACATTATTATTAGTATATACAAATTCGGAAAAAGATTCGTAATAATATGCTCTGTAATTTAAATAACCCATACAGACGTTTTCCATGAGAGAAAATAAAAATAATAATTTTAATTTACAAAATAAAAACATAAACAGAAATAAGGTATTATGTTAACTTAGCTAGGGATAGCTCATTGTTAACTACTATGGTTTTAGTACGTTCGTTTTTTTTTTATAAACAGTTTACTATCTTTGAACCAGATACGACGTTATAAAAGTCTAAAGGGGTAGTTTAACGTCTTAAATGATTTCTCCTAACGTTATTTTTAGGGGTATCGCATTATAGCTTTTGAGTATCATAAGACAGTTCCCAAAAATGATGTTTCTAAAAGTTCTAAATTATTTAGTTAGATTAATTATAATTATTCAGAATTAACATTGTACTCTATTGTATTAGACAATTCTCTATCAATGCCTTTACAATATTCTATGTTTAAAATTTCTGAATTCTTAATAATTTGACGAGTCAAACATTCATTGTCTTCCAAAAGATGATTTTCTAATCCTGCTTCAATGTTTGTATTGTTAGTAAAGACAAAATCTGAATACTTGCTCATTATGTACCACCAAAGACTTAATATTTGATAAGAAACTGTTAAATTTAAATTAAAAATAAAACTAGGTTTGTAGTTAATTATAAATTACCAGTATTTAAAATCTAATGCAGTAATTTTATTATAATAGTACATATAGTACTATTTTTGCACACATGTAATAAAAACATTCGCCATTTTCCTGTATTATTTTGTTACGCTGCACTCATATCAATTCTATAATTGCAACAAAATTGTAAAACAATTGTTTAGTTTTTTTTTCTCTTTTCGGGAATAACAAATATTTTACATTACGGTCATCGCAGGCATTGAACCTGTCGATAACCTGAGACGTTACGGTGTGGTTGTAGAAAAACCAAACAACCTAGTTATTATGGATTACGGTGTTTTGTTATTAACAACAAAAACAAAACAAATTATGAGTAGTTAAAACTGTGATATATTTGTTTTCTATGTTTGTTCTTATTAAGAATTGGAATAAAAGTGAAAGTGATACGCAATCTACTTGTCTTAAGTTAGATTTTGAATTTCTTTCTGTTTCCTTTTGAAAATCATCCGTCAATGACCCGAACAACATACACAACTAATTCGGCCACCTCCAAAAAACCGGAACATTACATTTTGTATTTCCTTAAGATCACCAATAGAAATTAGTGGAATATTTTCTGAATAAAAGGAAATCATTTCAAACGAATATTTGTAGATTGTATACTAATAATGATTTTTTTTTTTTTTAATACTTTTCTTCGAAAATAGTACAATTGGCTGATCTTGGCTGTTTAATTACGGGAGAAATATATAGCAATCTTCATAATTTTTTTAAATTGTACATATAATATTAAAAAACTTTTAAAATATCCATTAAAATAATTATAAATTAATTATTCATCTACAATATCAATATAATTTATACTTCAAGACAATCTTGATTAGTTTTAACAGTAAGAACATAATTGAATACTTACATAGTCAAATTTCAAAAGTCTATTGTCGATGATTAAGTTACTCTTAATCATAATTCTGTATTGATGTGAGAATTTCATCTTTCTTTATTAGTTTTTAATACAAGTTTGATTCCCTTCATTCAATCATTTCAACCAACTTAGCAATACCTAAATACAAAATACTAGTTGGTTTCAATATTCCAATATATGAATAATTATATTTTTAATTAGATAAATTAAATTTTTTTATAATTATAATTTATGATAAAAATATGTTACACAAAATTATAATATTAATAACATTTAAAATTAACATCTAAATCCATGTTGTTTTCTTTAATCCATTCAGCAGAACATTTTCTATTAAGGGCATCAAATAAATTGTTTCTTTACAGTTTTCGAAACCTTCATAATTTTTTTTCTTATAAAACACAATTCCAACTGCCATTTATTTACTAAAAATCTGTTACATTCCATATGTTTATATTTTCAGTTGAATACAATTTGATTATTTCAGTGTTAGTTTTCTCACCTTACTAGCATATTTGATTTTCATTTTTGTTATATAATTTAGATCAATATGTTTTTTATTGATTCTTGGTAATACTTTTGTTGGTTGTTGTGAATCATACTTGTAAACATTTTATACATTTTCCATAGTACATACGATGTGTTAAGATGTATCTAAAATCAAAGAATATGACAACATTAAAATATATCTTTGTACATTTATTACTTATGAAATAATATTTATATAAATAATAATAATTATTTGAATAGATAATAAATTTACTCGTAATGTATAATTATATATAAGTGATTTAATCACAGTTTTTTTTTTATTTTATGTTCAGATCCATATGGTTTTGCAAATAATGTTTTGGAGACACTGCTACCTCCATCTTCAATTAATTTGTCATATTATATTAAACCATGCATATCCAGATCGAACATATTTTATTACGAAAGCCTATAATTATGATCCTGTTATGTAACCCATAATACAAGTTGGGAAAAGAAAAATATTGGTCAAGTATATAATATTAAATTTAATATTATTAATTTCAATTTTTTTACTGTGTATTATTAAAATAAAGACATGAAACAGCACTTAATTACAGATAATGTATTATAATTTAATTTTTAAGAACGTTCCTTTTGCAACAACTGGAATTAAAGATATACCATTTTCATTAATTTCACCTCTTTCAATTGCTAATTTGACATTCTCTTTAACAGCGATTTCAATAGATTACCATATAGCCATTTCAATTTGAAAAATTTCATTTCCTTTTGATAAGTTCGCTTTGTCATACAAGTCATGTTTAAAATTGCTTAAAATTGTTCGAGGTGTCCATAACTTTGACCAGCTATAATAATATTCGAAAAGAAGCAGTATTAATTTTTATTGTTCATGAATCTTCTCGTTCTAAACTAATTAATTAATCACTTCATTTTTACCACATATTTTGAATTTAAAAACAAATTGACTGAAATAGGTACCTTAAATAAATGTCTTTAATAAATCAGCAAATGTGCAACCAAAACCTTTATGTTTAATATTTCTGATAGATTCGAATAAACAACTAATATTAACAAATCTTATTTTTTGAATTTAAAAGGTTTCCTAAAAAATACAAATAATACTCGAAAAAATGTCAAGTTCCTAGCCCGATTTTCAATACCGGATGAATTATGTTGTTAAGATATTTTTGTTTTTTTATGAGCAGCAAAGACACAATTTGGGTAGTGGGATTTGATTTTTGAGACGAGCAATTTTTTTGTTCATGGAGAAACGGTTTTAATCGTATTAACGTACTCTTGTTATGTAAAAAGGGCTGCGTACTCTGCAGGTGCGTCATATCAGTTTTTTATTTTTGGATGCTCACAATTTTCAAATGGGTATATAAAAATGTATACACACAAATAACAGTGAATTATTTCAGTAAGCCCATTAGGTTTTATTTAAAAAATTAGGAGAAAACTACTTGCTTGTATAATAATACACATTGTTGTTTCATGGAATTCCGGTAATTCTATGAGATCATGTATTTTTTTATTATTTTCTAATGCATTGTTCGCAAAACGTCTACAATATGCAATAGAGCGAATTAATTTGGGCAACGACGAATATTTTTCAAACATAGACAAATCGTTAGTTAGAATTTAGACCTAACTAGCGAAAGGTTCATTTATAAAATTAATATTTTCTAATGAACATGAAGTATTACTACAAGACAGCTTAAATATTGGCCTCTTCTTAAGGGACAAAGTATTGCACGCATGGTTGCTCGTCGTTGCGTAAAATTGTTTAAATATCGACCCGTTACTATGCAATTAATCATAGGAAATCTACCATAGTCACGTGTAGAACTAGTTAAAGCATTCAATAGGGCTAGTGTTGATTTAACAGGACCATTTTACGTCAAAAGCAGTGTACGTCGAAACTCGCTAAAGAATAAAGCACACGCCTTTATGTGGGTATGTTTCACAACTAAGGCAATGCATATAGAATTAGTAGACGACTTAACCTTCATTTAACAACCATTTTTAAATGCACTACAACGTTTTTGTAGTCGACGCGGTCTGTGCACAGATTAATAATCAGACAATGCTACGAACTTACAATCAAAAGTCGTTATAAAGTGGCACTTCATCCAAACTCGTTCCCCTCACCTTAATTGCATTTGGGAAGCAGCATTGGAATCCTTTAAATTTCAATTTTATAAAACGCTAGGTTATGCCGCTCTCATTTCGAAGAACTAAATTATACATTATACAACTAAATACTCTATTAGTTCGAATTGAGGCGATATTAAACTTCTGTCCTTTGACATCCCTTTCCATTTATCCTTCGGACATGTCTGTACTTATTCCGGAGCATATCCTCATTAACGATTCTCTACTCGTCTCTCCAGAGAATGACGAGATAGCTACGCCCTTAAACAATTTATCCAAGTGGAAAATAGTTTACTTGCTGGCTAAACATTTTTATACTCTTTCCGATTATACGTAAAGAGAGCTTAAAGTACGAATTTTGTGTACGCCATAATATTTAGAATTTCCGACGCGTGGGGGGTTTTTTTTCGATTTGCATAATATTTTATACTTGTATTAAGTTTTTTTCATAACAACTAAAAATGATGTATTATCTAACCAATTTGTTCTGCATAGTTTATATTTGGTGATTTTATTATAAACCACAAAATATTATTTTTAAATGTTGTCCAGCGGATTCCATGGTAGTTATATTGTAAATATATATATTTACCACAATTCGTTGTGTATCAATAATATAAATTTACCAATTTTTCTTAGGCTTTATGATGGACAAATGACGTATGTGAAAAATTTTAAATCGCCTTTACGATTTGACATTAATGCTCACGCGCATTAACTGGGTTTGTTACAAGACACATCACCTCTCAAACGCGGACAAGGAATATCACACAGGATTCGCGCCTAAATGGTTAGGAACGTGTAGGATTAAGAGTTTTTTTCCAGACCAACGTCCCCCTCGAAAACTCGCATTTTGAAAACATGTTTCGTGTCTAAAAATAGCTCACTCTTTATGGAATGAAACGCTGAGAAATAAATTATACCTTGACGAATTAATTAATATGTCTCATTGTTTAATAATCTTTCCCACTTAGAATGTCCAACCCAGCAAAAACCATTGGTAATAAGAGAAGATTACATCGATATTATAAATATTTTTGTCCTAACTTATATCTACGATTGGGTTTAAGAAATTAATTTTTCAACTGTTTGATTATCAATAACAAAATTAACGTTGATCATAATAATAGTTACGAAACACGAAAATACTAAGTAAAGATAATATAATAGGTATGTAGGTATTATACAAATTTTATTACACACCAATTAACAAAAGTAACAATTTCTGAATAAGAAATCGTATTTTAAATAAAATTCATTAAAAATATTGTTATGTCATTAGTCATAACATAAATAAACATAATATATGATAAATCCAATTTATTATTACTATGACGATGTAAATAAAATTAACAAAAATAAATTGAGTTATAAAATGTATAATTTTTTTTCATGGAGATTTGAATAGTTTATTTTTATAGTAGAACTAAATTTTATTAGGTGTTTGAATGCATAATAAATTATGTCCAAATCAAATTTCGTGAGTCTTTAAAATTGTATATTATTTTGATAATTTAATTGACATTTACTAATATTTAATACGTTATAATATTATTGTTTCAGATTTATAATTGTCATAATGTCGAGGACCTTAGTGTTGTTAATAAAGAAAGTTTTGTTGGAGAATTGGAGATGAAGCAATGCAAATTAAACAATTCAATTTTAGAAAAAAATAAACTGCAAAGGGAATTGAACAATTTGATTGATTATATAGAAGATAAAATACAAAAATACAAAACAGTCACCTGTCAGCTCACAAACAACTATGATGACTTATGGAACAAATATCAAAATAAAACTATGGAATTGAATGAGAATAAAAACCATAAAGAGCATTTAAGTAAGAAATTTGAGGATTTAAATAGAAATACGAAGGATCTTGAGTGCAAGTTAAAGGATCACAAAGAAAAAAACGAATTTTTGAAATCAGAAAATTATAAATTAGAGAAACAAATAAATGAGCAAAAAGAAGATATTATATTTTTCGAAGATCAAATTCAAAAACAGAAACAATATTTAGATAAAAACGATTATGAACGAAATAAAACCACACTGGAATTGGAAGAAAAAACTGATGACTTGAACAAAGAAAAAGAGGAACATTGTATTTTAAAATCAAAAACAGAATCTCTTCGATGTGAATTGTCACAAAAATACAACGAATCTAAATCGGAAATATTTTCTTTAACTGAAAATATAAAAAACCTTAAAGAAGAATTAGAAATACCAAAGAGATTTAATACAGAACTTAATGAAATGTTATGCAATGAAAAGATTCAACACGAGGAACTAACGGAAGTGTTAAAAAGATTTGAGAATGAATATGAAAATTTAAAACAAGCTACGAAAAAAGAGAAAATTAAAACAAATGATTTAATTTTGAAATTACGTAAGGAAAACCTTAATGTTCAAAATGAAATTAATGATCTCAAAACCCAAGATGATGAGATAATAGAAAACGTTGAAAAACTGGAAATTAAAAATGGGAATTTAGAAAATCAAGTTCGAACAAAAGAACTGCAGTGCAAATTAATTGAGAAAAACAATGATGAGAAATTTAAATCATTGACTGCAAAACTAGATTGCATGCAGGAAAATAAGAGGAAATTAGAGAATGATTTAATATATAAAACCCAAACTATTTCCGAGCTAGAATACAAACTCTGCCAGGCTGAACAAATGCATAAAATAGAATGTGAAAATGCTTGCAATTTGAAAATACAATTAAATAATTTAAAATATAAACAAAGCAACATGCCAATTAATAAATGTCACCAAATTGCCAATATCGAAAGCAACTGTCAATTTGATAATAAATGTCTGGACGAGATAAAATCAGATTGTGAAAATTTAATGACTCGCATCAAACTTCACGATAACGAAATTGACAATTCAGAAGAAAGCCATCAGTTGTATAAAAATCTAATTAAGAAATGTAATTTTCTAGCAAATTATTTTAACAGATAATATATGATTTTTAAATAAATTATTAATTTTAACATTTGTGTTAACAACAAGATAATAAAAAATCATCGTTTATTGTTGGCTACAAAATTATGTGTTAATTATAAATTTGTAATTGACTTCAATCCTTAATGTCATTAAATTTGTTTAATTATCCGTCTCTCCTTTAGTTCTTATTATAAAGTCCTTGGTGTACAACGTTTTCCTCAATAATAAAGTATTTCAATTTCTTTAGATCCCCAGTCATGTAGGTATCGAGGGAACAAGTATGCTAACCGCCTTGCATACTCAACCAAATCATTCCTACACCTCTCTCATTTCAAATTTCCTTCATCTGATCTTTTGCCCTCTTTTCTTAAACTTTTTTTAATGCTGGCAATCAAAATGATCATTCCTTCCACCCAACTATACCTTAGCATAGAAGCGTCGCTCCTTCCATTCTCCCCAGGCAATGTCCTTACGATGTTCCTATACCCTCAGACAAATTATTATATATTTTTCTCGTCTTCGCCGTGGTCACAACTTGTATTGGTTTTACAATGATAATGACAATGTTTTTTTTTTATTATCCTGGTATTTTGGGTAGAAATATTGGTCCGATAACCACAAATAGGATACCCTTTCCATATCGAATTGCATTTGGTTGGTACTTTATTAAGCTCATTTTTCGAATTTCTCAAAAGTTTTTCCCTGGGAGAAGAAAAACTACCAAAAAATGAGTATTTACATAAGCATTTAAACATGATAATATATTCTAGTTAATTATAGAGCTTTACATTTTTTTGGTTTCAAAGTTTTTATTTTATGATAACAAATTGAGTTTTGATCGTAGGGACTTGAAATTTATTTTATTATTTCGTATGGCGTCTATGAGCAACATCAAAAACACTTAGAATACTAAAAGATTAAAAGATATGACATGTATAAAATTAAAATTAAAAATTAAAAGATGGTCAACAGTGATAAAACTCAAAAATAAACAAACATAAAATAGGTAAGAGGTTCTCCACTTGGTAAATGTAAGGGTCATATTATAGCTTCACATCCAGGTTCTTCATCCATTCCACCGCTTCTTCCTTCGCCAAGTGGATATCTTCTATGGTACCTTTAAATGCACGAATTGGACATTCAGTGGTGATGTGATTGATCGTCTGGGATTCATAGCCACAGTCACACGTTTCATTGTCACGTAGTCCCCATCTATACATCATGTGACCACTCCTGCCATGACCAGTTCTGATATTCCTTCCACATTAAGTTGAAAGATACGGAGCTGGGGGCCCAGATCTCGAGTCAAATAGTCCTCAGAAGGACTGTTTTCTGGTTGAGAAGTGTTGTTGTTACTCATGGTTGCTGTGAGGTTCTAAGAACAGTACAGCAGCCGGTGGTGGTAATTCTTTAGCCGTCTAGGACGTTGCCCGGGGTACACTACGTGGAAGCGAATTACCGTTGTACCCTGAAATTTATTTTACATAGGTAGTTTAAACACGTGGTAAACTTTTGGAACAGCTTAACAGTATTATATATTGTATTATATTGAATTCCGCTTAGAATCATGTTTTCTAATGCATTCACATCTTAATTATTATAAACTATTAATTTCTCCGAGGACTGATAGGTCGATGGAGGAACGTGCAAAATCGACCTTCTTGCTTTTTTTAATATATCAATTAATCTTTCAAATATATTGTTCACGCTTCAAACGAATCTTTAAAATTGAAAGGACGTAATCATTATAAAAATATACAATTGCGGATTGACTAGATTCAAAATGTATCTTTATATATAACTGCAAAATACATAATAATACTATTATAATTGTTATAAATTTACAATATTCATATATACGTAAAACTAATCACAAGGAACTTATATTATTATTGTATACAAATTCTATATAAGCGATAAAAATATTAAATGTACAACTAAATTTTTAATAATATTCATCATGATTATTATTTATTATGTATAATACTAACAATTTTTTGGAATTAATAAAGATAGATTGACATTTATACAGGTGGACAGATGCATCAATTTGTTTAAAATATGTTAATTATTTCTTATAAAAAATATCTACATAACAAATAAATAGTTTTATAATTATAATATTATGTGTCGAAATAATAAATAAACTAATTTATTATTTTTTTACTCGCCGTGAATTAAATTTATCTATATTTTCTTTTGTATGAATATATTTATAGTGTCACTTTTAAACAGTCGTTTGTTTTATTGGGGATCAATAATTTCTCCGAGTAAACATTCTTCATAAAATCTGAAACAATTATATTTATATTCTAAATTAATTTATTTTATTTTATTAGTTATGGCGCTTTAAAACTTATAATAATATAAATTAAAGTAAGTAAGATACTATATTAATCGTTGCTCAATTTTATTTTCCTAAAATGTTTTATCGTACTCAATTGTTTTGAGAAATTTCCATTTCGATTTGTAGACTAAAAAATAATAGTTTATTTGATTACTATTTGCATCGGCCCCTAAGTTTGAAAAAAATAATGACTATTAGTTATCATATTACATTACGAGTATATTTAGTTATTAATTATCACTTTTCACGGTTATGTATGGAATCTAAAATATATATTAAAAAATTGTTTGTTACATTTTAGTTGACTTCAAATTATTTTGTCTAGTTTTGATTTTTCCAAAGAATTGTAATTTTTGCAAAATATGGACATTATTGATTTCAACAATCGCGTCTTCCTCGACAAGGAAAGGGTTAATTTTTTATTAATACAAATGATAAAAATTAATCAATGTATATATATTTATGATTGATTACAAAATAAATTATTTAGTAAACTCATTAGTTATTTATTATTATTAAAAAAAAAAAATTATGACTCGAGTGGCAGCTAAATATGGTATAAATTGTTTAAAGAATAATCCACATCGCTTAATTGTTTTTCCAATTTTTCCTTCAACTTACTTTATTGCGATTTCTTAATCATTCTTCCCATTCTCTATAGCTTTAGTGATTTTGAGTTTAAGACAGTTAAACGATTTTGTCTTTCGGTAAACCATTGTGGATCAGTTGTTTGGTTCCTGGTTTCATACTTTATACTCGATTTCGAAGTTTTCGTAAAATCTTTTTTTAAAAAAATTCATCATCAGACAAAATATCTATTAAAGGTTCGGCTAGGCTATAATATTCATTGGGACTTTTTGATGTAAATTTTTTTTTATAATTCCCATTAGCTACAAAAAAGCACAACATTTTTTTAAGTTGCTTCTTTTATTACTACTACATTTCAAAAACTTTTTACCAATCGTACTATAATATTAAATTATGAATGTTATAAAGGATAAAAATAAAATTTTAAAATGTAATGCTAAAAATTACTTTTACATATCCAGGACTTTTTTTGTGATTTATTTATGCATCATACGAATAAAATTTCGATCGGAATTAAAAGAAATTATGGCCACTTTCACTCTCGTATCAAACGATTGTCTTTAAATAAAATTCAATTTTTTACCAGCGATAGGTTTATTTATAATGATATTAAACTGTTCACAATAATTATTATCAACATCAAATATTAAACTTTTGCATTGTCTATAACACGTCGAATAGAAAATATTCGTATATAAGTCCACGTTTTCAAACTTCAACATTAAATTTTTTTAACAAATTTTGGATCCTGTACAGAAATATGATATGAATATATGATCGGCGAAAATATGTTGCCTTAATGTAACTGTTAATTTTTCTTCCGATTGGATAGATGTGTATGAGCAAGTTACTTCCTCTTATAATTTTGGTCCAATAAATGTTATCTTAATGCACAAGTTTTATTTGTTAAAATTAATGGATTAAAATTGTATTATATGTAGATATTTTTATTATTATAAATAGTTTTATACTGATATTATTATTAAAAACTCACAATTTTTTGTGAATTTAATAATACAAATTATATTATATTAAATTTTACTTACCAATTGGTCAAATGATGTAATTGACATGTGGTAATATTTAAAAAACTGTTTTGGATCATTCCTTTAAACCGTAAAATTAGTTTGAAACTGCCCTTCAACTAGTTTTTTTAAATTAAGTGGTTAAACTCAATGATGTCTTGTTATATTTCGAATTTTAGTTTTTTATAAAATGCACAAATAATATTACATGTTCCAATATCATTTAAAAAGTCCATCGTGTAATAATGTAGCAATAAACTATTTACAAATGAAAATAAAGGAATTAGGCACTCTTTTATGTAAAATAAAAACCTAACCATTTCTATTGTTTCAGTACGTTATGGAAAACGCCCGTGTTCGTGAAACGCCTAGAGTATAAATTAATTGATAATATTTAAAAAATAATAAATTTAGAGAACATATATCAGTACATTTAAAAATATAATTTTTTATTATTATTATTTAAAGATTTTTAGTTTCTGAGCGAAGCGAAGAATGTATTGGATTTACAAAGATGTTTTTTTTTTTTGGATGTATGAAAAAAAATTGTGGAAAATCGGCAAAATTACGATTTTTGTTATTTTAAATTTTTTAATTTCGTGATAACTAATTGAGTTTTCATCTTAGGGACTTGAAATTTTTTTCGAGTATTAACATATGTGGTACAATTTTGGACCGAATTGGTCGATTATTTAATCCATTATGGAACTTTGAACTTTTTTCCAAAATTGCTTAATATTTCCGGCAATTTTTGATTTATCGCTTTGAAAGTTTAATCGAAGTCTAAACATACACTTTTAATAGTTTTACAAAATATTTTGAAAATCGTGACTGACAATATTTTTTATAAGCTTTAAAGTAATAGTTCTTGAAAATCGGAAAAATTACGGTTTCTGTTATTTTATTTCATGATAACGTATTTGGTTGTGATCGTAAGGACTTGAAAAGTATCATTTCTGTGGCAAATTACGTCTAGTTAGTGTACTTTATTTAGCTCATTTTTCAAATTTTTCAAAAATTGTAGTCAAAATTTAATTAGTTATCACGAAATAAAAATAATGTATAATGACAAAATCCGTAATTTTGGATAAAAAACTCAATACTTAGTCTAATCAACCAATTGTTTCAAAATTGTACCACACTTGTATATTACCTATGTTAATACACAAAAAATCTTTAAACCACTACGATAAAAATTCAATTATTTATCACCAAATTAAAAAAATATCAAAAACCGTAATTTTGCCGATTTTCCGTCACTTTTTGGTAGTTTTTCCCTTCTCAAAGAAATTCGAAAAATAAACTAAATAAAGTACTTACTATACGCGATTCGCTACCGAAGGCATACCCTTCATGTGGTAATCGGACCATTATTTCTACTCTAAATGTGTTGTCATACATAAAAAAAAAAATCTTTGCAAAACCAAAATATAAAATATTTTATTTTTCTAAAATTGTGGCGAGTTTCGATTTTTTAACCTTTTTTTTGGTAAATTTAAGAGGTACAATAATGATTATTTTATTATTACTATATTATCTTTAAACTACATAAATATATTTTTTTTTATTAATTAATTACAATATTTTTTTTTTTTCTATATGTTTGATAGCTCATATGTTAAGTGCGTTATCTAAAACAAACATAAAAATATCAGTTAGTAAAGTTGTATACAAATTATTATGAGCATATTAGCTTTATTATACTTCTAAATTTTCATACTCTTTTTGATTTAAGTTTTTCCTCCAATTCTAGAATTAAAAGTTTTTGTTCTTCAATCATTGTCTAATTGAACAAGTAAATATAATACAATTATTATTACTATTGTTTTATTAAAATAAATTGTAATGAATTACTTGTTGTTTTTCGTTTTCATTTTTTTCATTATTTTGTTTTTTACTTATACTAATTTAAAATCTTGCATCATCCTATAAATTATTATTGTTTTTTAAAAATGTGTTTTATTTAAAGGGAAAAAAAATTAAATTATTGAATGAATTATTATTACACGTTTCAGCCACCAACACACTCCATAGTGGAATTTGTTACATGTTTTACATCCTATAACAAAATGACAAATTTTAATGTTAGGTTTTTTATCTTATGCGTTGTGTAAAATAATTTTTTCATATTTACTTACTTTTTTATTATTTTTTCCCCCTCTAATCTGTTGTGTTTACAACATTGCTGATGTTTTTTTTTTTTTTATAATCTTTGGCTGAAAAATAGATAAATATATTGAATAATTAAACAAGATAATATTAAAATGAATTGTTCAAAAAATTGAATTTTACCGGATATTGTATAAATGGATATTGATGTTGAGGCAGTGGTGCATATGATTGAATCATATTTGTATATTGCAGCACCTGCAGCGCGAACGGCGACAGCACCAACATTTGCGGATACCACGTATTTGGGTATACCATCTTTAATGATAGAAAAATTAAATATATATTATTTGTATACACATATTTTAGGACTAAAATATTATTTGTATGTACCTAATAATAATAATAATATTTATGTGAAATATGTAAATACATAGTAGATTTCGTTTAATTAGGTAAACAAATTTTTATCAATTTGACCAGTGGAGTTGTTGTAAAAAAATGTTGAGTTTACGCAATATATTATCAAAGTTTTTAATTATTAATTATTATTTTTTTTTTTTTAAAAAAAACAATATATATTTCCTATAGTTGATTGTTTAAAATTCTAACGACATTTTTATGAACGTCTAACACCACTCGGTCATAATAATTTAAGTACACAATTTTCGCATAACAATAATATACGATTAGCTAATCTAATAATCATTTTTAGTGGT
>CM023362.1:23419077-23463904 GCA_013282895.1 Eriosoma lanigerum | reverse complement strand
TTTTTTTATGCATATACACAAATTAAGTGGGTGAGACCAACAAAATTTCAAAAAAAAAAATTAAGGGACACCCTAGTATATATACTCAATGAATTTTAATTTTATGTTAAAAATAATGAACACTTTTTATTGTTAATTAAAATTTATGATATAATAAATAACAGTATGTATGTGAAAGAATAAAATTTAATTGTAGTTTTTTATATATGAAACTTAAGTAATAAAATATTAAATATAATGTAAAATAAATTATTTGGGCAAAATGACAGTGTATATTAAAAGATTTAAAGAGAATACTGTTTAATCATAAAAATTTACTTTTTTATAGGATTTGTTTTGATGCAAAGTTCAGCGTATTTTTTTATCATACATACTGTTAAATATAATATACATTTATGTATATTTTTTTTATATATGTCAATGTCATAAAGATGTTTACATAATTTTATAATATAATATTCCAATACTCTGGATGTTTACACTTGATTAGTAAAAATAATTTATTATAGTTATCATAAGATTATGATATTTTATGTTAATACATTAAAATATTATATTCTAATTTGTATATAATATCAATTTGGTAATATCTATACAGTTTGATAAAACTAATGACTTTAATGAAATTTGAAAATTGCAAAAAGCTTTAAAATGAAAACTAAACCAATAATAATCAATTATTTTCCATTGTTTATCTGTTGTTTAGTCTTGTCTTCAGTATCTTGTTTTGTTTGTACTTTCTGAAAGATGAATTAAAAAAATGTATACAGTTAAATCAATTGAGTAGATTCAGCATCATAGGACTTTAATAGGATATAGGATAAAGGGAATAGTTGTACAGGTTAACAAGCTTAAGAAATGTTTAAATGTTCCTGGACCCAGTGGCACTGAACTGCTGAAGTACAAAATTATATTTATTGTAAAAATTACATGCTATCTCTAAAGTATAAACGTTTAAACTATTTTTATAATTCCTTTTATTGTTTAACCAATTATAATTAGATTTTATAGTTACATTATTTTCAATCACCAGGTCGTCACCTTCTATACAGATATCCACCACTTAAAACACTGTCCGGATTTGTTAATTATGAAACAAATTTGGGCAAAAACGCAATTGGTATGATCTTGCTAGACTATAGATATAACTTATCATTATAAAATAGTATTATATTATGAAAATGTATGTCTATTATATATAGTAATGATAATACGATCTCATTGATTAATAAAATAGTAACAAAATTATTTTTTATTTTAATAGAATGTCTTGATTTTATGAAAACCATGGCTAAATATATTCAGTCATGCGGAAAAAATGTAATGTTTAATATTCACTCTTGTTATTTCACCAAAATAAAATGTGTCGCAATATTCTTTTCACATTTTTCATTCATATATATAGACTGTCCCAAAAATCAGATCCACATTAAAAATTGGTATGATCACGGTATTATTTATTTTGGGTGACATTTTTATTTTATTGATTCATACTCATATACTTCATACTTTAATTTATAAGTAATTAAAATTAAGTCATAAGTACATCACAATATACAAAGTAGGTATATATTATATTAATATCATAGAATAGACAGAAATGACACTTATGTAAATAAAAGTTCAAGACGGTATTTTCTGATTCAGTAAATCTTGTAATAAGAATAATATAATTGGCATTGGTAACCGTTTTTATGTCTAGTACTTTAGTATCATTTGATTTTTCGATGTCTATTAAATATTACAAATTTGTATACTTACATGGTGTCTCAGATCTATTGACTAATTAAAATATATCTGTGAAAATATAAAATTTTTACTATTACTTAGGCAATAGATTTGTTTCATTAACTAGAATAATAATTATCGTGAAATGCGAAATTATTATTATCGATAATTCTTGAAAAATTATTATCGATCTTGTAATTATTTATGTATCATTTACAATTTATCATAACATTAGATATTGATTATAGGATTTTACAATATTTAGGTATATATATATATACATTTGTAATTTGTAAATATATCCGAGAACCGAGTTCTCTGAATATTACGTTTGTGTTCGAATATCAAAATATATTATACTACCTATGCGTGCTTAAAATAAAATTAGGCAAGACATAAATTGCACAAATCTAAATTATGGAAATAAAATTGCTCACAACCAAATGTTTGTTATTTTTTATTAGATTTTATCATTTATTTGATATATTATACATATTTATATTCAGATAATCTCAAAATATAATGTTGTCAATCAGTTACATAATAAAACATAAACAATTCGTAGTTATCCTTATATACTTGTATACTTTATGAAATAAAACAAACTACATTTTTAGTCATTTTATTTCGTTTTATGTTGTGAAATTTCATATTTTATTCTGATTCTAAAATTTTATTATGGTCAACAAATAATATTTAAAAATATACAAGTTAAATTTTCTGACCAAGTATAGAGCTTCGAATTTTTTTCAAAAAATGTTCTATATTACCAATAATTTTGGGTTTATCGGTTTGAAAAATGTATGGAAGCCTACTCATATAATACTGAATATAATATTATAAAACAATAATGTTACAAGTACTATTTATTAAACATTATTATTCTATAAATTTACCTGAATATATGAAGGTTGGAGGTACAATGTAGTTTTGTTGGTTATGAAAAAATTAATAAAACTTTGGAGGTACCTCCAAGTTACAATCTAAGGTAATAATGAAAATCACAATTACTAAATTCCAATTACACAGACAAACTGATTAAATTAAAACACTTCCGTTTTTTGATCACAAACAAATAGGTAATTAAATTTTTACAACGAAATAAATAATAAAATAATATACAGGCGCTACTTCACAGAAGTTAGTTCCTCTGCTCAACTTAACATAAAACATAGTGCACAAACAAAGGGACTGTAATGGCGTGAAATCGTTTGTACTTTTTCGACAGTGGGTGGTTCCTATAATATACCCAATCACCTCTCCTGTACTTAGATTTTCTTACGTGTATATTTCTGACAGTTGTTTCAGTTCCTCCCCCCTAGAAATTAAGAATAAAAGTTGCTGTAATTTTTCCCCGTTCACCTATTTCGTTTAGCAGTCATTATGTTACCTGCTTTAGAAAATAATCTCCGATGGTACTGATGTGGCAACAAGTGATAAATATGGCTCAACTATTTTGGCTATAATAGGATACATAATTCTATGTAGTACTTTAGTATAAAAAATCGGATCGGATCAACGATTCGATATTTCAATTAAATTTTCACAAAAATGATTTCATATAAAAGATCGATTCGTTTATGTGAAAATCGAATCAATTTTTTTAAAGATCGGGTCCTGGAGATCGATTAATCGAATGGAAAAGATCGATTCAGATCGCCCATCACTATTCGCCATTAATTAATTTTAATTCTGTACGCGCGCACGCTAGTCGTTTGATCAGACGTACACCTTTTACTTTCTGTCAGCTTAGACATAGCAATTGAAATACAGTTTTTGATTTTTATCATTAACCTAAACAGTTTAAAATTATCCATGTCAATTGTATTGCACGTGAATGCAATATAAATATAAGAAAAGGTATCCTTTTCTTTGGTGCAAATGCAATTATTTGACAGCTTTGTCGTCATACACAGTTGGAGAAGTTTTGTTTGGGCAGACAAGTCTTAGGCCCTCCGCCACGACACAACAGTTTTGCAACGAGAATTTCAAATCAGTTGCGCAAGCAATCGTTTGGCGACTTTGCATGTGTTGCGTAATACGAAACCGCACACATTTCGATTAAAAACAAACCAAGTTGTTATTGGAAACTTGTAATCAGTTTCCAATTGTGCAACTAATTAATAATTTGTTATTAATTATTTATAATCATAATTCGTATATTATGCCTGAAGTATTTAATTATAATACATATTGGGTATATTATATTGTGAATTTGTGATAATTCATTCACCGTGAATTAATGATCAGTTGATGAACATTAAATTCGTCGAAGAGGTTGAAAAACATAATATTTTTTCCTATATATGAACGGGTTCAATATTCCCTTCGTACGACTTTTCATTTCCTACGGTATTGATAGTACTCAATTATATCATCTTCATCAGAACTACTTGACATGTTACACATTTTTATAAAAAATAAATTTTGTTTAAAAAAATACACGTCATCTTCTAATGTGAATATGTATAAAACTACAAACTAGTCAGAATTCGATTGTACTCATGTACGGAGAGAAAACATTAATCGATTGCACAACAGTCGCCTGCACAACTGATTTGAAATTCTCATTGAAAAATAGTTGTGCTTACCGTGCAGGAAAGTTAGCTGACTAGGTTTTCCTTTTTTGTCTTTATGCGGTACTATATTATTATTTAGACATATATTGTAAAGACTTTAATATTAATTTCAATGTATTTTATTATTCATGTAATTGTTATTGTTAATAACGCAAAGTAATCTCAAACTCTCAAGAAATTGTCGTTATTTTATTGATTACTGTTTGATCCTGTATTGTTCTTTCCCTACTGTCATGCTGGTAAATTTCTCTTAGACAAACAATCTGATATAACAGCACGAAATTGAATGTCATTAATAACAGATTTAATAACATCCAGTATATATGCATAAATACAATGTGTAATTTAATTTTGTATTGTTTTTTATTGCCCAGTAAAAACATTACTTAAGGTTTAATAATGAGAAAATAATTCATTATTTCTTTTTATGATTAAATCGAATATTTCCCTAAAGTTCCCATGATTTAAAGTTGAACTTTCAGCATGAGCTCTAAAAGCTAACTATTGTTTTCCTAATAATAAAACAACTTCAACTATTTGTAATAACACTAACATATTTTTTTTAACGTTTTCATTATATATTATTTTATTTAAATGATGACCGTCATTTAATGCATCAAAAATGGTTTGTTTGTTTTTTTTTTTTTTTTTAATTGAACCAATCTCATAAAATTTAGTATGTAATATTTTGATGATTCATGTTTTTTTAAATTTCTTGAAAGTTTTTTTTTATCATAATAATCATCAGATGACTAAACATTTTTTAACTTTACATAATAAAAGACATAGCTAACAAAACAACCATTCTTTATAATAACTATTAACTATCACAAAACCACTTGAATGAATCTCAGCTAAAGTAGCATTTTCTTCAATCGATTCAACAAATTTTTTTTGTGCTATTTGTTTCATTACATTGATAATAGATTTTATAATATCCGGTGTCTGCAATTCATAACTTCTCTTTCTCAAATGAAGTAGAAACATGACTCAATATTATAATATTTGAAATCAAAACTGTATTTTTACTGCTTAATTCACAGTGGCGGTTCGTAGTAGTTTAACAAGGGAGTGCGATAAGAAAAAATTTAAAATAATGTTAAATATCATCTCATCCATATGTACTTCACTGTTAAATGAAAATAATAGAATAATATTTTATAATAATAATTTATTAATATCGTTTGACTTATATACATTAGATATGTGCCGATGTAGTATTAACAATGTTTCAAATCAACAATTTTACCACTCCAACACCCAAATAAAGCATTAGAGTGTTAATAATCATTGCACAACTTGTTTATAGATATTAGACATTTACTTTTAACAAGTATCTTTGATAAAATAAATATAAGGCCATCAAATAATAAATATAAACAAATTTTACCAATTGAATCATTATATTTAAAAATACTGTTTTTGTTAAATAGGTAAGTTCTATGTTAGGATGAGATAAGATAGTAAAATTTAGTTTCTTTTTTTATAAATTAAATGTACTTTATTACCTAGTTTTATGAACTGAACTAGCAAACTAACTAGATTTTGCATTTGCACTAAAAAGTATTTCCAAAGGTAACAAAACTTTCACTACCTGTACAAGTATACTGTAAACTTTTATTTCTAAAGCCACATGTTTTAGTAACTTAGCTACTCTTTAAATTTATTAAAAAAAAAATATTTTTAATACTATTATAATATATATATTACATTAATTAATTGTAATAAGTGAAATAATAGATAATAATTAGATATTTATAATTATAAAAAAATGTAAATTGTATGAAGCATATCTTGTTCAACGTTCAGAAGATCTCATTGCCCAAATTTTTTGTTCGGAAATTGCTTGATGTAATCCAACGTACCAAAATTGTTTAAATCCCATATAATAATCCAATATCTGCAATGTAAACAAATAAATTTAAGGAACAACATAATGTGAATATAGTATGAAAATTTAAATGTTTAGAATGGGTTAGACCAGATAGTCTAACCTAATCTACTTAGTTGTATTAATTATACTTTACCTCAGTGAAGGTTATATTTTCTAAATGTTCATAATGATATGTATTAATGGGTACTGTATTACCAATTTGTAGTTTTTAGGAAAAGTGATCAAATTATCATTAGTTGTATCAACACTGTAAAATAAAAAGTAAACGTAGGTATGTGAAACAAACAAAAATTACTATATAGTGATAAATATTAATATTAAAGTGAATTATTTCAATTATTAATGTTTAAATTAATAGAAATATGTAACAATATAAAATTATATCAATATAACCAAACATAAGATTTAATATTTGATTGCATTTAAAACAAAATATAAATCTCGACTATCATATACATGTATAAATAAAATACTAACTATACCTTTTTGAAGAAATACAATGACATTTAGTAATATGTAGTGGTGTACATGATTGTTCACAACAATTCATGCTCAAACTTTGATACTCTCCTAATTTATATTTAAAACATACATCTTCGATTGCTAAAAAGAGTTTCATTTTTTTGTAGGCTCATCATCACTATTATATAGATGAAATGAAGAAAGTGATTCTATATACATTATTATTTTGTAAAACTAGGTTTATACCCATTAGATTTTTATTAGATTAGATTACCACATATAAAAATAAATGACTTATTATTAATATTATTTTATTTATTGATAATTTCTAATTAATTTGCCATAAAAAGTTTTAAATCATTTTTCAATAGTTCAATATTAATAATATTTCTATCATATTTATGTAAAATATTATTTAAAAAAAATGTAATTCTGAGTAAAAAGAGTAGAAATTTTAAATAGGAGTAAAAGTTAAATAGATAAAATTAATTATTTATGCTATATTATGGTTAGATTTTTCTTTTAAATTTTAAAATCTCTAACTACCACTAAAATAATTCATTTAATATGCCATTATTGAAATATAATGATAAAAAAGTACAAACAAATTGATGAGAGAAAATTAATAACATATAATAATAAAAACAAATCTATTACATACATATATATTTGTTAATTATTACAAGTGAATTATTATAAAAATACTAAAGTGTTTGTTTAAAAAAAGTGTGAAACTATAATAAATAATTGTTCTTCACAACCAAAAAATTTACAAAAAAAAATTAGGATAATAAAATATATGTTTAATAATAGTTGGTTTATACACTTGACATTTCTTTCTGACTTTATTTAGATAAGATATGATTTTTGATACTTTTTAATTATTTTATATAATGAAATAATTTAATTAGTTTAGAAAACACAAATTTTGTAATTTCAGTGATGGGGAGTACTGATTTTAAGGTTCTTAGTAAAAATTAAAACAATTGTGGTTATGAAACCATTAATAATTAATTGATAGAAAATAATAAGTAATAAGTATCAATAACTTAATACCTGTAACAATAATGGAAATCTTTTAATTTTATATAAATTTTTTAGGGTATGAAAACTAAAATAATTATAATAGGTAATTACTAATTAATAAATAGGCAGTTATATTATGTTAATTTTGTTTGGATATAATATTATGTATCCTAAGTTAATGTGTACTCATATATCAAAATATGTTACAAATTCTTATAAAAAGTGAACTTGTAAGAAGTTTCAAAAGTAATTGGTAATTTATATTTTCCTTAGGTATATCATATTTAACAGCATGTATGTATCATTAAAAAATACACTAAAATTTGTATCAGCACAGACTCTATAAAAAGGTAAATTTTAATGGTTAAAACATCAGTCTAAATAATTTATTTTACATTATTTTTAATATTAAATAACTTAAGTTTAATGTAAAAAAACATAAAAATATAATTTAAATTATATTCTTTCACATATATGCTGTTACATATTATCTCATGAATTTTAATTAATAATAAATTGTGTTCATTTTTTAACACACAATTTAAATTCATTGAGTAATACAAGCAAATAAAACATTGAATTTTTAGATGACGAAATATCAGAAAAAGTATTAAAACTAGAGATAGGCCAGTACTGGTTCTTGGTTCTTCGGTTATATTATAATTATATATCGTCGTACTTTGTATTTTAAATGAGTAATATGATTTTTATACGTAAGCTAAATCTGACTCATTATAAAAGTTATTTATTCAAAAAAAAATAGGAATAGTACCATATCTGTCATGTCACCAAAAATAAAGATATACCATGATCATACCAATTTCGAATGCGGGAATTGAATTTTAGGCCTAAATATTATTAAAAACAATATTGTGATACATATTGGTAAAATAATTATGGTGAACATTAAATATTTAATGATTTCATCATGACTGAATATATTTTTAGCCATGGTTTTCATAAATCAAGACAGTCCATTAAACTACTAATCTGTTGCTTTATTAATCAATGAGATTGTATTATTATTACTATATAGAGCCTAGAGCCTAGCAACACCATACTAATTGTGTTTTTGATTAATTTATATCATGATTAACAAGTCTGCACAGTGTTTTAAGTAGTGGATATCTGTAGAAAAAGTGACCTAGTGATTAAAAATAATGTGACTATAAAAATCAATTATAATTGGTTAAACAATAAAAGAAATAATAAAAATAGTATAAATATATAGACTGTAGAGACAGCCGGTATTTTTTACATTAAATTTAATGTTGTACATTGGCGCAACCGAGTTTGAGAACATTTTAAAATTTCTTCTTAACCTGGACAACTATTCCCTATATCCTATTATAATGTCATTTTATGGACCAATAATGGAGCGCCTACTCATTTGAATTAACTGCAAAAATTGTTTTTATTCGTCGTTCAGAAAATAAGAACAGAATAAGATACAGCTAAGACTAAAATATAGACGATCAATGGCGAATAATTTATTATTTTGCACTTAGTTTTCATTCTAAAACTTTCTGCAATTTTCAAATTTCATTAGTTTTATCAAACTATAATGGCCAAAACGTATGGATATTATCAAATTGATATTATATAAAAATTGCAATATTAACATAATTTCAAGAATTTCTTTAGCAAATTTATAATATATTCAAATACACTGTAAGTTTACAATATTACCAAAACCAATCTTCCATTCACATTTCTATGCGATTGGGGACAACTTAAACTACTCATCAAATCGAATGAAAAAATTATTTTCAATGCTATTTTATAATACCGTATATATTATATTAATTAATTATAATATTTGAAATAATGTAAATAAAGTATAGATAATTATGATTATAAAAAAATGTAAAATGTTTGAAGCATATCTTGTTTAATATTCAGAAGATCTCATTGATATGTCCTATATATCCAAACTTTTTGTTTATCGGAAATTGCTTGATGTAATCCAATGTACCAAAATTGCTTAAATCCTAAATAATAATCCATAATCTGCAATGTAAACAAATAAATTTAAGGAACAACATAATGTGAATATATTATTTTAAGGATGCGTTAGACCAGGTAGCTAACCTAACCTAATCTGTTTAGTTGTATTAACTATTCCTTACCTCAGTAACGGTTATATTTTCAAGATTTTCAAAATGATATGTATTAATGGGTGCTGTATTACCGATTTGTTGCTTTTGAGGAAATGTGATCAAATCTTTAGTTGTATCAACACTGTAAAATAAAAATTAATGTTGGTATGTGAAACAAATAAAAATTACTATATAGTGATAAATATTAATATTAAAGTAAATTAAATTATATTGTTCCAAATTTCCAATTATTAAAGTTTAAATTAATACAAATATGTAACACTGTAAAATTATATCTATATAACCAAACATAAGATTAAATATTATATTGCGTTTATTACAAAATATTAAATCTCGACTATCACATATATGTATAAATAAAATATTACCTATGTCTTTTTGAAGAAACACAGTGACGTTTAAGAATATGTAGTGGTGTACATGTTTGTTCACAACAATCCATGCTCAATCTCTGATACTCTCCTAATTTATATTTAAAACGTATATCTTCGATTGCTGAAAATTGATTAATAATATCATAGTTATGTTAAATCATGTATAAAAGTATGTAATTTTACTTAGATAACATAAGTAGGCTATAGAATTTGTAGTATTTGTATATTTGAATAAGGAATAAATACATTTTATGATCGATATAAAAAATATAATATTTGCCTTTACACATAAATATATATTTTGGCCCTTTCTTATTTATTGTGTATATTTCTTATTTTTTTTATTAATACTTATACCTACCATCATTTTTATTTATATTAAAAGAAACATCTTATTATCCATTTTTCAATGTATAAATAAATTTATATTTTAAAATATGAACTATCCACTCATCTAAAATATTATTAATTAATGTTTTTAGTTATCGAAGAAGTTGAAAAATATATATTTAAAAAGTTTAATATTCAAATATATTTTATTTCTATTTCATTGAAATAATTAATTGAAATTGAAAATTGAAATTGAAAATTGAAAAAGTTCTCAATCATTAATATAATAAATATCATTAAAAACAAAATAATAACAAACCTTTATCATTAAATCCATTTTCACATACAATATTAAAAAACATATGAAGAGTAAAGGAACAAAATTGAACATTTTCATCCCATTTATATTGATCTTTGATTAGTTGGCTTGAACTAGGAGAGCCCAAGAAGAGAGCGATGAGTGTGATTGTTTTTATCTGAAATAAATGTGTTGAAATAATATTAAAATATGTTACTTTTATAAGACAAATATAATTTGATAAATAAATATATCTGAGTAAAGTTAATGGAATTAAGAAAACAATTATATTGTAATATATTAAAAATCAATAGGAAGAAATATATTAGAAATAGTATTATTTGAGTATTCAATTAGATACATATTATAATATTAATGAAATTATTGTGAATTTAAATTAATCTAGGTACCTTATTGCAAAAAGTCATAATATTATTATATAATTTTTATAATAAAATACAGACTTTGTATATTAAGCAAAATATACAATTAGTATGTACATTTACAATACAAAAATAAGACTAAATGAAACAATATTTTTTAAAATAAAATAGAAGGTTAAGAATTTGTTAGAAATCATACAACATTATAGCATATAGTCTTTATCAGATTTATGTTTAACTTAAACAATGAAAACCCAAACTAAAATCCTACGTACATAACTTTATGAAATTACCTTAAAACTAAGGTTTTCAAAGCTTTACAGCAAACTTGTTTTGTTTGTAAATTTAGATTTAGTGTAGGACACAGTCTAAACCTAAATATTGACAGACTTGTGTGATAATACGGAAGACCCATTAATTACATAACTATATATAATAGGAGAATTTCTACGTATAAAATTTATAGAGTGACATTTAAAAATGTACATCCAATCCCAACTTATGAGCATATAAAACTTAATTATTTATTTAATTTTGAAGAATATGATAATCACTCAATTAATTTATACGAAAAGTTTTAAATCCCCACAAACACTAAGAGGTGCGCGCTGCAATACTTAATTAGCACTACATATAAATAAAGAAAAAAAAAGTTTAAACAAGTGTCCCCATTGAGACATCTGTGGTAACAGAAAGTATATTTGATTTATGGTAATTTAGCGTTCAATAACTTATTGACATGAAATTGTCTATGATTTTTAGGAAGAGTTGGGTTACCGAAGTACGTTTACTAGAGGTATACCTGCGCAGACATGATAAAATAAAGAATTGATTTTCGATTTTGTACCGATTGCCTGTACAGGTTGAAAAAACTACACTGATCTATTCCCACACAGGCTTCGGTTGACCTGCACAGGCATACCTGCGCAGGTCAACCGGAGCGTGTGTGTCCGGCATTAATTATAAATTTAATACTTACCAGCATCATGTTAGATGAACTTATTTCTCGATTATAATTCCTCAACACAAATTTTTGACCTAAAATATATAAATATTTCTAATTGAAACTAGTTATACATTTATAATAGAACGTGAATGATAAAATATCTATACTGAGTTTAAATATATCTTGAACAAGAATAATGGATAAAAATTATTGAATAACTTTTTGCTGTAAAATATTATTGTTTGTACTGTTGAAATCAAAGCGTTCCGAACACGAAACTATTTGCCGACAAACTCAAACTTTGTTGTAGTAAAAACTATAAACAACAGTAGAACACTAGATTATATTAAACAACACTATCTCGGTTTTCATTGTTCGGTCATAATCACGGTTATCTGCTAACTATAACCGTGGTCACGATAAATAATAATATTCGTTTATCATGAAATCACTAATCAATAAATATAAAATTTCTTTTGTTATCTACATTATCACCATGATTTTATCACAGATTATATGAATTGGATTTTATAGTGAATAAAAACATTTCTTCAACGATCTTTTTATTACCATAATATTGTCTACACGTATTAATTTTATATTGAAAAGTGTTGTTATTGATATTTCATTACATACCAAATAGTTTTATTGTAGTGTGATCGGCGGGATTAACAACCTGCATTGTTACATTATTGCTTATCTGCGGCATATTTGCTAATAAATCGAGGTCATAAGCCACCCATTTTCTTAATGTAAAACCGGCAGAGTTTAATACCATAATTAATTTGTTGCGTAATGATATAGCTTCCGTTTTAGATACAGCATCATCCAGATAGTCATCGACACAAGTCCGTCGTAATTGGTATGCACGCATTCGGTTTGTTGATCATTTCTTCATCGGCAAGTTGATTTTAACAGGTTGTAGATAGAAATGGTGCAGGATTCGTACCATAAGTCACATTTTTAAATTGAAATATTTAAATAGGCTTGTCGGGATTTTCTTGATAATTCTTTGATATTTTCTGTGATTTGTATCTACCATTATTTGATGGGTTAATGTCTAAAATGACGACAATACGAGTACAAGATTAATTGAAATTCTTAGGTAGGTAATGGTACTATACATTATTGTTTGGTTTCAATTCTTTAATGGACTATTTATTTGAATAATATATTATGACAATTAATTTATAACGTACAAATATAGCATAGAGTAAATGTCTTCGCGTTCACTCTTAGGATCGGACTAAAAACTAAAAACAATAATCGGCGACCACGACAGTATTCATTATCACATTAGGTATATTTTATATACATCATTAATGTTCAGATAAGGAACTTAATACAATTTCAAATATAATATAATACAATAATAGAATTTCAAACATTTATAATATATATATATATTTTTTTGTTTTTTGTTTGTCCAATTCATGAAGAGTTATTGTCATTTAAAGTATGACATTTAAGTAATGTTATTTTAAATATTTTTATAATTTCTCGTTTTGAGAACAAATTTTTTGTACTATAATGGTATATAATGTGTCGCATAAATGGTGAAAATCGGCAAAATTATACGGTTTCCGTTATTTTAATTTGTTTTATGTGGTGATAATTAATTAGGTTTTAATCGTAGGGACTTAAAATTTTTTTGATTATTCACATAGATGTTCTACATAAGAGAAAACATTTTGGAAAAGATTGGTTGATTTTATGACTAAGTATAATAGTTTGAAATTTTTTTGAAAAGTATTTAATATTTAACCTGCAATTTTGAATTTAACAATTTGAACATTTTATAAAAGCTACTTATATTACTAGTATACTATACTAAACTTTACTACTGCATGACCAGCATCTATAATCTTCATGTGTTACATACATTTGTTTTTTTTCCAATACATTCCTATACAAATATGACATAAAACAAAAAGTATAGTGTTTCATTAAAGATATATACAAATTATTACTTAATCAATTATACCATTGTAAATAATTTATTATAATATTATACCTTTTACTAAATTGAGTAGATTTATAATGTTGAAATACAATTTCTTAATTGGTTTTGATGTAAAGGGGCACAAGTCATATTTTGACATTTTTTTTTTTTTTATGCATTAATTTTGTGTGAAATTTTGTGCGCGATCGAATGGTAGCACTCTTGTAGTTGCACGAGGATTTGTTATCACAGTATATTTAAATGCGTTAAGTTACATGTCAAAATTGACGATTATTTTTATGTATATAATAATTATTATATTATAATTTTATTAGTTTATATAAATTTTAATTAGTTTACCAATTTGTACGATGTCTAAAAGAACATTACATATATTGTCTTGTGATACAAGTGGGTATCTTTATATTATTTTTTACCTTTATTAGTTCTAATATACAAATATCTAATTTAGAAAAATAATGTAACTTAAAGCTTCAGAAAAATGTTTTACGAGTCTCCTGAAAACCAACGAAAAATTACTTGTGCACCTTTACATAAAAAACGTCCAATTATGTGCATATACCTTATATTAGCTATATGATTTTAAATTAAAATAATTTTACTAGTTACTAATTTTCCACTGTATTTAAAAATATAGTTACCATATATTTATTTGTATAAAGAAATGACAAAATGAAATCGCATGGAAATTAATATAGAAAAACATAAAATTTATTCATATATTTTAATTAAAAATTGACATATTCTATAAAATAGGACAGTTTTCAAAATATTTGAAATTGAATTTGATTAAATATTAATGTGTAAAATGTTTTACAAGAAATAATAATTTTATAGACTTTTTAGTCATGTTATTTTTCTTAGTTATTCCATACAAGCCTGTCATGATAGAATTACAGCCTTTGGCCTTAATAACTAAAATTAAAACAGTTTCTTCTTAACCCAATTCAACAATAACATTACTTTACCACAAACATCAGTTGCGGTTCTATCAGAAATATTTACAAGTGGCAAGTCAGTTTTATTATACTCTGATATTTTGTCATTTGGTTTTTGTTGAGTTTCTTCAAGTTTTATAGGTTTACTCGGACTAGGCTCTAGTGTTGTATCACTTGATATAATTTTGAGTTTTAAGGCTTGAAGAACATTTTCTAACATAAGTTTTTTTTATTATCTTCAAATTTGATGATCAACTCATCACAATCAAGATTTTCTATAGGTTCCCAAGAACTTTCACTATCATCATAATCCTTCCATTTTAACAAGTATTCAGTTTTTCCTCTTTTTATGCGTTTCCTTAGTATTTCTTCTACAATGTATACATTTTTTCCCAGATCTTCAACTGGAAACGGAGTATCATTCATTCTAAAATTAAAAATCATAATGCTTATAGACGGGTTAAGATTTATTATTTAAACAAATATATTTTAAAATATTTATTTCGTAAATAATTAACAATGTTACTACTATAGTACTACTTATATTATTTAGTATTTATTGAATACATGCATAAAAAAAATTTTTTTATTAAACAATTATTGTTAAATGTCATATCATACAAATATTTCAAATGGATCTAAAATAAAAGTTAAGTAATTAAATTCCTATTGAAAATAACTTGACATGTTTAAATTTTTATAAAATATAAAATTCATCTATTATTTAAAAACTTGAATATTTTATTATAAAAGCTACTACCTATGTGCAAAAAGGGATTTAACTATTGAATGTTAAATACATTTATTAATTAACAACAATTCACTATATAAATCACAAATTGGAATAAATCTTTTCTGTACAGAATTATATTGAAGATTCATGAAAACAAATTTAAAAATTGATAATGTACATAGTATAAAATTGCATGTGTGATATAACACTGAACAGAAATAAAAATTTAAAAGAATGATATATATTACATGTGAATCAACAAAAAAATATTGTTAATTTTATCAATCGTATATAAAATGTAACAAACTGACCAAACAATAAATGTCAAAATAAAATCTATTATCTATATTAGTCGATTAACACAATCAAATCAAAGGAAGTGAGGAAGTTGCAATATTTTAATTTATTTGGACTTTTTTATTTAACTCATATAATTATAAAAAAAGTTTAGAAAATTGTTGAATATATCTTACTTAACGATGCAATCTGATGAAAATGTTTTATTTTTCTATAATATTTTCTGTAATGTGTTTGTGAAAAAACTTAAAATAATTTTACCATCTTATATTATTGTCTAGTAGAGGTCATACTAAAATGCAGACTGGTCTGCTAATGCTTTTATAAATAAATAAATATTCCCTATCAATTTGAACTTCATTATTATATTATATTTTAATAGATATAATTATAGATAGCATATTGCAGACCACAAATTAATATATATCTTAAACTGTGATGCACACCAGTATTAAAAATATATGTTATCAATAACAATTTAAAATATAATGATAATATAATGCAGACCATTTATAATATAAGCATAGGAGTATACACAGAATGTGTCTAGGCACCACCTACTATTATGAGTTAAGAGCCCAATAATTGAAAATCTCTGAAATTTAATAAATCAAAAAACAAAAAAGTATTTTATGCTTTATTTCCCCTTAATTAAAAACGTAATTTTAAAAATAAACTCTTGGGGGAAAAATTGATTCATAAAATATATCTTTATATAAAATTGTAACTTTCACCATTACCAATACTCTATGGTCATTTTACATTTTTAAATTATATTTCTTTAAATAATTAACAGGTAAAATAACCCAATTACATATTATACAGAGAAAGAGTGTACAGTGATACAGGTAATAATCGATTACAAAATTAAAAATATAGAAACAAATGAGTATTAAACTATATAATAAATATATATAAATTGTAATAAAGTACAAGGATTAAACTTAATGTAAAATGTAAAGTCTAATATTAACATAAATTATTACCTAAAATATGGTAATTCAAATATTGCTTAAAGTTAGACTTATTTTCTTTTCAATCATTATGTAACTTTAAGCAATATTTAAATTATTATATTTTAAGTAATAATTTATGTTATACTTATTGATTAGTTGCATAATACGGTAAATCATACTATTCATCACATAGTTAGTTCGTTGATTGGGTATATAAAATGTAATATGAGATCTGGTGAAACGTTGCGGTACCATAAAGGACAAGCGGTCAAAAAGTTCAGGACAATCGATATTATTATAAATAACACTATACAACAAGTACAAATAAAATTTTAATTTACGTAATTCAAGATAATCGAGAAAGAGAATATCCAAAATAGGAGCATAAGAAGAGTGAGGAACTTAGAAAATATTACAGCAAAAACAAAGAAAACTTCAAAATTTGTTTTGCACAGCTTTCAATGACGATTTATGTTTGAGAGAAAATGGAAACCAAATAATTGAACAATAATCAAGAATGGATTTGACAAAGGAAATATAAATAAGATGAAAAGCATTAACGTTATTAAAGTTTCCACAGGAAAATATGATAAAACCAAGCTGTTTTAAGGATTTGTTTTTTATATAGATTTGTTTTTCACATGCATATCAAAGGTTAATTTACTGTCAAAGATTTGCACTTGTTTACATTAAGAGTAAGGTCATTTAAGTCACACCAATTAAAACATATTAAATCTTATATAAAATATATTACATATGCAGCATATTATATAAAATATAATATACATAAAAAGTAATATCTAACCTATCCTTACTTAATAATATGTAATTAGCAACTATATAGTGCGGACGTGAGGGTAATTTAATGACTAAAAACAACAAATAAAGATAGCAATATTTTTTAAATATTTTATATTTGAAATACTCGTATCATCATGAATCTATTATCCTGGTAAATAGTATAAAAATGAGGGACCCAAAATTATTTTAGACACTACCTGAAATTAAATTTTGCGCACATGCCTACGAATATAAGACAATAATATGCAGACTAGACTGCACTTGTATCATCAATGATCATAAAATCATTAAACTATACCCGAACCGGATAGCCGCGATTTGGGAATCCGGATTAAGACACACAAGATATTATTTTCCGATTTTCGTTGATGTGAATAATTTCACGTGCGTACATAAAATTAACACTTACTTAAGGGTTGAGAGTAATATTTGAATGTTGGTGTCGACTAAATGAAAAATTAGATTTTATTACGAAATATTACTAGATATTACAACGAAATATATTTAATAACAATATACAATTTTCCAACAATATCATAATAATATCAAAACGGCAAACAAACGTAAAAACGACAAAATAGTAGTCTAACACAAGTAGTAAACAACTAACAATCATAACTATGATAATACGATATGATTGCAGAATAATGTCAGATGACAAAAACACTATAATTACTTAGAGTAGGAACATGACGTCATAAAACCGCGATATTTATATTTCGCTGTATTTACTGATGACCGGACTATTTTTATAGTATACTATACTAACACTAAGTTTTGATTTCGTGTAAAATATTTTTATTTTTTTTTTTATTTTACATTGTAACTTGTAAGTATAATACATTTTAATTTATTAATAATAGCATTGAATATAGATTGTATGAATAGGCCACTGTACCGTCTATACAGCATTGACATTTTGTAGTTGTAAAAAACAACTGATTAGTTAGCCATATAATTGTCAGTATTTAACATTTATATATTTTTTTATTAATTATATAATTAAGTAATGGTTTTTGGTGATATTTTATATTTTCTTTATTTTTCTTGAGCTTATACAGTGGCATGCCCTGAGGCGCCCCTGGCCATGCTTATGCTAATATATTTATTTCTTTATTTAATAATAATAATAATAATATAATATATATAATAATACTTTTCAAATAACAACAAATAAATATAAGACTTTATGGTTATTAAAAAATATTTTTTAATTTAAAAAAATAAAATAAAATATATAATTAGTTTTTAAATAATATTCGAAAAGAAATTCTAAAAAAGTGGAAAGGTCGATTTTGGATGTTCCTCCAAAAGGATTACCCGAAGAAAACGACGATTGCAACGATAATAGCGGCCACCGGTACGATACTGGTGACAATATTGCGAAAACTCCGATAATCGCCGTAACGAAGTCACCGACAAGCTGGTGACACGTTCCGACGATTAAACACCGCGACGGAACGATCGGCGGCCGACCGACGTAGAATGTACCCTACGGCTGACGCGCCTTCGCTATACCGACGGTACATCGAACATCATACCGTCGAACTAGGTCCGCTAGGACATATGCCTCTACGGCGATCTCGCCCGGCACTCTCTCCACGTCGTTGCCGGCAGCGACCGACGCGTGTTTAACACCATGAATAACCAGCGAGGCGGCCCACCGATCGTCGCGCCCAATTCCCGCAGATTCCAGACCACGGCAATAGGAAGACTAGTGGTATTCAACCTGGGGGTCACGACCCCTAAAGGGGGTTTTATTTTATTAGGGGGTCGCCAATAATTTTACATCAAATGAAAAAGTTATATACTATATACATTATTTTTACAAAGTAAAATTATTTTGTACCGTCAATGGCTGTGTCAGTCGTAATATATTATGTCATATCTTAATGTTGCGATAACAAGTTCTATTGAATATATATTATACATTTAATTAATGTTGGTAGGAAGGGTCGTATTATCAAAATAAATAATTTTGGGGGATCGTGGATCAAAAAAGGATTGCGCACCACTGCTTTAGACGAACGTTTTTTCATGTGCTAATGGATTGGCATGCCGTGCGTGCAGTGAATCTCAAAGGACTTGCGTGTGACAATTTTCGTTTCTTGACCATGTTGTTGTTTGTTTTGTTAGAACATTTATTAACATTTATTTATTATTTATACTACTTATAGCTAGTTATTTATTACATTTATTTCCTCTTGGAAGTTCTTGATCAACGGTGAATTCCAAAAGGTGATATACCACAGCGTCGGAATGTGTACTTCATCGGCAGACCTTCCACTTCTTTTGGAATCTTCCACTTTTTTAATTTCTTTTCGGAAAGATCCTCTAAAACTTTGTATTTTTTTAAAATCGACGAAATCTCAGTTTGCATCCGGATAAACGGTTTTACACAATTCAACCGATTCGTCGTATGCTTTGTTTTTAAAATTTTTATTTGTGTACTCTTTTGATTTGATTTTCCATAAACATGAAAATTGATGGTATTTTTCTAAAAAGTCGTTTATAAATTCTTTAGTTAGGTACCGTGAATCGTTCATTTTTGGTGGAAAAAAAAATTAAAAATTAAAAAAATATTTAAGGAAACCGGTAGAAAACTCGTCAACGAAAATACTATCAATATAAAGGACGACAAGAAATAACTGGCACGCGCGATAATTATATAGGAAAGTTCGTCTGATTAACGTACATGATTGTACATGTTTACAAATGCATTTTTTCGCGCATGATTCCAGTCGTGCCCGAAAAAACGTTCGTCTAAAGGTCCCTCATTACTATTTGTAGTTGGTGATTGTTAAATAATGCTGTCGATAAATGTTAATGAACTTTGTGTTTTTAGGTCTTCTGATGTATGGTAAATGTATGGATAATTTGTATACGAACTTAAAGGAGATTGTTTAAATAAAGATTTTTCACAAATATCAGATTCTGATGTTAAATTTCTCAATAAACCCCGAGTTAAAACCTTAGTTATTAATAAATCCGCGTAAATCGATTGCGTTTGATGCATTATTTTAAGTTTTGATGTAACATTAATATCAATGGTATCATACTCGGTTACATCATCTTTCGCTAAAGCCTGGGTGCAGATTTTTAAAAAATCATCCTGATCAGATAGTTTTCGTTTTTTTTTTTTTTTTTTGATAGATATGTGTGGAGTTGGCAGAAAAAATTTCGATGTGGTCGATTCGGTGTCTTAAACTTGTGCATCGTCATCATTTTTTTCTGTACTTTGTGTATCGAAGTTTTCCTACATAAAAATAAAATGAAAAATATAATATAAAGTTAAAATGGTTTTATATTATTTTTTTTAGTTTCCTACAACCATAGGCGTGCTCTAAAAGCAGGTAGTGCCCATATTTATCACCGGCCCTCTAGTCAATCATTTTTCAAATACAACACATCTAAGTTGTATATACCTATTTAATATGAATACTTATTGTCTTACATAGTTTAATATAATATAACAATAATAATAGTAAATAATAACAATGATAGCTATAAACAACAAAATAATTATAATATAATATAATTTTAAATATTTATATTAAACAGGTATAGTTACTAGTAATTTATAATAAAATATAACAAAATATATAATAATTATAAATTACATAGCTAAATATCATATAATTATTTTATGTCTTTAGAGAGACATTCTTCTGTTACCCATACTGTTAAATTCATCTATTACTACATCTAAATCTACTTTTGATAACATTACTTGTTTAGTAAATAGCAGTAATGACTCTAAACGTTCTTAACCCATTGTATTGCACAATTTGTATTTTACATTAGTTAATTTTGAGAAAACACGTTCACACGTACAACTAGTTACAGGTATTATAGTACACATTTTTAAAGTCTTAAATACACAAGTATAAACTGTAGATTTTCCAGTTTTAAAAAAATCAATTCATTCATAGACAGATTCACTCGTAGCAGTCCATCAGTCCACAGTACATGTACCCGAGGATATAACTACATAAGTAACAACTAAAAATAACGTATTATTATTATGATATAATATGATGTAGGCCACTATGCGGTAGACCACTCGCTGCTTGAGTTGTATGTAATAATAAATGGAAAACACTACGTAAACTCATATTTAATAATTTCGATAATAATATAACTTTACTATAATAAGCAAAGTATAAGAACAATTTTTAATATTAGCCAAAATATGTAAAAACGACGTATTGTTAACACATTTTCAACTATACAGAGTACACATAGAGAATTATTCAATTTTCCTCAAATTCGTTTTAAAATTGTTTTGGCAATTTAGGTAGATTGAGTCATAGGGCACTTCAGCTCATGAAAATAGGGCGTGCCTATGCCTACAACAAAAGTAGAATGGGAAAAGATTAACTACCTCTAGCTATGGCGCTGCCTTCAGATATTGTAACGCATATTATTCAACACACGTCCCAAATATTATAAGCTTAACAGTTGCGCATCTCTAAGCTCAATTCGGCCCGCTTCTTTAAACCAGCCGCACGGCCTGGGTTAAACTCGAACCTATTATATATTCACATCATTATACACATACCTGACTTTGTACTTAATAAATATAATATATTGATTTAACAATAACAAACCAACGTGATTAGTGATTACTCTATAAATTTTATAATATTAGAAATCTAAAATGACGACAATAAGCAAAATATTTCACGTTGAAACAGCGACTATTTTTCAGTATATGTTAATTATTATATCAATCATACAATGATTTACTTAATTTAATTGAAATTAATACAATTATTTAATTATTGCGTAGCGTATTATTATATATTAATTTTAATATAAATCAAATAAAATTTATTTTACCGAATAGAAATTTGGTATAAAACTATAAATAATATTAAATAGGTAATTACCTAATTAGAATATAACAAATATTATACTAGATTTTATAGCTGCTATGAAGTCCCCATAATATCAAAGAAGTAAAATATTTTCCAATATTAATTTAATCTATAATCTGGATATCATACCAATTATGTTTTATTTAAATGTTAAATTTCATGTCTATTTTCAACTAAACGAATAAATTATGTTGATTTTAATAATTAAATTGTATCACATTTAAGATAACAGTTAATAGTTAATAGTTAATTGTATATTTTACAGATGATATATTTTTGAACCTAATACGTTTAATATTCTAATTAATATATATATATAGTTTACTTGTTGTTTACTATGATGTTATTTGCATTTATTATTCTTTAAAATGAAGACTTTTTAACCATAAATTATGACTAATACTAAACTTATTTTGTTTAAATAAATCTTAATAATAAAAAAAATAACTCAAAGTTACAGAAATATTATAGAATCAAAATAAGAGTATAAGATTTTTTTTATTTATTCAAATCATAATTAGTTACATACTCGTAATTGACTTAATTAATTAAATAATTGATTAATCTATCTCCTGTAAGCTTTTGCAGCTTGTGTTAGATATAGGGAGCTATGTGTACTACTGCAATACAATATTTTAAAGTTTTACTATTAATTTTTTTATATTTTTCATAAATTTTGGTAGTTCAATCAACTTTTAAAGTGCAAAAATAGCTGAATTATAGCAAATTAAAATTATTCAATATTTTTCGTGAAAATATATGATATTTTTTGTTATTACATGGTTAATAAATAAACGTTTTAGTTGTTAAACCTTAAACCTATCTTTTAAATTCAAAAATAATCATGTAATAACAAGTGTCATAAATTTTCACGAAAAATATCGAATAATTTTAAATAGCTATATCTCGGTTATTTTACACTTAGAAAGTTAATTTAACTAATTATTAATGATGAAATTTCTATGTGATACTATTTTTAATTTTGTTAATTTTGATTGTCCAGACATTATTGAATAATCTTAACACTTCTTAAATATTTTGAAAGTTAATAATTTTCTTAAAATAACCTCTTTATGTTCTAGACATCCTTCATTTTTACAGATCCAATTTGTTATTAAATTGTGTTTTTTGAACCAGATCATATAAATTAATTTAAGTTTTTTTAGATTCTGTGCATAGTGGGGAATGTATATTGTTTCTACAAAAGATGTTTTTTTTTTTATGCATGAAAACATTTTTCCGAAATAATGGTCCGATTACTACATATAGGGTACATTTTCCGTACCAAATTTCATCTAGTTGGTACTTTATTTAGCTCATTATTTGAATTTCCCAAAAGTTTTTCCTTGAAAAGTGGAAAATTGGTAAAATTACGGTTTCCGTTATATTTAATTTTTTAATTTTTTTAATTATTAATTAAGTTTTGATCGTAGGAACTTGAAAATTTTTTATAGAAATAATTTAATAAAAAAAATTTTTTGAGTACTTATATAGGTAATATTTACGTTTAGTAAAATTTTGAAACGGATTGTTTTTTTTTTTTTGTTAAATATAGAGCTTTGAATTTTTCCAAAAATGTTTAATATTACCTGCAGTTTTTGGTTTAAAGGTATACAATTTTTATAGAAGCCTACTCATATACTATTTAATCTATTTACAAAATATTTTGAAAATCGTGACATATAATTTTTATCATGAAATGATAACTCCTTGAATATTGATCATAGGGATTTGAAATTTATTTTGCATATTTACATATGTAATTTACATTCGTGGTAAATTTTGGAATGAATTATTAGTATAATATATTGCAATATATTGAGATTCTCTCAGAATCGTATTTTCTAATGCAATATCATTGGATTCAAATCTTATAATAATTATAATAAACCACTAATTTCTCGAGGACCGAAGGGACGATGAAGGATTGTCCATAATCGGCCTTTCCCACTTTTTTAATTATATCATTTAGTTAAAGGTGGATTTAGAGGCGGTGTGGCTGGGTATCACTTTAATTATTTAACGACGGTCCTGTATTTAGGCCTATATTTACATAATGAAGTAGTATTAATTATAGAATAGTATAAATAGAATAAATTTAACTATTTTGGTATTAATTTATTGACATGCAACAATAAATATTTTAGTTTCAGTTAACTTATTAAATATTATTCCAAAATATAATATATACCTGATACTTTTATTGTTTATGAAACATAATATTAAGAGTAAGAAAATTGAACTCTAAGTTATTTGAGTATTTACATGATTATTCATATTAGATTTTAAGGGGAGCCAGGGATCTCATAGTCTATAATGTTTATTAACTCATATTTAGGTACTTCAAATAATAATAAAAATTAATTACATTAAAATATAAACAATTATAAATTGTAAATGTAAATTATTTATTGTTATTATTTACTCATTAAATATGAGTTAATAAACATTATAAATATCATATAGATGTATAGGAATAATGATATAATATAAGCAGCTTACTACTTACCTTATTAGTGGTCATTTATTTGTAGTAAATAAAATGTATATCTATAAAAATGTGTTTGTATTTTATCGTCAACGTCAGTTTCGTCTACTAGTGCACAACGAAATAAAAAATTTTCTTAAATGATAAAATTTGTACATTTAATGGGTACATGATATTATTAATAAAATTACTAAAAAAATAAATAGGTACTTAATTGTGTATAATCCAACTCTAATATTGGTAAACACATAATTTTATAAGACAGTATATGTAATAACAATAGGCTAATAGCATTAATTCATCAAAGCATGATTATTAATTATATTTCAATATAATTTTCAAACCCGTAAATCCAAAATTTTAGGTATATTAAACGAAATAAAAAATTTAAAATAACTTTTTTTATAATTTGCTGTGGTTAAATCAAGTCGGTCAATTTTTAACTTTTGAGGTTGATTCCAACACTAAAAATCACGAAATTAATTAAAGAAAAATAATTTGCAATCAAAATGGTAGGTTGCCATTTATGTCAGCGTTTCGTTATGTCATACAAAAATGTCATCAAAAATCGTCATTTTACAGTGGTTATAATATGATAATAGTATAATCATTTTAAAATAAATAATTGAATTTAATTATCGTTAATTTGTTTTTATTTATTATTTCTATGGTATACCCATATTCAATTTGACAATATTGTTTATAATAAAATTACAGTTATTATCTTTCTATTATTTTTATAGAGCCGTGGTTAGGTTAGGTTAGTTTTGTTTTAGTTGTTCACAATTTATCACTTTAAGTTATTCAAAGTTAGTCACGAAACCTACTATTAAAATTATCATTTATCACTCACTTAAAAATGTAAAAATAATTATAAAAACGCCAGGAAGTCGATTTTAAACGTCATACCTATACATTTCATAATGAATAACACAAATTACTCAATTAAATATTATTATTATTAAATGTTTAACAACAAATCAAGTTAAAAAAAATTGCAAAACTATCTAAGTAACCAAATGCAATAACATAAATAAAAAATACAATATATATATATATAATTTTAGTTAACTGTAATAGTAGATTGTACTAGTTTAGTATGTTAGTAGTACTAGTACTACACGAAAAAAGTAAATGATTAAATAAATTTTTAAAAAAATTTACACTACGCGACGAGCACCGAGGGACGCGCGCATGCATTACAAGAATTTTGGTACTCCCGCCTGGAATTACGGTGGCCGGTCGCCAATCGTTTTTGCATTCTCCTCTCTCGGAGTTGCTTTACACGTTGTTAATCTCGGCCACCGATATGCCGACGTGACAGTTCTCGGATAAATAATTTGTAAGTTTTTATTATATTTAAACGGTGATAAATTAATACAATATCTTACCAATAATTAGAGACTTAGCCAGGAAGAGAGGGTTAGGTTAGGTTAGGATTTAATTATTCAACATCATTCGGCCCAATCCGCCACTGGTGATACATATACTTAATATTCCATTAAAATGTAATTACAAATGTTCTAAAAATGTTCTATTCCTGCAGTGCTTTAGACGAAAATCTCAAAAATAATGACAAAAATCTTAATAATATAATGTTGTAATTGTATTCTTACGACGTGAAATAGTTTTTTTTCGATATATCGTTTGGTTTGTGATACACATATCATAATTAATACATAATACATTTTATTTTTACTACTCTGTTTATTTTATACCACGCATGGGATGCACGAGGCACGTAATAAATTTATTTTTCATTATATTCCGTAAATCACGAATAAAATATATAAATACAACTACACCGATTGTTAATATTAAAACTACTACTTACCTACGTCATTCTTAATATTATAACTATTAGGTAACGATGACCTATTATAACCAAAATTTAATTTAAATAAATAATTATTGTGTATAATTCCAACAAAAAATTTTGAATTTATATAAACAAAATAAAATAATATATTATCATAGAATAATAAAATAATAACAAATTTTAGTGTACAATATAATATCGAAGAAATTATTGCTTTATATTATTATAATTGTAATTTTTTCCTAAATATAAGTATTGGTGTTCAATCAAATATTTCATAATATTATACTCATTTGAAGAAAAATAACTTATGGAAGTATTATACTTATCAGTATAATATATTGAATTTTGCCTAGAATCGTATTTTTTATAAAATAAAGGTTTTTTTTGTAAATTTAACGTTCAATCACAATGCAATATTATATCACGTTTTTTACCAATATTTTTGTTTTAGATTCATTTATCCGATTGTACTTTCTCTTATTATTAAAAAAATTTCCTAATATAATATACGAATCAGTCCGCGTCGTGTACTGACAATATACATAATATTATTAGACAAATAAAACATAAAATACATAGTATATTAATATATTTTAAAAATATATAATATTACAAAACATTCAAAATTAAAGTTTAATTTCTACTTATTAATATATATATACAAATACGAGGTATAAACGATAATTAAATAAACTTAATATCTTTGAGTAGAACAATAATAATTTAATTTTAGATTCTGCGCGAAGAATGTGTTGGTTTTACAGCAATGTTTTTTGTTTTACCTATCTGAAAGCACAATTTTAGGTAAAAATAAGGCTCCGATTACCACGAATAGAATATGCTTTCGGTAGCAAATTGCTTTTAGTTGGTATTTTATTTAGCTTATTTTTTGTATTTCTCAAAAGTTTTTCTTCGAGAGAAGAAAAACTACCAAAAATTGGCGAAAAATCGATAAAATTACGGTTCCTGTTATTTAAAATATTTTTGTTTCGTCGTGATAACTAATCGAGTTTTGATTGTAGGAACTTGAAAATTTTTTTAATATTTACATAGGAAGTTTACACGCGTGGTAAAATTTTAGAACGGATTATCAGTTTATTATATTAAGTTTTGCTCAATATCGTATTTTCGAATGCAACCCTCATCTCTAAAGAATATGAATTTGGACTCCAAAATGGTCTCATATTACGTAATTTATTATGTAACAATATGTAATCAAAAAAAAAATTTTCGTAACTATCGTGGTAACCGAGAAATTTGAGTTTTTTATTATAATATGATTGAAAATATGACAATTATGTATTTATGGTTTATAAGACTGCAATATGTCTAACTCCAAATTGTATTGTTTTTTTTATATTTATTTTTGTGTATTTAATATGTAATTTTAATATAAATGTATTATATACATATTTAAGGAAGTAAAATAATAATATTTAATTAAGAAAAATTTTAGTAATTTCTGATGTCTTATAATTTTAAAAATTTGACGCCCCCTTAAAATGTGAAACCAGGGACTAAAACTCCCCATGCCCCCCTAAATACGTTCTTGCAACTGGAATTAGCATGCCTGATTTATTATTTCAATATGATTAAATTTTTTTCATAGTGAAAACGATAGCCATATTACCATTTCCTATATAATTAATAATTAATTAATTTGTGCAACATGCCTGCTAATAAATCATTATTACAAATACTATTAATCGATTTATTTACGAAAATCGATTATTTATAAGCATATAATACATAAAAAATAAAACGATATATGTGGAATAATATAATATTTAGATATATATTTTATTACATAATATGTTGTAATAAATATTAATTTAAGATTTTTAATTTACAATTATTCGAACTTTCATTGCTCTCCATAAAGGTAATTATTAAGTTAAAATTTTTTAAAAATACAAAATATTAGCTGTACGCACTCGACACTTTGCAGCACGGCCAGAACGCCCAGAATACACAGGTTACAGACTGAATTATATAATAAATTATCACTTCTCAAATAATAAGTTAAAAAATCAGTCAACAAAATATTTGATAAATATTATTGTCATATGTAATAAATATATGTACTACCCGACTAACAATTTAGATTCAATGAAAGTGTCAAATAATGTATAAAACTCATAGTTTACAGCACTGAAATATGGGTTCAACGCACCGTGTTTTGAAGATTTTGAATACGATATTTACATGAGTTTATTTTTAAAAATACCGAGTTTTTAGGGAGCCTGAAGCAGGGACTGGTTTTATCACTCATCAAAGGGAGGGGGCGAATTGAGATTCAATAATATAGTTAGCTGTAGTCTTATGTATAAGTTATCTACGAGGCTTTCTACCTGAAAGTTTTTATAGAATCATAATTTTTTTTTGCTGCACTAAGATTATAAAAATTATACATAAAAATTTTTTTGGTAGTTTTCTAAATCTCTGTCTTTTCCAAAAAGTTTTGCAAATTTATTCAATGGTACAGTAACTAATTTTTTTTAAAGGCTCGGGTTTCCTCAATCTTCCTTTATTATTAACTAGAAAAAGTACACAAAATTTACAGAACAATCCAGATTTGATTGATGAATAAGCTAACCACGGAAATTGTGCAAAGTTGTTGCGTTTAAAGTTAACACATACACGAACGGTCTAATACATAATCGTATACAAATATTATTGTATAGACAAACAACTGAATGTAACAGTAGAATATAAAATCAAAAATGTCTTATCTAGTATAATAATAACAGTATGCTTATTGCATGCATCGACAAGATAATAGAAATGTCAATATAGTATAGTACATTATAGATATTATACTATTATTGACGACGACACTCGTCGAACGGAAAAACAATATAAAAATAGTTCTAAACCCATATCCAATTTTATTTATTATTTGATAAAGATTCTCTTTTTTTTACTTATATTTTAGAACTATGGCTAAAACATGAATTGCCTTATTTAGAAATAAATCTAACCTAGGCTCAAGTAGGGGGAGGGCGACTGCTTCCTTCGCCATCCCCCCCCTTAAACCCGCCACTGGCCAGGGGTCAGTTCACAAACCGTGCCATTCTGTTATATAGAAAAACGGTGTATGTGTACTTGGAACATAGTTATGATTCTTACACTACGTACCTGTCGGTTCAAATTTTGTTTTTATGTATTGTTCATTATCAGAGCCAATAATAGTTCCAAAACGGAATTTTAACTATACTTAAAACCATATATACAATTTTATATATAGTTTTTTTTATAAAGTACCTAAATAATAGTCTACTTACCTTTTACAATAGATATCTAATTTTTTCTTTAATTCTAATCTTTAATTTTTTCGATATTTTAAGAGATAACTAGTTTATAAAGTTACTCAAATAATAATATTTAAAAAAGGTTGAAATTGACTATTTTCAATGAATGAAACCAACCAATTTATAGTCAACAAATAATAATATACAATATAAATAATTAATAAACCTACAAAAATTTTAATATTTTCCGCTTTTCACATTTTTATTGCAAATCCAATGATGATCTTATTAATATTTTTATTGCTTTCCATGACTATTGTTTTCAAATAATTTACATACTATTTATATAGGTACATAGGAAAAAAAATTTAAAAATAGTAACAATATATTATTATGAGAACAGTATTAGTTTCATATTTACCTAACATATTGATAGCCAGTTATAAAAAAAAAATATATAGGTAGTCTAACCTTGGTAAATTATAAATTAATACAAATTTTATATTATAAAAAGTAGGGATGTCGATTGTGAACGTTATATTATAATATATTATATAATAGACATTAATTTAAATTCACGAAAACAGATAATATACTAACGCTAAAAATAAAAGTTCGTATATGTGTGTGTGCGTGCGCTCGCGCGCCGCGTAATATAATTATAATTATTAAACACTTACGACTTAAATGATATTCATAAACTATACATTTATTTAATATAAAAATAAAAATAATTTAAATAAGTAAAATAAAATAAATAAGGGTTAGAAAAGGATGATCAGTAAGTATTGCATAGAGCTATAAATCATTATACTATATCATAAAACAAAAAAAGTAAAGATAAGTGGGGATGTCGATTGTGAACGTTCCTCCTTCGTCTCTTCGATCCTTGAAGAAATTAGTGGTTTAATATACTTAAGATTTGAATGCAATGATATTGCATTAGAAAATACGATTCTGAGCGAAACTCAATATATTACAATATACTATACTAATAATCCATTCCAAAACTTTACCACGTGTGTAAATTACGAATATAAATATTTAAAATAAATTTCAATTTCCTACGATCAAAACTTATTTAGTTATTAAGAAATAAAATAATTAAACCGTAATTTTGCCGATTTTCAAAAATTCTTACTTTATAAAGTTATGAAAAAAAATTGTCAGTCACATTCAAAATATTTTGTAAAAATATTAAATTGTATATGTCTAGACTTTGACAAAATTTTCAAACCAATAAACTAAAAATTGCAGGAAATATTAAACATTTTTATAAAAAAAGCCAAAACTCTATACTTAGTCAGAAAATCAACCATTTGTTCTTAATTTTTTTTTCTTGTAATGAAGTTCACCTAAGTTAATACTCATAAAAATTTTCAAGACACTATGATTAAAACTCAATTAGTTATCACTAAATTTAAAAATTTTAAATAACAGAAACCGTAATTTTGTCGATTTTTCGCCATTTTTTGGTAGTTTTTCCCCTACCAAGGAAAAGCTTTTGAGAATTTCAAAAATAAGCTAAATAAAGTACCAACAAGATGTAATTTGCTACCGAAAACATAACCTACTTATGGTAATCGGGCCATTATTTCTACCCGAAAAAGTGTCTTCATAGATAAAAATAAATATCATAATATTCATATTTCTGTTAAAATTATTAAAATTTTAGACGCTTATAAAATAAAATTGCAACATACGATTTTGAAAATATTTTGTTAAAAGATTAAGTTGTATATGATTAGACTCTGATTAAGTTTTCAAATCGAAAATACAAAAATGACAGGAAATATTAAACATTTTTAGAAAAAAGTTAAAATCTCTATATTTAGTCAGAAAATCAATCAATCGTTTCAAAAATTTTTTGTATAATGTAAAACACTTATGTTGACACTCAAAAAAAGTTTCAAGTCCTTATAATCAATACTCAATTAGTTATCACGAAATTAAAAAAATTAAAATAATGAAACCGTTATTTAGCCGATTTCGGGAATTTGAACTTTAAAAGCCTATAATAAAAAATTGTCAGTCACGATTTTCAAAATATTTTATAAAAAGATTAAGTAGTATATGATTATACTTCAACAAAATTTTCAAATCGATAAATTAAAAATTGCCGGAAATATTAAGCATTTGTGGAAAAATATTCAAAGTTCCATACTAGGCCAAATAATCAACCAATCCGTTCCAAAATTGTATCACATAAGTGTATTACCTATATTAATACTCGGAAAAAATTTCAAGTCCCTAAGATGAAAACTCAATTAGTTACCACGAAATTAAAAAATTTTAAATAACAAAAATCGTAATTTTGCCGATTTTCCACAATTTTTTTGGAGTTTTTTGCCTTTCAAGGAAAAAATTTTGAGAAATTCGAAAAATGAGCTAAATAAAGTACCAACTAGACACGATTTGCAACCGAAATCATACCCTACTTGTGGTAATCGGACCATTATATCTACCCGAAAAAGTGTCTTCATACATAAAAAAAAACATTTTTGTAAAACCAATACATTCTTCGCTTCGCTCAGAATCTAAAAAAATATACACATTTCAAAAGTATAAAAACAATTTATACATAAGTAGGTAATTAAAAAATATAATATCATTGATAAATGATATTAATAAAATAAAAATTTAATTATAAATACCATGTTCTATTTATAATTACATTTTAAGTTAATAGTATTAGCTTTAAATGGAATTTATAAAATATAAAAAATTTATTTAGGTATTAATTATTTTCTATTGCTGCATATCTAATATAATATATATATATATATATATATATATATATATATATACCATTTATATATAATATAATTATCTGTAACCCAGTGGAAATATTGTTCATCATCTGATGTAAACCGAAGGCCAGATAATGTTTCTGTTTGGACGTACGCCTGACGGATTATTTGTCGCAGGTTAGTATCGGACGCATGATTGCCGGACAATATACTTAATAAAAGAAATATATATATATCTATATGTATAGAGTGGACTGTATTGACTTAAAAAACAAAAATAGAATAAAATATTATCGGAACATTGGCATACAATTATTATTTGACAAATAGAAATATTACAATATATAAAAATAGTATACGTGTTTGTAAGACACAAAATCAACTAATCATAATAATAATATCCATGATAATAATAACAATAATAATAATCATAATTTATACGATCTTATTAATATAATGTGACGGCGATAGGTTCACATTAATATTTGATGAAAATTATGGTAAATGCCAAATGATACACAAAATAATACGACATAAAATTAACGTTGAAAACATCAGAAATAAATTGTATATAATTCACAATATTATATAATATATGCGGTAAACACAATAATTGGTACAGCGATGGGGTACACAATAAAAAATGGTAACGAATTACAAAAGTTGACGTACGTATGACACGAATAAAAAGTACCTTTTACAATTATATTGAAAAAACAAAATGTGTATTACATTATTATAAACGAGCGTATAATCGTACGGACGACACGACACTACTTACGGTATAAAAATCCGTGCACTATCTTTGTATATTTAGTGTGGATAACCGAAACCACGAAAGTACAGCAGCTTAGCTATAGCACTATTTAATTATACCACATAATACGCAATAGTTTCTATAAATAAATAAATATAAATATATTTGTACTAAAATAAAACAAGAAGTAATAACTCACCATATATGACATCAAATAGGTTCAATCCAATTAGTAAATTTAAAACTAGTGCAATTAAATGTTTAGAAACAACGGCTAATAATTACAAGATAGCGTGGAATTCATTAATTGCGCGGTATAATAATAAAAGGGTAGTAGTGCAATCACACGTAAAGGCAATATACGATATTGATACGGTGGGCGGTGATTCTGCAAAAAAATTAAGGCAGTTTACAGATGCGCTTATTGGTCATATTCGTGCATTAGAAACACTGGGTCAAGAACCCACAAGTTGGGGTCCGCTATTAATACATGTAATATTGATTAAATTGAATAGAACCACGTTGAAGGAGTGGGAAGCGAGAGCACAGTCGACTGAAGTGCCAACAATGTCAGAATTGATTTCATTTTTAGAATCTATTGAAACCATCAAATATATAAATATTAAAGGTATCTCAATGACGACATCAAACGAAAAAAAATATAGTGAAAAAAGAGGAATGTCACAGTTATTTGCTGCAACTTCAAATATAGTATGTTATATTTGCAAATCGGCGCATACGATTTATAAATGTCCGTAATTTCAAAATTTAACAGTATCAGAGCGAATAAAGCGCGTAACTGAGTTGAAGTTGTGTAAGATATGTTTACGTCAACACGAAGATAAAAAATGTAATTCTAGATTTTGTTTTAAATGCGCGAAACCACATAATACTTTACTTGACCTGTCAGGAGGACGAATTCCATCGAGCGAAGGTGATACGGCGACAGGTCAATCAACAGGTGCAAACATAGCGACAAACGAAGTTAGTGAAGAATCAACGTCAGTAAGTGCGCATACTTCGGTAATACAAGACGACAAGGTATTGTTGTAACGGCGATTGAATCATTGCGTAGTGAAACAGGTCAATGGGTGCCAGGACGCCTATTATTAGATTCCGGATCGCAATAAGTAATTTAATAACAGAACAAATGGTACAACAATTAAAGTCAAAAAGGAAACACGTAAAGCATGATCTATGTGGAATAGATGGTAACACGCAAAAGGCGTCTTCCGCGGTGACCGCGATAGTTGCGTCCAAAGACGAAAAGTTCACGCTAACGGCTTCTTGTCTGGTGGTGAAACGCATGACAAATAATATGCCGTCAAAATTAATAAAAACAAATATCTTAGTACCAAGTAATATCAAACTTACCGACCCATGGTTTAAAACACCACCACCAATTGATTTATTGATTGGTGCGGGTTACTTTTTTGAATTACTACGTAAGGGACAGTTAAAGCCAGTGGCAACCGGACCCATATTCCAAGAAACGTGTTTTGGATGGATAGTGTCGGGTCCCGCCGCAGATAACATAATTAACGTAGATAATCAACAGGCGGCGGAGTGCGATATATTTATCCGTAATTGAAAATTCGGATTTAAACCCAGATTTAGAACTTGGTCAATTGCGAAATTTTGGAAATTGGAAGAATATGAACCCAAAACAGTATACACAAAAGAAGAAAAAGCGTGCAAGGCACATTTTAATGAAAATGTAAGTCGAGACAAAACGGACCGATTTATAGTGCACCTACCATTTAAAGAAAATACGCCAAAGTTAGGCAATTCGTATAATACAGCCGAGCGACGATTTCTGCTACTAGAAAAACGTCTGCAAAAGGATCCACAATTAAAAGAAGAGTATGTAAAATTCATGTCAGAATACGAAACATTGGGACACATGAGACGGCATCGATAAAGAAAGCAAAATTAAAGATAGTGACGGAAACTATTACATTCCACGCCACGCAGTGCATAATGACAGCAGTACGACGACAAAACTGCGGGTCGTGTTTGATGCGTCATGCAAAACTGATACGGGCGTCAGATATCTCAACGATATCTTGCTTAAAAGTCCCGCGATACAAGACGACTATTTAAGTTGGTGCTATGACAAAAATCGGTGCAATAAAATTACGAGATAATTTAATTTCAATTGTGCGCAGAGCCGGGTTAAAACTGCGTAAATGGTTATCTCATGACTCGGATTTAATAGCCGACGTTCATTCCGATAACCGTAGCACGCGGGCAATGGGTGAACAGATGACAAGAATATTAGGTCTACGGTGGAAATCGGACGATAATATTTTATTATATACGGTACGACAGGTATAGAGGTCAATGAACCAATAAAGCGAAATATATTATCCGAAATAGCGATCACGTATAATTTCGTATGTACATTAGCATAAGACTTCTCGTTGTTAATTACGTGTTCATCTTTGAAACGCATAATAAGAATTACGACATATTGTTTACGTTGGCGAAACAATGATCTAAAGAGTCGTATAAAGTGTCGTCGGGCCCTTAGAACTAACCGAATTAGGCAAACTTATCGTTAATCAAAATAATAAAAAAAAAAGGCATTTCGGAAAAGAAATAAAAAAATTAAAAACTCAAAATGCTCAGGTGGCCGGCAAAAGTGTATTAGTAAGACCAAGACCTTTTATCGACAAAAACGACCTATTACGCGTAGGTGGACGTTTGGAAAACGCGTCGATGTTAAGTGAATTTCAGCGGCACCCAATTGTACTTCCCCGCGACAAGCGTGTACACGCAATCGTTGTTTCGAGAAGAACACGAAAACTTATTGCATAGTGGCCCACAGGCCCTTGTAGCATCCATTCGGCAACGGTACTGGCCATTGGGAACACGCAGGATACCCCGGAAAATTGTTCATAGTTGTGTTACGTGTTTGAAATTAAAACCCATAACAGTACAGCCGATAATGGGAAATTTACCGCTTGATCGTATTACGTGTAGCCGACCAATTTAACGATGCTGGATAGATTTTACAGGTCCGATAATGATGAAATCAAGTTTACATCGAAATGCGCCACGCAATAAAGGTTATATCGGTTTATTTGTACCTGTTTTACGTCTGTAACGATAACACAATATTATACCCGACGCGTCATTTTACGTTTCCTCAGCAATTTACAAAATATAGGCTAGACACGGGTGAACAGAGTACGACACACGAAGAGTCGAGTTTTAACAATCTTAACGAGCGGTCGTTTAAGTTATACGTATTTTTGTATTTCATTTAAATTAAATTATCAGTGACGTCAAGCTCGTATCGTACTCCCCTCCACCTGTGGTCTATGATAAACTACCCTCCAAGAACAGGGTTACTCAGGTGATAGAGTATTTGTTTGTTGATAATATTATTTAATATATTGGTTTTGTTTTCGTTGCCAAAATTGTTGTTTGTGTCTGTGAAAGCAGGCCATAAGTTTCTAGGACCTGTTAAATATAAATAAGAAACCTTTGTTTTATATCGGTCTAACGACCCGGTTCAAAAGACCGGTTAGTGTAGTAGGAAATAGCCAACCGACTGCTCCTTAACTGGATAGGATTTGATATATCACATTGACGAACATCGTAGAACCTTAGGGAACGAGGTTGTAGCGTTGCAACTTGGTGGAGGCGCCGGGCAAATTATTAGTTCTTTTAAAATTTAAGTAGATAACTAAAAAAAACTAGAAGGTAATAATTTATTTCTTTTTTCTTTTTAGTAATTCCCCATAGTTTTTCACTGGCACAATTACCGTTTGGTGGTAAATATTAACATTGTTATTTTATTATTTGAATATTAATTAACCAAAAAGTTATAACGTTAATTACGTTGGTAAAAAATGAATTTTAACAACATAATACAAAGACCAGATACATTTTTCGGGAAAATTGTTTGAAGATGTAGAGGGGTTTAAGAATAAATGTGAATTGGTTTCTTTCGTTAATGGTTGAGGAGAAATAGAAAAATTAACTGTTTTGCCTTTATATTTGAAAGATTCAGCTGAAAAATATTTTAAAAGTCTAAAAAGAAATAAATTAACATGGAGTGAAGTTAAAAATGAAATAATTAAAAAATTTAAAATAATAGGAAATAAAAATTTATTACGCGCAAAAGTAAATCAATGGAAATTAATAGATGGTGAAAGTTTAAGAGAATTTGTAATAAATATAACTGATATGTGTTATAAAAACGATAATAATATGAATGAGGAAGAAATTTGTGAAAAAATTTTAAGAGGATTACCCGATGAAGTATAAGAAAAGATAGAATTAAAAGACAATTCCACTATCAGTCAAATAACAAAAAAATTAGAAAAATATGAATTATCAAAAATGTTAAGACGAAATGAAGATAATCACGTTAATAAAATTGAAGAATTAAGTAATGAAGTAGAAATTCTAAAAAAACACATTATAAATTTAAATATGATTTAAACAAGGGATAATTTAACCAATAATAGAAATGTACAAAACGCTAATTTTCAACGTTTTAGAAATAATAATTTTAATCCACGTTATAATAATAATAATAATAATAATAACAATAATAACTATCCGCGATATCGAAATAATAATGACCAATACGATAATAGACAAAGTAGATTTCATAATAATAATAACTATAAGAATAATTATAATTATAATCGTAATTACCAAGGAAACAATTATAATAGAGACGATAATTTCTCAAATAATAGAAATAATAATGATAATAATAATTCTATAAATAATTTCGTAAAAAATACGGAAAAAAATTGTCAAACAAATTTTGTAGACAGAGTAAAAACAGATTACAATAATGTAAATAATAGACAAAATTATAATAAGAATAAAATAAAATTAAGAAGCCAGGAAAATATAATCAGGAATTCACCGAGCCAATATAAAAATCCTGATAATAATATTAACGTTAACGCTAACGAAATTAATAATGAATCCGAAAACGGAACATATGTAAAATTAAATTAAACAATCGAATATGGTATAAGAACAAGCAATCCAACACCTTTACCCATAATATCTGATACAAGTATGAAAATCGAAGTAATAGGAAAAATAAATAATACTCATCTTAAGTTCATAGTAGATACGGGAGCAACTGCTTCAATAATTAATATAAAAAATTTACCAGTGGGGACTAAATTAAAAATAATAGATAATGTAAAATTAATAATAGCTAATGGCACAAATTTAAATTTACTCAGATTAATTGATATAGTTATTAAATTTCAAAGTATTAATTTTCCAATGCAATGTATGGTGGTCAAAAATCTAGTAGGACCAAGTTTATTAGGTACTTATTTTTTAAGATTGTATAAAGCAAATACATTTGTTGAATAACGATGAGGTAGTTATATTAGAATTTGACAAAGATAATTTATTAATAAATATAGATAATGAATTAATTAATAACAATAATATTAATAATGAAATCGAAGAAATAAATATTAATAATACTAGAAATGACATAAACGAAAATAATGAAAACGAAAAATTATTAAATAATATTAACAATCCAACATTGAAATGGTGGGATAATGAAAACCAGGTTAAAACAATTTATAAATATGATATAAATAAAATACAATCTGATGAAAATAAAATAAACATAGAAAATGAAATAAATAAAATTAATTGTGAAAAATTAAATAAAACGTTAACATTATTATCTTCTAAATTCGTTAAATTGGAAAATGTACCGAGAGATGGCAATTGTGGTATTCATGCATTACAGAAAATCTTACAAAATGAGAAAATAAATATAAATTTTCAAAATATCCAAGAACTATTAAAAATAAAAAACGATGAAAAAACAATATGGTTAGAAACAGAAGATTTAGTTGCTGTAGTAGATTATTTTGGATTTAATTTAATAATATTACAGGAACAAAATTCAAATTACATAGCACTAGTATATAATAAATCCCGTACAACGGAAATTTTTGTGTAATTTTCATAATTTTAATCACTGGACACCAGGTATCATATCAAATAAGATAAATAATATTATTACAAACACAATTCTTATTAACGATATTCCCACGTTAAATTCAAGACGCACTATTTTAGAAACAAGTTATAAAACTGATGACTTACTAGAAACTACAAATTCACATAAAGTAACAAATATACTTCAACAAAATCATCGTCCTATAATAAATACCACGAAACTAGAAAATATATCACCTGACACTATAAAATCAATTTTCGATATTGTTCTAATTCCTAACATTTATGATCACTCAGTAATTGAAGAATTAAATAAATTACAAAAAGCATTTCAAAATCAAAAATTTAAAAAATATAAAAATAAAAATAACATTGACTATACAGTAGGTGAAAAAGTCCTAGTTAAAATACCAATACGTGAAAATAAATTTTCAGATAGATACGATGGACCATACTCAATTACTCAATTATTAAAAAATTAAACCAAAACAGTTATTTAATAAAAATAAATAAAAACGAAAAATTAGTAGATATACCATTACATGTACAACAAATAAAAAAATACATTGATAAAAGTCACCAAACATATAATATATATCATTATACCTAACACAATTTACGTGTGAATAAAATAAAATATTAAAATTACAAAATATAAGAAAATAATATCATTAAGCAAACAAGGCAAAAACGTAATAATAGTATAAGTTAATCATACTTGGTCACACGCGAATAATTAATAAAAATAAAAACTATAATAGACACTGCATCAGCAGAATAAAATAATAAAATACTGCTTTAAAATCATTAAATTAGTCTACAGATAAATATTTAGTGATACAAAATAAGAATAAAAATAAATCAAAATTTTAAAATAACTGTACGTAAAAAAAAGGGAAAATTAAAAACCCGAATATACGCGCATTATACTAGTGAGAATTATTTATTTACTTTACTAACGGAAAAACAAACTCTAAAATTAATTCTAAAATACTATCCAGTATAGAGTACAATTTAACTTAATTTTTATAAAGAGAAATTTTTAATGCCATGTTGTTGTGAAGAGCTGACGTGCGTGTGTGTGCGCATATGTATTGTTGGGTATTTTTTAGTTAAGGTGAAAAATGTGTAATATTGATTTGATAAATATATAATTTATGATTTGAAAATTATAACAACTATTATTTATTTCAATTGTCATAGAGTTGGTAACTTAAGTTTTAGATTTTGGCCAAGATCTGTGAGTCTACATTGCTGTGTCTACATTGACCCCTACCTAAAAAATAATTTTATGTGAACGATCCATTGATATTACTGAGAGATATATTTTGACAATAATATTTGAATAATAAGAGAAAAAATAATGTTGAATGTGATGTATAAAGATAATTTGAAATGATTTAATCGAATAATTAAATACTTGGATGTATATAGGAATTCGAGAATATTGAGTTATGATGAATAAAGTATAAATGTTTAAGAAAAGTTAATTGACAGTACTGAGAAATGTATTTTTACAATTATAATATTTGAATTATAAGAGAACAAATTTTTGTTGAATGTGATACATGGAAATTAAAATAACTATTTCTATTTCGCTTGTTGTGATTTGGTAACTAAAGCTTTAGATTTTGGCCAGGACCTTGTGAGTCTACATTGCTGTGTCCACATTGACCCAACATAAAAGATATATTTTGTACGAATATTGACAATAATAAGAAAAAATAGTTCTACAATAAGAATTTTTTTTTAAATAATAAGAAAACAAATATTGATGAATATTACATCGTGTATGAAGATTAAACAACTAATTTAAATGATTATAATTGTAGAATTTGAAAATTTGTATTTATTAATTATTAGTGCATATTGCATATATTATACTTATACTGATGATAACACATGGGTGCACAGCGTACGATTGGTATCCTACTTGATAGAAATTAAAAATTTCTCTTTAATTATTTAAGAATAATATCACATATATAAACAGCAATGTTACACGATAATAGAAACTGGTAGATGATTTATAATAGTTCAATGCAGTACGTAGATGAAGAGTGATGGTTTAATTTTGATGGTAATTACACTAATAATGATAATTGAAAATTAATTAAAAAATTAAAATGCCGTTTTCATGACAACATATGCTAATAATTATAATTTTATTTAAAGGTTATTTTATATACAATTTTCTTTTACTAACAACAATAATTTATTTGTAAGCCTGAGTAATATTTGAAACATTTATGTTTTGTATAACAATCCAAACCTCGTTAATTTCCTCAAAGGCATGTCATTTTTATCACTAAAATATTGTAAATATATTCGATTTTTTGCAACGTTTTTCATCGAAATATATTGAATTTGTTTTTTATAAAAAATTAATATTATATAACTTATTATATCTATACATATATTTATATACGTTTTAAAATAATAATTGAATTATAAAACTAATTAGGATCTAAAATATATTAAGACATGGCCAAACTCATATTAATTTACTATTTAATAATATTGTGATACACCTTGAGAAATATGAAAATATCAATGATGTGATGTTTTGACAAGGTCATATGTTGCGTGAAGATCAGAATAGATGTCTACTGTGGAGACAACATCGAAACTAGCCAGGGGTATATCACAATATAGTCGTTATACTAACAAACATTTATTTTCAGGATATAAATTTTTAAGTAATTTTTTTTGCTTTTTTATTTAAAAGTAAATGTAGGAAATTAAGCAGTGCTTGAATTGGAAAAATAAAAGAAGGACTATGAGACTAAATTAAATTCAACCTAATAAATGGGTACTTCGAAACATTAGAAAGGGTAAAAGAAGTTTTTTTTAAAAAATAAGAGGTACTCCGACCCCTCACGTCCCTTCTCCCCAATTCCAGCATTGAAATTAAGTTATTATACATAGTACATTACACATATAATATCATAATATGTAATAGATTATATATAATATTTTACCAAGCTACATAAATGTTCATAATTATACAGATAATATAATATATTAAAAAATAACAAATAATATATATATAGTAATATACAATATATAATATTCAATTAATGAAGTTCATTTTTAACACGAATAAATTATAGAATAACGAGAAATAAGTATTACGAAAGTATAAATTATAATCACAATGACAATGTCGATGAGTGACTGACTAAAGACTTGTCTATTATGTACTTACAGCACATTCATTCTTTATTATTTACCTTTAATTATAGTTTTGGGCCTCTATTTAATTCCTGTCATTTAATTTCAGTATTATAAATTATAATAAATCAAATTTAACAATCGAATCGTTATCGCAAGATATTATGGAATATTAATATAAACGTTGTCATTCATAGAAATATTATTACATACGTACGCGTATGCACAAGTATCCAATAAACACTCAAAAATATTTCACAATTAATAAATCGAATAAAAAGCACAAAAAGCAGGAGAAAATACACCTAGTTCTGATAGTTACATTATTATTTTAAAAAAATATTAAAATTCCTTATGTTGTTTTCTATGATATGAAAGAAATTGATTTTCAATTTTATATTTAGCTAATTTAGCATGATACAAAATTAATTTACTTTTGTTGTACATATAATTCTACGAGTCATAGAATAATAAAATAAAAATATTTTTCCTACATATCATAGACTGTAAGTTAATAAATTTAAATTATTTTTCAAATTTAAAATTGAACTATTAGAAGGTAAATTTTCGCCCGCTTGTTAGTCTAAATGCATGAAAAAATAAAGGTTGCTCCAGCCCTCTTAATATGACATTATTGAAATATAATGATAAAAAAGTACAAACAAATTGATAAGAAAAAATTAGTAACTTATACTAATAAAAAACAATATATATATATATATATATTTGTTGATAATTACAAGTGAATTATTATGAAAATACTAAAGTAGTTTCTTTCAAAAAAGTGTGGAACTATAATAAATAATTGTTCTTCACAACCAAAAAATTTATAAAAAAAAAATTAGGATAATAAAATATATGTTTAATAATAGTTGGTTTATACACTTGACATTTCTTTCTGACTTTATTTAGATAAGATATGATTTTTGATATTTTAAAATTATTTTGTATAATGAAATAATTTAATTAGTTTAGAAAACACAAATTTTGTAATTTCAGTGATGGGGAGTATTGATTTTAAGGTTCTTAGCAAAAATTAAAACAATTGTGGTTATGAAACCATTAATAATTAATTGATAGAAAATAATAAGTAATAAGTATCAATACCTATAACAATAATGGAAATCTTTTAATTTTATATAAATTTTTAAGTGTATTAAAAGTAAAATAATTATAATAGGTAATTACTAATTAATAAATAGGCAATTATAAAATATTAATTTTGTTTGGATATAATATTATGTATCCTAAGTTAATGTGTACTCATATATCAAAATATGTTTCAAATTCTTACAAAAAATTAACTTGTAAGAAGTTTCAAAAGTAGTTGGTAATTCATATTTTTCTTATATCATATTTAACAGTATGTATCATTAAAAATACACTGAAATTTGCATCAGCACACTATATAAAAAAGTAAATTTTTATGACTAAACCAGCAGGCTAAATAATTTATTTTACATTATTTTTAATATTAAATAACTTAAGATTAATGTAAAAAAACATAAAAATATAATTTAAATTATATTCTTTCACATACATGCTGTTACATATTATCTCATGAATTTTAATTAATAATAAATTGTGTTCATTTTTTAACACACAATTTAAATTCATTGATTAATATAAACAAATAAAACATTGAATTTTTAGATGACGAAATATCAGAAAAAGTATTAAAACTAGAGATAGGCCAGTACTGGTTCTTAGTTCTTCGGTTATATTATTTATTTATTTATTTACGGGCTTATAGCCCAATTTGAACAGGGGTACATTTAAAAGTTGTACAATTATACAAGTAAAACAAATAATTAGATGTTAAAGAAAGAAAGAGAAAAAAAAAATAATAATAATAATAAATATATGTATAAAGATAAATAGGAAAGCTAACGTTAACAATACATTTA